>CM050519.1:7780720-8208220 GCA_027563665.1 Antrozous pallidus
CGCCACCATGAATGTTCTGGCTAACTTTGCCTGGTGAATATTTTATTGTGCTTCAGAACTCAGTTCAACTCACACTTTTTGGTGACACTTTTCCCGACACTCCTCCCCTTGCTGATTGGGTGGTCCATTCTCTGGTATGGGAGGAGCATACAATCCTCTTCCCACTCTATGTCATCATACTAGTATTCAGGAGTGTCACATGTGGCATGGTGTGGTCTGTTCTAGTCTGCAAGCGTCCTCTGTACAGAGCCTGTGTCTTGTTCTTCTCTGTATCCCCAGTATCTAGGATACTGTCTTGTATAAAGAAGGGACCCCACAAATGTTTTCCAAGTGAAAAAACATAAGCAGCAGGCTAGAAAATTTCTGACTACGTCCAGATTGGTTAAGAGCTTGAGAGAGAAAAAGAGAGAGAGAGAAAGAGAATCTTGGGGAATGGCAAACTCACCAAGTTCTCAGGTATTTCAACCAAAAGTGCTGATACTAAGAAAAATCCAACTGATCATTGGAGATAAAGCAGGAAAATTTATGCTTTTAAAATCTGGACCTGCAGTTTAGTTATTAGAATTAGAGAAATACAACAGACACAGAAGAATGTTCAAGAGAGGGAATTTAAAGGATGGTAGGTAATGACAAGCAAAATAGTGGATGCTCTCCATTCTGAAAAGACAAAAGCAGAAAGGACAAGATCAAGGTGAGAAAACTAGGAAGGGGATATGTGGGATGAGGGAAGGTGGATAAGAACATACAATGTATTAGCCAAATCACAGCACCCTAGAATGGCAAAATGTCCCCTGAGTATAAAAAGGTACACTCAGGAAAAATTTAGAAGACTCCCCATGTTAGCAGATAAGAAAATGCAAGCAAAAATAGGAACAGGAAGCCAGATTGCTTGAGGCCTGAAAAATGAAGTGACTTCATTAATGCTAAGTTGAATTGAACAAAGAGAACTGCACTGAGGAATAACTATGAGGCTGATCCTGTACTTCACAGTCTAGAAGAGAATTCACACAAAAACCAGGGTTTCAAGAGAGCTCCATGAGTTCTGACAGAGGTGCACACAGGGCTGCCAAGCCCACAGTGCACCGCTCACAGGATCACTTTGTGTTCTGCCTGCTGTGGCGGTGTTCTTAAAACAGCCCAGGTGTGTTTGAAGGAACACACCTAACTGCAGCTGAAATAACTAAAAACAAGGTGGTAAATGGTTGCCCAGGGCCAATATTGGGACAAATTGGCAGGAAAGTGTTCCTCTGTAGGGCTCTCCAACTGTTTGAGAATACTGATTGCCTCTCCTGATTTGCCCTTGAAAAGGCTATGTGGAAAGGTAGAGCCTTTTAAATTTTTATGTGGTTTCTAAGGCATCGTAATTTTTAACAACAAAAAAGTTCTTAATAACATTCTGGATAAAAGACTGTGGTACTTACAAGATCCTTTTTATAATGCCAACTCTTTGTGCTACACACACACACACACACACACACACACACACACACATATATATATATATACCATGGTTTGGCAAATGCGGATGGCCTTTAACACATAATTATTCTCCTTCCGTTTACACCACTGCTTGATGCTATGGCCAAGGGCAAATTCATCCAATTCTCTGTCATGACTTTGCTTCATTTTGAAGTTAGGAGTTTAAAATTAAATGTAACATAGTAGTAATTTCCAACAGCTTTAATCACTGAAATGTGCTTGTCCACCTGATACTAGTTAATGCTGGATTCTGACACATGTTCCCTAAGCTTCAAAGCATGTCAAGGAGCCTGTATTTCAGGAACATTTCTGGGGATGAAGGTTAACTGGGGGTCGGCAACCACAACTAAAAAAGACACTCACCTATAAGTGTAGAATAGAATCCTGACACTCTCCTGTCATTTAATGGATGCTTTGCTATTACAAAGTGCCTTCTTTGAGCCTCAGAGAAGTTGTGATTCACCAAGATCATGTGATGTCAGAGCGAGAAGCTTCATAAACTTTCTCCTGCATGGCCAGGCTCTGAGGACATTCTGACAGAAACACCTGTGGATAGAATTGATTCATCAGTATGGTGTAATGATTAACAGCTTAATGTGAAGTCATTCAGAAGAGTGTCCATAAGATGGATGTGAGAACACAAGGGGACACTTTCAGAGCTAAGGCGTCCACTGAGGATGGATTGAACAACATGTTCAACAAGCAGCCCAGAAACCATCCTTAACACAGAGGAGAAGTGATGGCAGGGTCATCAGAAATGAGGAATGAGAGGCTAAGAAGGAGAGGGTCAAACATTTTAGAGAGAGAAAATTATATTTATGTGTCCAGCACAATAGGGAATTGCTGAAAATTTACAAGAGTAGGTAAAGGTATCACTCACTTACAATGAGTCAGCTGGTTACATCTTGTTACCATTTATCTGAGAAGAGAGATGCTTGGAGAGAAAGACAAGTCCACTCAAGAACAAACTCAATGAAAGCAATGGATTTTTCCAAACTGTTATCCTATTTGTGAAGTTAGATTTTCTTTTAGCTTCTTGAATTCATGGATTTCAAAAATTTTTCTAAATTCTTTTAACTTTTCTTCAAAGGACTAAGAAGTTATCAATATTGATGGAACACAGAGAAAACACAATAACCTTGATAAATAAAACTAAGTAATAATAAAGTATGTAGGAATGTTCACATTTGTTCACACATATGCAGCTTGGCTCATTTTCTAGATGAATGACACATTGATCCTACTCTGCGCTTTAGTTTTTTGGTGCCTCGGTGTTCTCATCTGTAAAGTAGGGCTGTCATTGGGATTAAATGAGTCAATGTATATAAAGTACTTGTCATAGTGGCCAGGATAATAAATGAAAAATAAATGTTAGCTATTATTTGTATTCCAATGAGCGCTTTGGCTTCTATAAATCATAAAAAGTGGTCCTTGAACACACGTGTGCAAGAAGTTTCCAGTGGTTTGTTAGGTCTATGAAATTTGATCATCCTTGCTTTTTCTTGGCAGGAATATTAACTAGCTAAAATTATTGATCCAGGTAGCAAGATCCACACCTCTATATGACTGTTTCCACTCAATGAAAATTTCCAGAAAGTAATCATTTCAGGCTGAAATTGTCCATGGTTGGTCTAACACAATGGAAACTCACTTGCATGGAAGATGGGAGCAGAAGCCCTTCCTCACTTGGGGGGTGGCTGGAGTTGAGGAACACTTCTTTTTCCCTATCCCAAATTAATGTCTTTTAGCTGAAGTTTTAAAAATCACTAAACATTATGAATTTAAGCTTCTCTTAGCCTTTCATATAAGTGACCACCTGCTTTGAAGCTCCTGCTAGTTTTAAGATTGTGTTAACCTCCTTTGAAACAAAGTGGTCCCAAGATGAAAATTTGGGTTTTCTTTTATGTCCAAGTTTTTCAGCTAAAATGCTCTACATATTAATAGTCTCTTCTCTGAGTCTTCTCTTTTAATTTCATAACATATTTTACAGCTCTGAGATGCTGGTGGAATGATTTAGGAAAGTATTTCAACAAAGTTAAATGCCTGGAGTCCTCTACTTTACTAGACATAAGCAATCCCAGGTCCTTTTCTTCATAATGCCAAGACATTCAGATACAGTGCTTGAAAGTGTCATTTTCTCTCTTGCCAGACCCAGCAGGACCTCCAGCTCCTAATCTAGTGTCCATCACAATGGATGAATGAATAAATGAATAGAGGAGTGAACAAATGACCAAATGGAGCAGATGGTTTACTAAATATTTTACCAATCTGGATATTTATTAGAAATGTCATAAGGTTTCTTTCATTATAAATAGTTCATTTCCTTAATACTTCTTTCCTTATCACCATCAGCTACCAGTAGCCAAGTTATAGAAGCAGTGACTATACATTCTCAAACCCATGACCTCTCAGAATTGTAGGTGACTTGACTGTATAGTGATCACGATCCAATCTTCCCAATGAAATATGACTCTGAAATAAAACCTTTCTAAGATCTATCCCCTCTGCCACATCACCCAATTTCCTAATCAGTTCTGAACTAAATTAGGAAATACTTGGAAAGAAGAGAGGATTGACAGAACGGGGGCATTTGATACAAGATAGGAGCACTCAAACACTTGCTCTCACTTGATTCTGCATCAGAGCAGCTACCAAGTTTTACAAACCATCATAGATCCAAAAATGATGGCCCAGAAAACTTGCACTCCATTCACAGTTCCAATTTTTCAAATATGAGTTCCACTGAGTCTTAAGCTCCTAAAATGCAAAAACCATGACATTTTCTTCATATTCTTGGGGGCTTAAAAAGTGTTTGTGTCAGGAAAAAAGAAATGAGAGGGAGGGTGCAGAAAGATGGAAAGAAGAAATGAGAGTGGGAGGAAAGAAAGGAAGAGAAGAGGACAGGAAGGGAAGGACAGGAAGGGAAGGGATTGGGAGGGAAGGAGAGAAGCAGATGTTCAGTCTCTTTGGAGCCCCCATTTTGCTAAAACATAACTACCTACTCCAGTGGAGAGAACATGGCCTTGCCAGTTTCCTGAGCAACTGGAACTTACAGCTGTCTCCCATCCACCTCTTTCACTAATTTGTACCTGGACCATTTTTAGTTTTCTGGACAATATGGACTAGGAGGAGGACCTGGAACTCATATAAATGATAGAGTTTTGAATATCAATTATCATGTGTCTCCTCGGCATGTATGCTTTACTTTATATGCAGAGGACAGCTTGAAGAAGAAGTAGGCATGGAACTCTATAAAATGTGAAAGCACATTATTGAAAATCATCAGAGGCCTTCACTTGAGCTCTTGAGGTTTGTAGGCATGGGCAATTAATCCCTGGAACATGTGACGCTGTCTCTGAACCAGGAGACCAGATTTTTTTATTAAGATTTGGGCTTTTGGAATCTCCTGGTCATTTATTTCATGCTAATGATCTGGGAGAAATATAGAAGGCAAGTTAATGATATTCACTGTTGACTATGAATTGGGAGGGAGCCACTTGAAGTATTAGTAATTGGCTCAAGTAAAGAAATAATTATAGGCTAACTGGATTAGAATTTAATCTCCATAGTACTTTCTCACAAATAAACCAGATTCAACTTATAAAATATTGAGAATGAAAAAAGCTATCACACTTTCATCACTGTGGACCCTGAAAAATTGGCTACATCTATTCTCTCAGATATGTCTCCCTCAGAGCTACATGCCAGAGGGCTGGCCCCCAAAAAGAATGTGTAGCCTCTAAATAGGAGATACTTCAAAATGTAAGTCCTCAGCCCTAACGCACCAAGTCTGACTACTAGCATGCCCACCACCATTTATGACCCCATGAATACTGACTATGCACAATGAGCCAGTCACCTGTGCCAAGCATGAAGAACACAGAGACAAGGAAGATCTCATCTCCAGGCTTAGAGTGTTGGCTTAGAGTGTGTTTGTAAGTAGTTCTTCCTTAGAGGAAAACATTATTAGGAAAACTTCTGTACCAACTTTGGATTTCCATGCTGAGAAGCTTTGACTACAAGTTCCGTTAGCAGAGCTTATAGAAAATTCCCCCTTTGGAGTAGAAGGATCCCAGCCAGGTCTAGAGAGGCTATGAGCATCTGAAGGGCAGCTGGCCTATCCCCAAGCTGTCAAAGAGGGTAATCTGCCATTTATGCCCATTGCCACTTTGTTTTCCCCTCCAGTTTTTTTCAACAAGCCATACACCAGAATCTCTAAGCACACTTTTTTAAAAATAGAGATTCTCGACCCTACTTCAGGCTTGCTTAATTAAAATGCCTAAATTGCATGGAATCTTCCTTTTCAACAACTTTCTCAGGAAATTTTTATGTCAAGTTAGAGAACCACTATGTAGTAGAAAGAGCAAATATACCAAGATCTGAAATCCAGCACTGGCATTAACTGTAGGGGCTGGGTTAATTACTTAACTTCTTTGTGACCCAGTTTGCTAAAAGTAAAATAGAACAATACCAGTGTTGTTATAAACTTAGAGCATGCAAAATACCCAACATTGAGCCACTACCATAATTTCTTCCACCTTCACTAAATGTCTGCTTCCAGGAAAAATATTTTATATCAATATTTTGTTATTTGGTTTAAATTTAAACCAAGATTGTTGGCTTCTTAGCATATCTCTAACTTTGAGGGGTGAAGAAGCTTTGTTTACAAATGTTTAAACTCTAAGAAGCACATTGTAAATAGGAAAAATTCAGAGGATTAATTTGGTTGTAGCCAGCAAGGTGAGCTTTGGGTCTCCTTCCCCAAAGAGACAAAGTCAATTATATCCTGAATTATTGGGAGCAAGCAAGATATACAAATCTGGTGAATTATGGGAAAGGAGAGAGGAGGCCATTCTTTCCTCTTATATTTCTATAATGAACTACCTCTATTGCATGATGAAGATGCAATATGCAAGGAGCATTAGGAACCAGAAGACCTGAGTTCAAATTCCAGACATATAAATTTAAACAACTCAGTTCTCTCTGAACCTTAGCCTCTCCCTCCATGAAATGAGGAATGTATGATGCTAAAATCCTGCTACATTGATATGGATTTCATACCTTTTCCAAGTATAGAATATTAAACTAACAAGCACATAAATGAAGCAGGAAGGTTTTGGTAAGCAATAGAGCATTGAAGAGGAAGGAAGACTTTCCAGGGAGGTAAGCACACAGAAAGCACAGTTCTGGAATGTCTCATAGGAGCCTTATTTTAGACAGTGTTTGCCCTAAATTTGCCACCTTTGACTACTTTAGCACTCATGATAATTGGCCTCGGCCCAGAGTTCTCAATAAAAATAATGGTCTGAGTATATACATGCTACCTTTCCCAGGATGCTCCACTGTGGGAGGCAGCCAGAAAATACTTGAACCCAAACTTGTATAGAAATTAACTCTATTTAAGACACTAGAAAAAATATGAACCTACCCAGTTTGTTTTTCAGGATATTTTGGAGATGGTCATCAGGGAGTGAAAACCCACTCAACAGGGCCATGTGAGAGTTGGCAGTGGTGTCTCTTCCTGTCAAGGTGGCACAGTGTTGTCAGGGTCTGCAGTTGGGTTAGCCTTGGGTTGAGGTGATCTTGCTGAGCACCATGTGAGAGGAACTCTTAATGGAATACTTTGGGTAGGAAGGAATGAGCCAACGACTCCGAAAACATTAATTTTCTTTATACAAGTTCTGGCATGACCTTCCTTAACTTGGCCTTCTCTCCTCTTTCTAATGTATTTGCCTTTTTGCTCATCTTTTCTTCCTTCTATCCTTTCTTAGAAAACAAGATGTCACCTAACCTGATAGCTTTATATCTTCTGACCCTGTTGGTCCTCTCTCCTGGATAATCATACACCATCCTGCTCTGGATGACTTGACTCTTGACTTTAATCCTTGACCTTCACTATTTCTCTTGTCCTTCCTATTGGTTGGTCTCCCTCTATACTTCTCTTTTTTAAAAAATATATTTTATTGATTTTTTTGCAGAAAGGAAGGAAGAGAGATAGAGAGTTAGAAACATAAAAGAGAGAGAAACATCAACCAGCTGCCTCCTGCACACCTCCTACTGGAGATGTGCCCACAACCAAAGTACATGACCTTGACCAGAATTGAACCTGGGACCTTTCAGTCCACAGGCCAATACTCTATCCACTGAGCCAAACTGGCTAGGGCCTCTATACTCCTCTTAAATGTTGGTTTCCAGGATTCCATCCTAAGTCCCTTAACCTCTTTGTTGAACCTTCTTTCCTTGGACAAATTCATCCATCTTTATGGCCTCAACCACCACCTTCATGCCAAAGACTCCCAAAGCAATATTAGAGTTGCCACAGTAAGTCTTAAGGACTGGTTTCTCAAATCTAAATAATCTCTTTGAGCTCTCCTTTGGGATTAAAAGAAAATGGTCTAACTGGAACATTACAGAGAACCCAGAAATTGATCCAAGCCATTTTACGCAATTAATATTTGACAAAAGAGGCAAGAGCATACAATGGGGTCAAGATAGTCTCTTCAATAAATGGTGTTGGGAAAATTGGACAGACATATGCAAAATAAGTAAATAAAACTAGACCACCAACTTACACCATTTACAAAAATAAACTCAAAAATCGATAAAGGGCTTAAACGTAAGATGGGAAACCATAAAAATCTTAGAAGAATTCATAGGCAGTAAAATAGCAGACATTTGTTGTAGCACTATCTTTACTGGTACAACTCTCAGGGCAATGGAAACTAAGAAGAAAATAAACAAATGAGACTACATCAAAATAAAAAGCTTCTGCATAGCAAAAGAAATCATCAACAAAACAATAAGAAAGTCCACTGCATAGGAGAACATATTTGCAAATGTTATCTCCAATAAGGATTGAATCTCCAAAATTTACAGGAAACTCATACCTCATACAACTTAACTAAAGGAAGATAATAATCCAATCAAAAAATGAGCAGAGGACCTCAATAGACAATTTTTGAAAGAGGACATACAGAAGGCCAAGAGACATATGAAAACATCTTCAAAGTCACTAATCATCTGAGAGATGCAAATCAAAATGATAATGAGGTATCCTTTCACACCTGTCAGAATAGCTGTCATCAACAATGACAAGTGCTGGCAAGGATGCAGAGAAAAAGGAAATCTCTTGCACTGCTGGTGAGAATTCAGACTGTTGTAGCCACTGTGTAAAACAGTATGGAGTTTCTTCAAAAAATTAATAAAGGCGCTCCCATTTAACCCAGTAATCCTACTTCTAGGAATATGTCCCAAGAAGTCAGAAACACCAATCAGAAAAGATATATACACACCTATGTCCATAGCAGTACAGTTTACAATAGCATGTAAGAAACAGCCTACATGCCCATTAGCAGACAAGTGGATTAGAAAACTGTGGTACACCTATACAACGGAATACTGTACTGCTGTAAAAAAGAAGCAACTCTTACCATTTGCAACAGCATGGATGGACATGGAGAGCATTATGCTAAGCGAAATAAGCCAGTCAGAGGAAGATAAATATCACATGATGTCACTCATTAGTGGAATATAATGAACAACATAAACTGATGAACCAAAATAGAGAAAGAGAAAAAAAATTATTTTAGAATATAATAGAAATAATCCTGTTATTTGCAGATTTTTAATATTTCCTACAACTTTTGTAATATACTACTAGTACGTTAGTACAGTTTTGGTAATATTATTATATTTAAAATCTTTTCTCTTGAAATATTTATTTTATTGCATGTCATATTATATTTAAAATCATTTTCTTGAAATAGTAATGTATATTGCATGTAACATTTATTACATTTAAAATAGTTTTTCTTGTGATATTAAAAATAAATAAATACCAATTTTAAAAAAAAGAAAAGAAGCTATAAGAAATAACTTACAGCAGAGAGCTCCTCAGAATATCTTTTCCTTAAGAAACCACTCTGAGCATGTTTCTCGTTTTCCTATTCAAACAATTCCCACTTCCCAATTCTATAGCTACTGAAGCATTATAGGAAGATGTCAGCACCAAGATTTAAATCTTATCTCCAAACTTAGGCAACTTACATAACTTCTCCAAGTCTTAATTTTATCATCTGTCCTAGGGGTAGATGATGAGCATAAAATGAAATGATGCCTATAAAGTGCTCAGCACAGTGCCCAGCACTTAGAAAGGATACAATCTTGGTTAGTACTATTTAAACGTACTTATTATGCAAAAATGGTGGTTCATATTTAAACTGCTGTCTCAATAAGGAAAAAAAATCAATTTCAATGCTTTCTAAGTCTGCCCAATAGCTACAGATAATCCAAATGGTGGGTACCAAGTCTTGAGATTGCTGTTGGAAAAAGCTCATTTAGGGAAAGGAACTTTGTTTCTTTTGCATTTCTTTGTCGAAGTATAAAATTCTCTTTAGAAAACAACATTTAGTCCACTAAAACCTGCTACTTATGTAGGTACACAGGCTCAGATGAGTCCCAGAAGGCAGGTTGCACAGATACAAATCCTCTGCATTGTTTCTTATGCCCACACTAACTTTCTCATATGGACTCTCTTCCCAGCATCTCTTTTCTTGATTACCTTATCTACACCCAAAATACAATCAGAGCATTAGGCACCAAAGACAGCTAACAATGCTAGGCAGAGTGAAGCAAACAACTTCCTGGTTTCCAGAATCTAAACACAACACAAAAGCAAAAAATAAAATAAACACAATAACTGTATCTATAGCAAGTGCTATTGAGTATCCTCCAGATCTCCCCAGTAGTTCATTCCCCCAGCTACTAGGAGTGTTGGCTATTGATAGCACAGTTGTGTTCCTTTCTAGGTTATAGCCTTGGTCTAAGAAAGTCACATCTTCCAAGGGTATAGCTCCTTCTAAAAGACAGATAATATCAAATACCTGCTCAATGTGGGAGTTCAAAACCTGATTTCTTTGCCTGAAAACAACTCTGATGGCCATCCCAGGTTCAGTGTTCCCATTTGGTTGATGAGGGCCTTTGTTTGGACTGCATTGGATTTCAATTTCTCCTTCTTTTCAATTCTTCTCCCCTCAATCCCAATAAATCTCCTGTGTCAAACCTCCATCTCAGTACCTGCTTTCTTTTGAACATGACTTAAAACAGTAGTGCAGATAGGATCAAATTTCAAGGCATACTGATATTGATATTCTAGAACTTTAATCAAGACTTGAAGCACTCCTTAAGATCCATGGAAACAGTCTGGGCTAATCTATGGTATCAACTTGGCTCCACAATAACATAGATACTCTAGTTGAGCTCTGGGGAATGAAAAGAACTGAAATCAGAATCAACATGTCTTGGGCTCAAGCCCAGTGCTTCTTCTGTGTGCTCTTAAGCAGGTTTTTTGTTTTGTTTTGTTTTGTTTCAATTTCAGAGATGAAGGGAGAGAAAGAGAGACAGACAGACAGACAGACAGACAGAAACATCAATGATGAGAATCATTGATCGACTTCTTCCTGCACAGCCCCTATTGTGGATTGAGCCTGCAACCCGGACATGTGCCCTGACCAGGAACTGAATCATGACCTCCTTGTTCATAGGCTGATGCTCAACCACTGAGCTACAAGGACCAGGTTTAAGCATGTGTTTTAGAGTAGTGCTTCTCAAATAATCAGTGATAAAGGACCTTTTTTCATTTTCAATCTGTCATAAACCAATCAAACTTTTATATCCAAACTGTATTTAATTAATGTATATTATGACTCCCTACTCCTTGTAATAATGTGATATATTAATAATAGGAGAAACTTGGTGGAGTGGATATAGGAATTCTCAGTACTATCTTCTCAATGTTTCTGTAAATATAAAATTGTTCTAAAAATAAAACTTATTTTACAAAATAATATAAATAAATTTTATATGCATCCTATATAATAAAAGCCTAATGTGCAAATGTCCCCTCGACCAAAGTTTGACTGTGAGTTCAACTGCTCAACCAGTCACTATGACATGTACTGACCACCAGGGGGGCAGACACTCCAACTGGTAGGTTAGCTTGCTGCAGATGCTGGTGGGCTGGACTTGGAAGTGAGTGTGTGAGGTAAGAGCCATCAGGAAGCTCCCAGGGTTTGGCCCGAGCCTTGGCAGAGGCAGGTGTGGGCAGGAGCCAGGAGGGACCAAGTGGTGCGAGATGCTGCTAAGCATGATCCAAGAGCTGTGGACGGCTCAGCCTTCGCAGCCTATGGCATTCTCAGTGTGCAATTTATAATCTTCAGAACAGCTTCTTTTTACTTCTTAAGTTTCAGTAACTACTCCAGGAAAGTGGGTAGCACTATTACCGGGGGGGGGGGGGGGGATGGAAGAGCCAGGCATGCCTGCCCAAGGCCAAGGGGTGGCATCAGGACCCTAGGGAAACAGTAGAGAGGGGAGCCGAGGCCACGTTGGAGAAACCAAGCCCAAAACTTGAAAGGCCCAAAACTTAAAAAGAAGCTGGAGGCAGCCAGGGGCAGACAGTAACAACTGCTGAAGGGGCCTAGAAAAACTGCTGGGTGGGGGCAGTTAAGGAGGCTGGTGCCTCTCCCACAGGACAGGCTCCACCCATATTCCTCCCTCCTCCTCCCCATGACCCGTCACCCCAGCTCTCCTATGAGGCTCCACCTGTGCTCGCCCTCACACAGCCTGCACTGCCTGGCCAGTACCACCTCACCCACACCACACAGCCCTGCCCCACTCCACACAGCCCTACCCCACACAGCCTTTGGACATGGCTGGTGTGCATGGCCCCAGGAAGAGAAATGAGGAGGCTGCAGACAGTAGGTCACAAGAGGAAGGAGCAAAGCAGGGCCCACCAAGTTAGATGGAGGGAGAGACCCCACAGGACTGGGGACAGAGATGGGCAGGGAAGGAGAGCTTTCAAAAGCATCGCCCTTGGTTGAAATAGAAATCCTGACCCCATTTTACAGATCCCAGCAGAGTGGGGGGGACAGGGGCAGCAAAAAGACAAAAAAGGGTGTGAGGGGACTGGATGGATGGAGGGCAGTGATGTTTGATTTATGGCCTATTTATTTTTATTTTTGTTAACACATTTTTATTGATTTCAGAGAGGAAGACAGAGGGAGAGAAAGATAGAAATATCAATGAGAGAGAATTGATCTGCTGCCTCCCACACACCCTCTACTGGGGATTGAGCCCGCAATTCAGGAATGTGCCCTTGACCAGAATTGAACTCAGGATCCTTCAGGCCATAGGCCATGGCCCTATCCACTGAGCCCAACCATATAGGGCAACAATGGACTATTTAATGCCCCTGCAGTAGGCTGAGCAGGGGTCTTACCACAATGGTATTACTTGATAATGAGGGTGTCTCTCCTCATGTTGGAGTAGTCAGAACTGCAGTGAAGTAAAGATACACCCATGGAGTCTGCAAGGGGTTTCTATGCACATGATACAATTTACTTAGTGTGGCAGTTGAAGAGGGTGAGCAGAGCCTGGGAAGGACATGAGGTCTCCAAGACCAGGGGCTGGAGGAAAAGTATGTGCTGAGCAGTTCATGCTGTGGGTTACAATCTATCTATACTAATAAAAGGGTAACTAGACCAGACATTTTCTGGACATCCTTCCGGACAAAGCCATGGTGGCAGGAACTGAGGCAGAGCAGTTAGGGGTGATTAGGCCAGCAGGGGAGCAGTTAGGGGTGATCAGGCCAGCAGGGGAGCAGTTAGGGGCATAAGGCCAGCAGGCAAAGGTGGTTAGAGTCAATCAGGCAGGCAGGCAGGTAGGTGAGTGGTTAGGAGTCAGCAGTCCCAGACTGTGAGAGGGATGACCGAATGCCAGATTGTGAGAAAGATGTCTAAATGCCACAGGGATTGGGCCTAAGCTGGCAGTCAGACATCCCCTGAGGAGGTCCAGATTGGAGAGAGTGCAGGCCAGGTTGAGGAACTTCTCCCTCCTGCCCCATACACAAATTTCATGCACTGGACCTCTAGTCCTATCTAATAAAAGAGTAATATGCAAATTGACCATACCTCTGATTAAGCCATGCACACCAGCCATGTCCACCAGCCAATCAGGAGCATATAAACCCCAATCAAGATGGCTGTAGCCACTGAGAGCAGGAGGGAGGTTTGGGTTTCCCTGGAAATGGAGGAAGCCAAGCTTTCCACCTGTCCTTGCCAGCCTAGGCCTCTCTACTCAATGGTACAAAGTTTCAATTATAGAAAATACATCCCAACAGAAATGGCGGCAGCCACGAAGCTAGAGGGAGTAGAGGCTACGGTTGCCCAGGCGATGGAGGAAGCCAAGCTTCTACAGCTCTGGCCGGCCTAGGCCTCCACTCTAGGCTACAATGTTTCAATTATAGAAAGTAAATGTCCCACAGAAATGGCTGCTGCCAAGGAGAAATCAGAAGGCTTGGCTCCACTCCAGGCTACAAAGTTTCAAGTTGTAGAACATAAATTAATCCCAGATACCAGAGCCTCCACTTGGGTCACTGGGGTGTGTGGCCAGCCTGCAAGTGACCACAGACCCCTTGCCTGGGCCGCCCCATGCCCCAAGGGAACCCCCACCCTGATCCAGAACACTCTTTAGGGCAAACCAGCTGGCCCTCACTCATGCACCAGGCCTCTATCCTATCTAATAATAGAGTAATACACAGATTGACCATCACTCCAATACACAAGAGGGCTGCTCCATGGGGTCAAAGATCCTGACCCCATGGGGACACAAGATGGCCACCACAAGATGGCCAGCAGGGGAGGGCCATTGGGAGGTTCCAGGCCAGCAGAGGAGGGCAGTTGGGAGGGAGCAGGCCTGCAAGGGAGAGCAGCTGGGGGCAGTCAAGCCTGCAATGGAGGGCAGTTAGGGGTGACCAGGCTGGCAGAAGAGGGCAATTAGGGGCAAACAGGCTGGCAGGGAAGCAGTTAGACATCAATTAGGCTGGCAGGCTAATGGTTAGTGGGTGATCAGGCTGGCAGGCAGAAGTGGTTAGGGGCAGTCATGGAGGCAGGCAGGTGAGCAGTTTGGAGCCAGAAGTCTGAGATTGTGAGAAGGATGTCCAACTGCCCATTTAGGCCCAATCTTGAGATCAGGTCCAAATGGGCAGTTGGACATCCCTCAAGGAGTCCCAAATTGGAGAGTGTGCAGGCTGGGCTGAGGGACATCCTCTGTCCCCCATGCACAAATTTTGTGCACCGGGCCTCTAGTATATATATAAAAGCTTAAGATGCTAAGTGTCCAACCAAGTGGTCAACCTACTGGTCACTGTGACGTGCACTGACTGCCAGGAGGCAGATGCTCTCACTGGTAGGTCATCTTGCTGCCGGGTGAGATGAGGCTGCACTTGCCCTGGACCCTCCCATGGTCCCTCCTGTGGTCCCTCCCCAGCCACCGGCCCACGATCGGCCTGATCGAGACTGTGTGAGACAGCCCTGAACGGCCCCAATTGCTGGCCAGGTGGAGGGATTCTACCTGTGCATGAATTCATTCACCTGGCCTTTAGTACATATATAGACCCAGATGTTTTATTTTTATTAGTGTCAATTGACTTAAATTTCTCTGTGAAATTGCTATAAAAGTTTTTAAATGCTTCATCTTGCCTTCTGTACTGATATTATCACCAGCCGGTAGTAAGTGATTCTCAGATAGGCACCAGTTTGAGGACCACACTTGGAGGAGCTCTTCATTTATCTCTGGGTCTCAATTTCCTCATCAGTAAAATGAGAGCATGAGACCAGAGAGTCAAATATCCCATGTTCCTTCATAGATAGCTTTTGTAATTCTATGATAACCTATCACCTTTTTCCAAAAAAAGTGGATATTTAGAACCCCAGATGTCTAGAACCAAGCCCCTCACAAATGACAGTGGTACAATGTCGTCACTTTGTGAACAGCTGTTCTCTCCCCAAACTTTCTGAACTCAAGCAGGAAGGGTACTGTTTCTAGGCAATTTTTTTTTAATCCTGAACTGGAAAAGGGAGAAATAAAATATAAAAGTAATGTTACATATTCAGATTGTCATAGAGGGTCCTCAAACCAGGGAAACAAGTGTTCCTTCCTCTCTCTCATTCAGAAGCCCAGGAAACCGAGAGAAGCTTCTTGTGCCAGCAGACTGAGAGGTTCATGACCCAGCTGTAACCGGCCAGGAATCAGAGGACTGTCAGCGGAACAGGCATTGTCACAGTGGAGACAAGAATGGCATGCAAGAAGACATACCACAGATGGGAAAGTTGATAAAATTAGTGGAAGGCAAATCTTTTAATGAGCAAAGAGAAAAATAATTGCAGTTGGAAAACAGATGATAATAACATGTTGTACCATTGAATATGTTTTTGAGATGTGAATGGAAGGTTTCCAAACAACCAGGGAGACAAATGTACATCTGAGAGCACCAATTTCCTGTGTGTCTTTGTTGATGCCCACAACTGAAGCCCCCAAAAGCAGGAAACACACACAGAAAAAAAGCAATAAGGAATTTGTACAAAGAACACATTTCACTACTCAATCACCATGAGTGAGATGAAGGACATTAAAATATTGCAATTTTGGAATGAATTTGAATACTGAAACTTAGATTTTGTGTACTATTCCTGTATTATCTCTTATTTTTTTAATATATTTTATTGATTTTTTACAGAGATGAAGGGAGAGGAATAGAAAGTCAGAAACATCTACAAGAGAGAAACATCGATCAGCTGCCTCTTGCACACCCCCGACTGGGGATGTGCCCACAGCCAAGGTACATGCCCCTGACCGGAATCGAACCAGGGACCCTTCAGTCCACAGGCCGACACTCTATTCACTGAGCCAAACCAGTTTCAGCATGTATTATCTCTTATTAGTTATATATTGTTTTTATTAATTAAACTTCAACTCTAACTCCTTTGTGACCTATCCCCTAGTAATAGAATTGGTTTAGGTATTTCACCTATATTTCAAAAATTCCTAGAAATGAGATATATCAGAAAAGGTAACATTCCACAGAGCACTGCATTAGGTAGGGTATACTAACTGATAAAATAAACAACCATAAATCTCAAAATTTCAAGTGGTTTAAGACATTAAAGATGGTTTGATACAGGTCTTCAATGGCAGCTTTACTCCAGATGGTCATTCAGGAGCCAGGCTCCTCCCAATTTTATGATTCCTCCGTCTTAAACACTGCTACCTCCTCTGTGGACTGAGAGACGCTTTTTGTCATGCTGATATATCAGCATAAAAGGATTGCCAGGTGGAGAACTAAAGTTTTATTCCACAACCAAGACTTTTTTTTTGTGAACAACTTGGTCGAGAACTGAATTATTCAAGATGGGAGACATTTGAAAACTGATGTTTGTCTGTATAATCAAATATCCGACTGGGGTTTTTTGTTTGATGTTGTCTTTTGCCCTTCATAATCAAGTCCTGCTGTAAAAAAAAAAGTAAAAATTATAATAATAATAATAATAATAATAACAGAAATAGATTGCAGCAGTTGGCATTTTGTTCATTGGTGTATAGTGTGTTTGTAATTTTAATCTTGCCACTTTCCCATCCTGTTGTGAACTTTCACCTCCCTCCCCTTGGGCACTCGAGACAAGCATAGATTCTGTTGTGTGTAATGAATTGTGTAGATGAATTCCAAGACCGCACAAGTCCAAAGTCTGTATATTTGTGACAATCTGTGTCAATCATAAACAGATATCCTCTAAACCAAAACTTGGATCAAATAAGTTTAGATGTCTCTAGGGAAGAAAGTATTATATTTTAACTTAAAATCTTCTAAGAATTTCAGTGACTCTGAATACTTATATTTAATCTTAGCTTTACAGTACAACAGGCTGGTAAGACAGACAGAACTTCTAGTGTTACTGATATAAAAGTTACTACACTGTTTGACAAACTGTCTTCAGCAAAAACAAATTTAGGTTTTCAGGAACCCAAAATAGCACATCATGAAGGAATGGGAGCAAGTGAGATCAGTGGTGCTGCTTCAGGCCCTGTGGACCACCACGCCTTACGGGAAGGCTGGGTATCATGCAAAGCATCTGGAAGGCAGGTCACCTGTGGCATGGTGATGAATTAATGGCATCATCAGGCTTTCTGCCCTGCCCACCACAATCTAAATATCAGCAGATGGAATAAATCTGGTACCAACTTAGAGTCCTGAAGTGGCTCCAATTGTCTCCATCTCAGACACAGCCTGGCCCCGGCCCCGGGGAGGTAGCCAGCAGAGGCCAGGTGAAGTTGTTTCCGTTCTGAGAAGAGCTCCTCCTGCTCTCAAAATACAGGAGGCCCTTTCAGCTTCTTCTCTAATTTGCCTTGAAAACAACCAATGGAGATTGGAAAAATCAAAACTTTGCAGCAATGATAAGAACACTGAGAAGGAGCAGACTTCCTGAGTCTTGAAAGGAAAGGTCGCTGGGAGATGTTTTTCTCGCTGCCGCCTGTGTTTTCTTAGGCTCAGTTAACGCAAGCCTGTCTCTCCCAGTCTTAGATACTCAGGCTCTCTGGTGAACAGAGGACAGGCAGCTGCCGAAATGTGTGGCTCTGAGTCCAAGAAAAAGGATACGAAAACCCTCTGGAAGAAGGTGAGTAATATTTTTGTTGAATCAAATCATGATTTTGTAAGGGGGGAAAAAAGACAGACATAAAAGTCCATTTAGTGTTTGGCAAAAGAAATTTTAAAAAAAAAGAGCCTTCTGTGTTCAGTGCAAACTCCCTTCCAGAGAGCTGTAGACCAGATTACCAGCCTGTGACACGTGGAGATTGGCTGAGTGGCTAACGGTAACTCAAATTCCAGCGCTTCTCGACCGTTCCCGACCTCATGATCCTGCTTGCTGACTTATTTTCAGTGACAGCAGCTGCTATAACAACTCCGGGAATTTTGATATGTACATACAGGCCTGGTGAGTAACCACTTCAAATATTCTGTGATGGGGGCCTATCTTTCCTTTCATTACTTTTTACCAGAGGTAATAGAGCTGCTTGGAAGGACCCAGAAGAATGAAGGAACATGTTCAAGGGCACACACGGGGAGCAGAATTAGAACCAGACTTTAAGCAGAGGGTTCACAGATGGGGAAAATATCATTTTTTTTTCACAATAAACAAAACTCATGTATTACTTTTATAATTTAAAAAAATGTATCCTTTTTAAAAATCTGTATAGACCCCACATAGCATCATAATGGAGAAATTATAGTAAATGAAGTGAATTTAGAATTTACCAAATGAGTTTATAAGTTACTAAGAGATGAATATACCAGTGGTATTATAGAGTCTGCACGTAAGACTTGGTTGGATTAAAACATGGATTTGTGCCCCTTTTGTAACAAATCAAGGGAATATGGTTGGGGCACAGGTTGTCTCTAGAACAGAGATGGTAACTGCCAGATAGTCCAGGCAAGGATGGCACAAGGTTTTAAAATGTTTGAATCTGGAGGGACAACCAAGATGGCGGCATAGGTAAAACACCTATCTTGTCGCCATACACACCAATTTTAAAACTACAACTTAACGAAAGAACAAACACCATCCAGAATCACCGGAAAGCTGGCTGAGTGAAAATTCCACAAATAAAAGTGAAGATAAGACACTGTGACTCGGAGGAGCGGTGGAGGGCAGCATTGAAGATACGCGCAGAGTCAGAGGTTTGGAGTGCGCGCGCCAGCGGAGAGGGCGGGCGGCTGAAAACCGGACAGTTTTCTCGAACGGGGGAGACAAAGACATCCCACTGGACTGATTCTCCAGCTCTGGGCGAAGTCCAGGGAACCCACTATCATACAGGATAAAAACTGGAGAGTGGGAGGGCACGCCGAAGCTCGGGTGCTGCAGGGGTCTGCTGGCTTGTGGAGAAGGCGAGCTTGTGTGGAGTGCGCATGAAACCGTCAGACTGCACTGTTTTACGACCCTGGGTGAGAGGTTGGGTGTGCAGACTCATTTGGGGAGAGTCTGAATTCTCCGGGAGCCAGTGGAGCACGAAAGCGGCTCTCTCCCAGAGGTGTTGGCGGCCATTGCCCCCAGCACAGAGTCCCTGGGGCCACAGAGGGCAGAGCTAATGCTGTCTGCTTGGCTCAGGGACTCCGCCTATCCAACCTGAGCACAGCTGAACTTCACAGACAATTGGCCTGGAGGTCAACCCCTCCAAGTGCTAACAATGATTAACTTGAACTTAACTTCAGCAAGTCTGTGCAACCCATATCCACCTCAGGTAACTGGGGAGGCTGAGCGACTGTACCTTGTAGGATGTCTACCACACAAAGCTAATTGACCAACTCAGGGAAGCAGCCAACATGCTGAGACATGGAAAGAAATCAGATGTGAAAGAAATGAGGGGAAAAAAACGACTGGACATGGAATTCAAAACCACGGTTATAGGGCTTTTCAAGAGGCTCCTAGAAAAGGTCAAGACCTATAAGGAAATAAGCAAGACCTACAAGGAAATGAACGAGACCCTCAAGGATATGAATGAGACCTGCAAAGAAATGAACAATACCAACGTGAAAATGAATGACTCCTACAAGGAAATGAATGAGACCTACAAAGAAATGAATGAGACCCTCAAGGATATGAACGAGACCCTCAAGGATATGAAAAAGGACCAAGCAGAAATTAAGCATACTCTGACTGAAATAAAAAATATTATACAAAGACCTAAAAACAGTATAGAGGACCGCAAGAAACAAGTCAAAGATTTGAAATACAAAGAGATAAAACCCACTCAGCTGAAAAAGCAAGAAACCAAAAGAATCCAAAAAATTGAAGATAGTGTAAGGGGCCTCAGGGACAACCTCAAGCATACCAACATCTGAATTATAGGGTTTCCAGAAAAAGAGAGAGAGCAAGACAATGAAAACCTATTTGAAGAAATAGTGACCAAAAACTTCTAACACCTGGTGAAAGAAATTGACTTAGGAGTACAAGAAGTGCACCGAAACCCAATATACAGGAACCCTAAGAGGACCACACCAAGGCACATCATAATTAAAATGCCAAGAGCAAAAGAAAAAGAGAGAATATTCAAAACAACAAGAGAAAAACAGTTAGTTACCTATAAGGGAGCACCCATATGATTGTCAGCGGATTTCTCAACAAAAACAATGCAGGCCAGATGGCAGTGGCAAGAAATATTCAAAGTGATGAATAGCAAGAATCTACAACCAAGATTACTCTATCCAGCAAAGCTATCATTCAGAATTGAAGGTCAGATAAAGTGTTTTGCAGATAAGAAAAAGCTAAAAGAGTTAATCACCACCAAACCAATATTATATGAAATGCTGAAAGATATTCTTTAAGAAGAGGAAGAAGAAAAAGATAAAAGTGTAAATTAGGAACAACAAATACACATCTATCAACAAATGAATCTAAAAATCCAGTGAATTAATAATCTGATGAACAGGATAAACTGATGAATGTAACAGAATCACGGACATAGAGAGGGAATGGACTGACAATTCTTGGGGAGAAAAGGGGTGTGGGAAGTGCAGCAAGAGACTGGACAAAAATCATGCAACTATGGGAGAGGACAGTGGAGGGAGGTGAGGGCGGAGGGTGGGATGGGTACCAGGTGGAGGGGAGCCATGGGTGGGGGGAACAATGTAATTAATAAACTGAACAATAAAGATTAAAAATGTTTGAATCTGAATGCCTTTAAGCAGGGAACACACCTTTCCATTGTCACAGTAACCATCATTCCCTGTTATCTCACACATTCACAACAGGTGCTGTCCAACCCTATTCCTTCAACTTCTGAATAAGCAGTCAACAATCAAAATAACGATGGTGAGCAAGAATAGAGAAAACTATAATATAAAATAAGTTAAACAAATTAGTGGAATAATATAATTGATAAGTAGCACTCTAGTGGTGTATTAGTTTGCTAGAGTTGTCATAATAAAGTTACTACAGACTGGGTGTCTTGAAAAACAGAAATTTATTTTCTCACAGTTCTGGAGGCTAGAAATCCAAGTTTAAGTTGTTAGCAGGGTTGGCTTTTTCTGAGGCCTCTCTCTTAGGATAGTGGGTGACTATCTTCTCCGTGTCTTCACATGGTCTTCTCTCAGTATATGCATGTCTGTATCCTAATCTCCTCTTTTATAAAGATACTAGTGATATTTGATATGACCCACACCTATGATCACATTTTATGTTAAATAAAGGTCCTACCTTCAAATATGATGACATGCCAAATCACAGAGATTGAGGGCTTCATTGTATAAATTTTGGGAATACACAACTCAATCAACAAGTGGTGACTATCAAAAGAAAAATAAAAAGATGAGCCAATCAGAAAAAGACAAATACCTTATTACTCATTGATACATGTAATCTCAATCCACATATTGAGTTTCAGACTCATAGATCTGAGAAGAGACTGATAGCTATCAGATGGGTAGTAGGTTGGTGGGCTGGGTGAAAAATGTGAAGAGATTAAGCAAACACACACACACATACACACACACACACACACACACACACACACACAACTGTATGATTGTTTGAGGGAAAGAAAAATGAGGGGACAAAGTAGGAATAAATGGTGGCAGAAAGACTTGACTTTGGGTGGTGAGCGCACAATGGAGTACACAGATGATGTGTTATGAAGTTTTAGACTTGAAGTCTGTATGGTTTTAATAAATAACTATTAGCCCTGTGTACAAATCTGTGCACCAGTAGCTCGCTTCTGCCCTCCTGTAGCTCCCTCCCTCCCTCACAGCTCGCTGCCCCATCCTCCTACATGGTTGGTCATAACGATCATTTGCATATTACATATTTATTATATAGGATGTCACCCTAATAAATTCAATGAAAAAAAAGAACAAACAAAAGTCTTAGAAACATAAAAAAATAAAGAAAAATGAGATAATAATACATATAGTACAGTAGTAGTTTTGGTAAAAGGTTTTATAGGGAAAATGTTTTTATAGGCTAATACTAAATATTATATGAGCTAATTTGTATATAATATGTATTTATTTTATTATACAGGTCAATATTATATGTTGTACATATATTTTTTTAAAGTTTTTATTTTTTTTAATATTTTTAATCTTTATTGTTCAGTTTATTAATTACATTGTTTCCCCTTTTTATCCCCCTATAGCTCCCCTCCACCCTGTACCTATCCCACCATCCACCCTCACCTCCCCCTCCCGACTGTCCTCTCCCATTGTTGCTAGATTTTTGTCCAGTCTCTTGCTGCACTTCCCACAACCCTTTTCTCCCCAAGCATTGTCAGTCCATTCCCTCTCTATGTCCATGTCTCTGTTATATTCACCAGTCTATCCTGTTCAACAGCCTATCAATTCACTTGATGTTTATGTTCATTTGTTGATAGATGTGTATTTGTTGTTCATAATTTTCATCTTTACCTTTTTCTTCTTCCTCTTCTTAAAGAATATCTTTCAGCATTTCATATAATGTTGGTTTGGTGGTGATGAACTCCTTTAGCTTTTTCTTATCTGTGAAGCACTTCATCTGACCTTCAATTCTGAATGATATCTTTGCTGGATAGAGTAATCTTGGTGGTAGATTCTTGCTGTTCATCACTTTGAATATTTCTTGCCACTCCCATAGGGCCTGCATCGTTTCTGTTGAGAAATCAGCTGACAGTCGTATGGGTGCTCCCTTATAGGTAACCAACTGTTTCTCTCTTGCTGTTTTTAATATTCTCTCTTTGTCTTTTGCTCTTGGCATTTTAATTATGATGTGCCTCGGTGTGGTCCTCTTAGGGTTCCTATATATTGGGGTTCGGTGCGCTTCTTGTACTCCTAAGTCAATTTCTTTCACCAGGTGTGGGAAGTTTTCAGTCACTATTTCTTCAAATAGGTTTTCATTGTCTTGGCCTCTCGCTTTTTCTGGCACCCCTATAATTCGGATGTTGGTATGCTTGAGGTTGTCCCAGAGGCCCCTTACACTATCTTCAATTTTTTGGATTCTTTTGGTTTCTTGCTTTTTCAGCTGAGTGGATTTTACCTCTTTGTATTTCAAATCTTTAACTTGGTTCTTGGGGTGCTCCAGGGCACTTTCAGGTCTTTGTATACTATTTTTTGTTTCAGTCAGTGTATGCTTAATTTCTGGTTGGTCCTTTTTCATATCCTTGAGAGTCTGCTTTATATCCTTGAGGGTTTCTTTCATTTCCTTGTAGGACTCATTCATTTCCACGTTGATCTTGATCATTTCCACGTTGGTCTTGATCATTTCTTTGCAGCTCTCGTTTATATCCTGGAGGGTGTTGTTCATTTTCTTGTAGGACTCATTCATTTCCTTTGTGGTCTTGCTTATTTCCTTATAGGCCTCGATCTTTTGTTGGAGCCTCTTAAAAAAACCTATAACCGTGGTTCTGAATTCCATGTCCAGTCGTTTTTTTTCCTCCATTTCTTTCACATCTGATTTCTTTCCATGTTGCTGCATGGTGGCTGCTTCCCTGAGTTGGTCAATTAGCTTTGTGTGGTAGACTTCCTACTAGGGATAGTGGCTCAGCCTCCCCGGTTACCTGAGGTGGATATGGGCTGCACAGTCTTGCTGAAGTTAAGCTCAGTTAATCGTTGTTAGCACTTGGAGGGTTGACCTCCAGGCCAATTGTCTGTGAAGCTCAGCTGTGCTCAGGTTGGGTGGGTGGAGTCTCCGGGCCAAGCAGACAGCGTTAGCTCCGCCCTATGCAGCCCCAGGGACTCTGTGTCCGGGGCAATGGCTGCCAGCACCTCTGAGAAAGAGCCGCTGCGGAGCTCCACTGGCTGCCGGTTGCCGGGGAATTCATACTTTCCCAAAATGAGTCTGCATGCGCAATGTCTCACCCAGGGTCGTAAAACAAAGCAGACTGACGGTTTTCCGAATGAGAGGCAAGTCGCAGAGCGCTCTCTGCGCCGTCACACAGCCGAGCTGTTCGCGTACGCTGCCTTCTCCACAAGCCGGGAGACCCGGCAGCACCCGAGCTTCGGCGTGCCCTCCCACTGTCCAGTTTTCACCCCGTGTGATAGTGGGTCCTCTGGACTTCGCCCAGAGCTGGAGAATCAGTCTAGTGGGACGCCTTTGTCTCCCCGTTCGAGAAAACTGGCCGGTTTTCAGCCGCCCGCCCTCTCCGCGGCGCGCACTCCAAACCTCTCTCCTCTTGAATCTTTCAACGCTGTCCACCGCCGCTCCTCCGAGTCACAGTGTCTTATTTTCACTTTTATTTGTGGAATTTTCACTCGGCGAGCTTTCTGTTGATTCTGGAAGGTGTTTGTTCTTTCGTTAAGTTGTAGTATTAAAATTGCTGATTATGACGGCAAGATAGGTGTTCCACCTCTGCCGCCATCTTAGTTCTCCTCTGTTGTACATATATTTTAACAATATTATCCCACAAAATATTTTTCAAGCTATTTCATAATATATACATGTTTATTTTTATACAAAAGCAACTTTCCTCTAATCTTAAGGTGAAATTCACTTTAGGAAATTACATTTTCTTACAAACCACCTATGTACCTAAAGGAAAGACTTGAGTCTGATTCTTCTCTGCAACAGTAATCATTTATGTAATTATTGTTGTTTTCATGAGTATGCGAATCTCTCCATTATAGGCTACTGGGTAATTTTGGAGAGAAAAATTAGATGGTGGTTTTCCAAGTTATGTGTCAGTTTTCTGGAGAACCAACATTGAAGGGTGGGTGAAATGTAAAATAAAATAATGAGGGAAAAAACAGCAAAGCAGATAATAAAAATGATAATATTTAGTTATAAATAAAACATAAAAAACATAAGGAAGGTAAATATTTTTCATTATGTGTGTTTGTTTTTTGAATTTTCTAACTTTCAGCATGAAAATTTCAAACCCACAGAAAAGGTGATGAGTAGTAAAGTCAATACCTATCTATATATATTCCACTTAGATTCAATAATTAGTAACAGTTTGCTATATTTACTTTATCAATCTGTCTCATGCTCAGCCTAAGGGTAAAAATATTCTCCTTCAGAACCCTCATACCATATCACACCTAAGGAAAGGAATAATTATTCCAGTCTATATACAATCATCGCAAGAACGTATTTGCTAGCTGTGTTTTGTTGCTTTCCAACCAGCATCTAACCAAGATTCACAAGTTGCATGTGGCTAATTCTCTTTGGTCTCTTTGATGTTGTCTGAGACAGTCTTAACTCCATAACTCTGGCTCTTTCCTGAATTGGTATGAATATGTTCTGTTCTTGTTTAATTTTTCTCTACCTTCTGTTTGGAAGGAAGAATTTTCTAAAGATGGATTAAAATGTACAAAAAAATAGTAAACTTAAGGGCAGCAAAAAGAAATTTTGTTAAATGTAATTAAACATGATTCCTCCAACTTTGTTCTTTTTCAAGATCACTATTGCTATTCTGGGTCTTTTGTGGTTCTGTATAAGTTTTTGTAATATTTGTTCTACTTTTGAGAAATATGCCATTGTATCTTGATAGAAATTGCATTGAATGTATATATTGCTTTGGGTGGTTTGGATTTTTTTAATTAATCTTTATTGTTGAGATTATAACAGAGGTCCCTCTTTTTTTCCCCATAGCTCCCCTCCACTCAGTTCCCACCCTGCCCCAGTCCCTTGCTACTCTATGTCCATAAGTAATGCATACATGCATATATGATTTTTGTCTAAACTCTTCCTCCATCCCCCACCCCTTTCCCTCTAAGAATCATATCTGTTCCATTTCCATGCCCCAGATTCTATTCCATTCACCAGTTTATTCTGTTCATCAGATTTTTTATTCATTTGATTTTTAGAGTCAATTGTTGATAGATATGTATTTGTTGCCACTTTGTTATCTTTACCTTTTTCTTATTCTTCCTCATCTTAAAGTACGCACTTCAGCATTTCATGTAATACTGGTTTGGTGGTGATGAACTCTCTTAGCTTTATCTTGTCTGTGAAACTCTTTAGTTGACCTTTAATTCTAAATGATAGCTTTGCTGGGTAGAGTAATCTTTATTGTAGTTTCTTGCTATTCATCACTTTGAATATTTCTTGCCACTCTCTTCTGGCCTGCATAGTTTTTGTTGAGAAATCAGCTGACAGTCATATGGACACTCCCTTGTAGGTAACTAACTGCTTTTCTCTTGCTGCTTTCAAGATTCTCTCTTTGTCTTTTGCCCTTGGCATTTTAATTTTGATATGTCTTGGTGTGGTCCTCTTTGGGTTCCTCTTGTTTGGGGTTCTCTGTGCTTCCTAGACTTATAAGTCTATTTCTTTCACCAGGTAGGGAAGTTTTTATGTCATTATTTCTTTCAATATCTTGCTCTCTCTTTTCTCCTTCTGGCATTCCTATAATTTGGATGTTGGTACACCTGAAATTGTCCCAGAGGCTCCTTACACTGTCTTTATTTTTTATTATTATTCTTTTTGCCCTTCTGGTTGGGTGGTTTTTGCTTCCTCACATTTCAAATCATTGATTTGATTCTCTATCCTCTAGTCTACTGTTAAGTCCCTGTATTTTATTCTTTATTTCAGTCGGTGTATGCTTACTTTCTGACTGGTTCTTTTTCTTTTCTTTCTTTTTTTTTCTGCATTATCGCTAAGATCCTTGAAAGTCTCACAAAGTCCCTTAGAAGTTTCTAGAAGATTCTTGAATAACCTTATAACTGTGGTTTTGAAGTATATATCCAGTCGTTTTCTTTTTTCCATTTTTTTTATTTGTGACATATTTGTCTTCACATTTTGGCTGCTTCCCTGTGTTTGTTTCTATATATTGGGTAGAGATGCTAAGTCTCCTTGAGTTGATAGAGTGGCCTTATGTAGTAGGTGTCCTATAGGGCCACATAGCTCAGCCTCCCCAATCAACTGACACTCTAGGTACACCTTTCGTGGGCTTTGTGCACAGTCTTATTGCAGTTGAGCTTTGATTGCTATTGGTGTCACTGGGAGGAATTGACCTCCAGGCCAATTGGCTGTGGGGACCAGCTGCAACTACAGTGGGAGAGCTGCTGTACAGGAGACAACTTTATGGGTGTCTTTGATGCTCACTGAGTCTGCCCCCTGAGTGTGTCACTTGTGGATGTGAAGAGTTGTAATCTGGTATGGTCTCACACTGATCACTGGGTACACTGGCTCTTAAGTCTCCAGAGAGGTGCAAAATTAGCCACTTGCGGGAAGTCAGCCATTGCCTCATCAATAGAGATGTAAATAGAACAAACAGGAAACCTGCTCAAAGCTTAATGGATCTGTTTACCCATTGCTTAGGTGAGACCTTAGTTGCCCTGCTTTAGTCTTATGTTAAGTATGAACTGTTTACTCATTGTTTAGGTGAGACTTTAGTTGTCCCTCTTTTAGTCTTATGTTAAGTATGAACTATTCACATATTGTTTAGGTAACACATTGGTAATTGTAAAAGCTTCCACACCTTTTGTCTTATGTTAATTCTTGCTGCTTGATTTCATTGTTGGAACTTCCTGACCTAAAGGACATGGATGTATCACTTGGCCCTAATAAAAGGGGATAGGAAAACCAGAGCGGTGGCGTCCTACCCCTTGAGGTGGACTCCTGCCTGGCCCCCATTATTCCCCCAAAATTAATGCTTTTCTAGTCTCTTTCCATTTGTGTGCGGCTTTCTCCAGACGCTGAACCCTGGCATTGGAACCCTGGACATGTGGGATGTGAAAAGGATTTCCGCAGCCACTGCCTAGGGCCCCCCAGCAGGAGCTTCAGAGAGATTTGTAGATTTCTCCTCTTTGTATCAAGTTTGTGAAGCAAGGCAAGCTGGTGCTGGTGCCAGGTCTTGGGCCTTTTATTGATAGGTTTGGGGCTCCCTGGCACAGCTGCAGCTTATTTTATAGATTTTTAGCCTGAGAAAGGAAAGGCCATTCATATGCAAAATCCACTGCACATAACTTGGGTGGGGTTGCAAATTGGATGGGGTGGGGTGTCAGGGAATCACAAGGGCAGAGTAAACAGAAATGGCTACCAATCAGCCCTGATACCAGGGAGGTCCCAGCATGTGAACAATGACTTCTGTGAGCACCTCCTTCTGGAAGAAGGCCACCCCTGAGTTCCTGCCCCAATGCCAGACAGTCCAGTTTCTCTTCATATGTGTTTGGATCCCCCAGAGTCTCAACCAGCCAGCACTGGAGCTCAGAGGAAGCAGAAGCTTGTAAATTCAGTTAGTGGTGCAGCATCATCCCTAGCAGCCTGTGTCACTCATTCCCAATCTGCACTGGTTTTTACTGTCCATAGTTATTACTTCCCATCGGGACTTCTTTTCTAAGCTCTGGGACACCCTGGGCTGTGCATCTGAGGTTGGGTTTGGACCCCTTGCTCCTCCGGGCAACCTCTGCAGAGGTGATCTCCCTCCCAATTGAAAAAAAGAGTCACATGTGGGTGCTGGACCAGTGTGTTCTGCACCTCCACACCTCCTACTAGTCTTAGTATGCTTTCTTTACTTCTCTAGTTGTAGTACTTGCATTCAGCCAGCTTTCCAGTGGTCCTGGATGATGGTTGTTCTGTGTTTTAGTTGTAATTTGATGGAATTGTGAGAATACAGGAATCTGCCTATATAGCCATCTTGGTTCTCCTAATATGATTATTTTTTTAATATATTTTATTGATTTTTTACAGAGCGGAAGGGAGAGGGATAGAAAATCAGAAACATCGATGAGAGAGAAACATCGATCAGCTGCCTCTTGCACGCCCCCTACTGGGGATGTGCCCGCAGCCAAGGTACGTGCCCTTGACTGGAATCGAACCCGGGACCCTTCAGTCCACAGTCCGATGCTCTATCCACTGAGCCAAACGAGTCTCGGCCTAATATGATTATTTTACTGATATTAATTCTTCCTATCTTTGAAAGTGGTATATTCTTCTACTAATTTGTATCTTCTTCAGTTTCTTTCTTCAGTGTCTTATAATTTTCCAAGTTCAGATCTTTTACATCCTTGCTTAAATTTATTCCTAGGCTCATATGATATTTATCTTTCTCTGATTGGCTTATTTTGCTTAAAAATAATGCTCTCCAGTTCCATCCATGCTGCTGCAAATGGTAAGAATTTCTTCATTTTTATAGCAGCATAGTATTCCATCATGTAGATGTACCACAGTTTTCTAATGCACTCATCTGCTAATGGGCACTTAGGCTGTTTCCAAATCTTAGCTATTGTACATTGTTCTGCTATGAACATTATAGTATTCTTTCTGATTGGTGTTTCTGTTTTCTTGGAATATATTCCTAGAAGTGGTATTACTGGGTCAAATGGCAGTTCAATTTTTAACTTTTTCAGGAAACTCCATACTATTCTCCACAATGACTACACCAATCTGATAGGTATGAGATGGTACCTCATTGTTTTTTTTAATTTGCATCCCCCTGATGATCAGTGACTTTGAACACTTTTTAATATCTCTCCTGGCCTTCTATATGTCCACTTTGGAGAAGTGTCTATTTAGGTTCTTTGTCCATTTTTTAATTGGATTGTTTATCTTCCTTTTGTTAAGTTGTGTGAGTTCCTTATATAGTTTGGATATTAACTAAGATGTATTACTATCAAATATGTTCTTCCATATGGTGGGCTCCCTTTTCATTTTGTTGATGGTTTCTTTTGATGTGCTGAAGCTTTTTATTTTGATGTAGTCCCATTTGTTTATTTTCTCCTTAGTTTCCATTGCCCTAAGAGCTGTATCAGTAAAGATATTGCTACAACATTTGTCTCATATTTTGCTGCTTATGGATTTTTCTAAGATTTTTATGGTTCCCATCTTATATTTAAGCCCTTTATTCATTTTTAATTTATTTTTGTGTATGATGTAAATTGTTGGTCTAGTTTCTCTTTTTTTGCATATTATCTGTTCGATTTTCTCAACATCATTTATTGAATAAACTGTCTTGACTCCATTGTATGCTCTTGCCTCCTTTGTCAAATTTTAACTGAGCATCATGGTTTGAGTGAATTTCTGGGTTTGCCTTTAAGACAAGAAGTAGGAGGGCCCCTGGACTCAATCTGGTTGTAGGGCAAGTCCAAGTGAGGTAGATTGTTCTGCATGGTAAAGTGTGAGATTTTGCATTTGTAAGGACAGCCTGTAAAAGATAACATGTGCATCCAGAGATGAGGGAGGAAAGGGAGAAATTAAGAGTTTAGAGAAAGATTCATAAAACCTAATGGACATGAGGTAGAGGGAGGATATCATCAATGAGATTAAGCATGACCAATACATTTCTAGAAATTTCTCATTAATGTAATTGTGTAATGAATAATTAATCTTACCCAAAGAGAGGTCTGGCTTTCACCCTTGAGCTACTAAAAGGTGATCTGTAGGCCCCTGGAATGTCTTGCCTGATAAAAGTTTCTTTATTCGTGTTTTGTTGTGTTGTGTTTTTTTGCCTGGGGGCATTGGCCACTGAGTGGTTATTTATAATGGAGGCCTTGGGCCATGTTTTATCAGTTCCCATGCCCAGAGGAACTGGAAGTATTAGCCCATAGCCCTCAGAGGGTCAAAGATTAAAGGTGAGTTATGCAGAGAGTATATGATAAAGTGCCAAAAAACTCCAGACACTAAAGGCTTAGATAAGCTTCCCTGTTTGGCAATCCTCTGCATTCTGTCACACATATTGTGTTAGAGAGGATATAACTATGCATGACTCCCCAGAGAGAGGAGCTCCTCATCTAGACCCTTTCCTGAACTCTGTTCTTCCTTCAGCTAATGTTAACTTCTTGTCCTAGTTCTGTAATAAACCATGATGATAATTCTTAGTGTGTTTTGTGATTCCTTCTAGCAAATTATCCAACCTGAGGGTCACTTGGAAAAGCCCCTGAGCTTGTAGTTGGTATCAGAAGTAAGGGCAGCCTGGTAGCAACTATTCCCTCAGATACTGCAATTTGTCAGACTTCACTGTTATTACCTTACATTGCCCCAAAATACTCAGAAAAATCTATGTCATGCAGTCTTAAAGAGTAATAAAGGAAAAGAAGGTGCTACTGGCACAGGACAAGGCAGTGCCAAAACAAGAACACTGCCTCAAGAAGTAAGAGAGACCATGGCAGCCAAGTGATAGTGGAGAATAAATTTCCCTCAAACCCCCTGACCCCCCAAATATCTTATTGGAAATTATGGGTTCTGATCTTTCTGTATTGTGTGGGGGCATGGTTCATATCTTTTTATTTAATAAAAAAGAAATCCCCCAACCTTCACCCCACCTATAAAACTGAAAGATTTGAAGGATTCCAGAGGGTAGATTATAATAAAACTAGTCATAACAATATGCTTTTGATGAATCTTAAATTTATAAATGAAATACATACAATTTTTAAAATATATATGCAAAACATGGAGCATAATAAATATTCAGTAAATGTCTTTTGAACAAGGTTAAGACAGAGTGAATAAATGAATATATGAAAAATATAGTTTATTCTCAATGGCATGGGCTAATGTGATTAGGGCAAACACAAATAACTAAAATAGGTGATCCATAAAAGTCCAACATACAGATTTTAATGGGAACTTCTCATATTTTTCAGAAGTTCTTACCAGGGAGATAGGTAGGCAGTAAAAATCAACTATCTCTTCTATCAGCCTCTGCTTGCTGCACTGGAACTACCAATTAACAGCAAAATTTCTCAAGTGCCTGTTTGACCATCAAGGGCAGCCCATAAAAAGGATTCTCAGGCCTTGTTTCCCTAAACACATAAGATGAATAGTTACACAATAAAAAACAGCACTGGTTTTTATTCCTCTTTTACTATCTCACATTGCATGTCATAACTAACTCTGACGGTTAACTGCGACCACAGGTGGTTGGCCCGAACTACTGTATTGGGAATGTAATCAGAGTTGTCATCATCTTTAAACACAGTTCCGCAATGAAAGATTACGTGAGTAGTAAGCAAACTGTGAACATCCTTCGGGTTTACGTTCTTAATTTATTTGCCACTAATGGGCTCCTTGAACATTGTGGATTGTTCATTTCTAAATGGAAGCAAATCGTGAAGCTCAATTTTTGTTTTTGTTTTTGTTTTTTGCTGCTTCTGCGGCTTCCCCAAGGCTGGTTGGGGCACATATAAAACTAGATTCACTTTTTTCCTTCTCTATTCTTCAGTAGGCCATTCAAAAACAGAGGTGCCAGTGGTAGGAATGAAGGAGAAGACTGCTTAGTCTTCTGAGACAAAGTGGTCAGAGCCCAGGCTGACAAGTTCAAACGAGCAATTTTGTTGCAGACTCAGTGAAAAGCTTAGAAAGACAGCCACAGAAAAGAAAGCTTGGCTGTCAGCGACTGCTGGATTGATGTGTAAATCCACACAGACTTTCTGGATGGCAATTTGTCCATAAAACCAAAAAGCTTAAAACTGAATATACAGAGAACTCCACCTCCAGGACTTTATCCTGAGAGAGAATCATACATGTGTGCCAACATTTAGCTACAAATTTATTAGAGAAGTGTTTATAGTAGAAAAAAATAACCAAAATGTCCAAGTTGGGAGATAATTAAATAACCTTGGTACATACAGTGGAATAGGGCTTAACCATTAAGTATGTTGTGACTTAAAAAAGAGATCTCTACAATAAAGTGAAAATATAAAAAATGTAAAATAACATATATAGCGTGCTCCTATTTTTATAATTAGAAAAAGGCAGGGCTACTCAGATATACATCAAAATTTTATAATGATTTCCAACTGGAGGAAATTGTAAGTAATTTTTATTGTCTGCTTTTCACTTAATTGTGCTTTAAATTTTCCTATGTACCAATTTTGCAGGAAGAAGACATATATTTTAGTAGAAAAAAAAAAACATCTTCAGAACAAACCAGAAGTTTTCATTGGATTCTTTTAACTTGCAAGATGCAGAGTTGTCAGGTTACTGAAAAATATGATGGAATTTGTTATAAGAATACATTGGATGATTGGAGAGTTTATAACAGAAATGAGAACAGAAATACCTAAGGAAACCAGGAAGTTGCACATCCTAAGCTAAAAGAAACTAGAAGTTCCCAGAGTTCACCTAAGGATGGGGGTTACCTGCTTGCCCCTCCAGTTTCCATAGCTCACGTGACCTGTTCCTGTTTCCATCCCTCTTGACACAACGATCAGACATCTCAGCCTCTACTTTGCTTGTCTTTCTTGCCTGGTTCTCAAGACTTTTCCCTACACATGATTACGATATACTCCAGAATCTCAAGGACCCTGCTGCCTTTATGTTTCTGCTAGTTGACTGGGCCCCCTCCATGCTTCTCAGTTCTGACAGCCTACAAGCTTATCCATTTTGGGATCAGATGCCTACTTATGCTCCAAACCACCATGAAAAAGAAAAAGGTCATTATGGCTGCCAGTGAGCAATGGCATCACAATTGATCACAATTGATCAGAGCCCATATTTCAAACGCTGAAGTACTGTCTGTCATATTGGTGTCCCATTAGATAAGTTTGTTGACAAAAGGAAAGTTTCCATGTTCAAGTAGTCTTAGGAGTTCCTGTAAACTCAGCCCCCTTTTAGAGATTCATATATTAAAGGCTCTGCATGTTTCTACAGTAATGAAACCTGCTTCACTCTGTTCAAAGCAAAGCTTCCCAAAGTTATTTCAGTACATAATCCTTTTTCCTAAAATACCTTCAAATACCAATTAACAATGGGACCCTGTTTGAGAATTATTTCTACTAGAACAATCTTCTAGAAGGGAAGAATGATATTTGTTCAATTTTTCTATAACTTTATTCTCATCCCAAATTATTTGGTTAAATCAAGTCTGTCATCTCCATCAAAGAAATTACCGTGAAAATATTTGACAAACCTGGATTCCTACTATAAAAATCAAGTTTTAAACATTTTAATAAAAGCAGCTTTTAATTACTAAGGTCCTTTTAGGGACATAGAACTTGTTAATTAAGCAAATAAATGATTAGCTTTGAAATGAATTTATAAACAGAATGTAGTTCATGAGTTCCTCGGGTGGATCATAGCATTATTTAAGACCTAGAATGATCTGAAAGAATGGCCAAAAGGTCTGCAGTTGAAAGGAATATAGGGAAGTGGGGTGCAGGACATGGAGTTACGAGCAGCAGGTCATTTAGGTACAATTCTGAAGTGCTTGGCCGCTTTATCGTGTGTGTGTGTGTGTGTGTGTGTGTGTGTGTGTGTGTGTGTGTGTGTGTGAAGCCAGTTCCATGATTTTGGCCTGGAGACTGTGCTGATCCAACTCAAATCCCTCTGACTCAGTCCCGGCTGCCAGTTCTGGAATTCCTGGTCATCACAATCATTGTGGTTAAACACTTAGGTCTTGCTGAGCACAAAGGGCCTGAAAATCTAAGACAAGTAAAATGCTTGCTGCCTATTTTACTATTTTTGTTTGGATATGGGTTTTGATCTTGTATAAGCAAAGGCCTTTTACCCATATGTAAGTAAATTAACCTTAACGAGCCTGTTCAATAACCAAACCAGATGACATTCATATTTATCTTTACATGCAAGAATTTTAAGGTGAACGGCCTATGGGAGAGAAGGAAAGAGGTAGAGAGAAAAGGTGGGAGGAAGGAAAAAGAATAGAAAGGAAGGAAAGAAAATAAATGGAGATCTTGAAACGGAAGGGCCTGAAATACACAGCTGCAGTACCCACTGGGCAGATGAGACCCCCAGAACACTGGTTCCTAGTTGGAGCAGAAGCGGACTCGGAGGAGCTCTGCACTACCCCACGGAAAGGTCAGATTTCCCCTGGGGTTAGGGGGAGTGGGCAAAGCAGGGAAATCTGCGCCTGAAAAAAAGTCTGTGGCTGTTGGAGCTGTTAAACATGGAAGAGGGCCCTCGGAGCTGGTGGCAGAGGGGATTCCTAGAAAGCAACCCATTTGGACCAGACAGAGAAGGGCACCCTAACAATTTTGGGAGGGTGCTGGCTGCTAAACCCCAGGGGGAAAGGGGTTTTGCGCAGACACACAAGCAGAACCTGAGTTCGCACCCTTGTGTTTTTTCCTATCCTAATCCAACTTTCCTATCCTATCCTAAGCCAGGAACCTGGGATCACCTGGTGGGGGACAACCTAGGAGACTACAGGGCAGAGCTGTTTTTCTGGAGATCAGACCAGGCCGTCACCATGAAAGAGGCAGCTCTGGGGCAGCCCATTCCCACAAATCAGTATTGAATACCACAGGTATAGTGGAAATTTAGTTCAGGATAGAGAGGACTAATAGACCTGGAGGTCAATCCAGAAACACTGCCACCCAGGGACTGAATCACAAATTGACTCTTGTGTAACACAAATTAAGGAATCAATTTTATTTCTACTACTATTTAACCTTTTTTATGTGCCATTTTATTTCCTCTTTATTCTACTTTGAGATTAGTGTTATACAGTCTATTTTCATCTACCCTTTAGTATGTTTTTACTCTATCTCAACTTCACCTTTATGCCACCACTCACTTGCTAACCTTTCCCTATTTAGTGTCTTGTTCCCCTTACATTTTTCCTGCTTTAGATTTTCCTTATTCTATCTTTTTATCCCCTGTTAAAATTTCACCCCACTTATATATCTAATCTCCAACCACCTGCTCCAAGTCCATACACACCTCTCACTTCTCTGACTTCACTATCCTAAATTGTTTTTTAAAAAATATATTTTATTGATTTTTTACAGAGCGGAAGGGAGAGGGATAGAAAGTCAGAAACATCGATGAGAGAGAGACATCGATCAGCTGCCTCTTGCACGCCCTTACTGGGGATGTGCCCGCAGCCACGGTACATGCCCTTGCCGGAATCGAACCCAGGACCCTTCAGTCCACAGTCAGACGCTCTATCCACTGAGCCAAACAGGTCTTGGCTCCTAAATTGTTTTTCTTTCTGTCCTGTTGTTGTTGTTTGCTTGACTGTTGATAATATTGATATTTTATGCATGTTTGTGAGATTGGTTTGCTTATTCTTTTCTTTTTGCTTGTTTTGTGGAGGTTTTTTTGCAATTGTTTTTTGTGTTGTTGTTGTTTGCATTGATAGATTTATGCTTCTGTGTCCCCTCACCTCCTTGATATTAGTTGTTGTATGCAGTTTGTATCGATCTCCAGGTACTTGTTGCTGGCTTTTGTTGGGATACAACAAAAGTGGCTGTCCTTTAGGAGTTTTCAACTCATACTTATAGTTTATTCCCCTTTTCTTTCTTTTTAATTCTTCCCCTTTTCCCAATTTCATTAGACATTTCTTTCCTTCTCTCTCTCTTTCTTTCTCTCTTTCTTTCTTTCTTTCTTTCTTCTTTCTTTATTTCTTTATTACTTTATTTCTTTTTGTGTGTGAGTGTCTCTCTCTGTGTGTGGGGGGGGGGGGTTTCTCTTACTCTCTTCTTTCTCATCTACCAACTAATTTGCCTTTCTCTTGTGATAACCTTTAATTTGGAGTTGCCAATACTGTGAATACAGTCCTGTTCAGTGCCTGGTGCATTGCACCTGGTTGGGTGTATTTTGAGCCTTAAAATCAATGCAGGAGAGTGAGCACTACATAACCAGACATACAGAGAAGAGGGACCATGGGGAGACAAAGAAAAAGCCCACCAATGAAAGAAAAACAAGCCTCACCAGAAAAAGAGGTAAACAAAATGGAAGCAAGCAACCTGTCAGAGAAAGAATTCAGAGAAATGCTCATAAGGTGGCTGAAGAGAATGGAAGACAAATTTGACATTGTGAGTAAGAACCAAGAAGAATTAAAGAAGAACCAAGAGGAAATGAAGAAGAGCCAAAAAGAAATGAAGAAGAACCAAGAAGAAATGAAGAGCCAAGAAGAAATGAAAAGTGACATTGCTGAGGTAAAGAACTCCATAGAAAGTATCAGGAGTAGACTAGAAGAAGCAGAGAGCTAGAAGATAAGGTAGGAAAAAATAACCAAGTAGAGCAGCTTCTAGAAAAAAAATTAAAAAGCAGGAGAAGAGCCTAAGGGAACTTTGGGACAACATGAAACAAAACAACATCCGCATAATAGGGCTTCCAGAGGGACAGGAAACTGAGTAAGGAATAGAAAACCTGTTGGAAGAAACAATGACAGAAAACTTCCCTGATATAGGAGAGAAAAAACCGACACAAATCCAAGAAGCTCACAGAGTCCCAAGCAAAATAAATCCCAAAAGAACTATGCAAAGGCACATTATAATTAAATTGGCAAACATCATTAACAAAGTGAGAATCTTAAAAGCCGCCAGAGACAGAAAGTCATGTACAAAGGAAGGAACCCCCATCAGATTAGCAAGTTATTTCACAACCGACACTTATCAGGCCAGAAGGGATTGGAATGAAATATACAAAGTCATGCAAAGAAAGGGACTGAATCCTAGAATACTGTACCCAGCAAGGCTACCAATAAAAATTGAAGGTCAAATCAAGAGTTTCTCCCACAAAAAAGGACTAAGGGAATTCATTACCACCAAACCAGCAATGCAAGAAATGCTAAAGGGTCTGCTGTAAAAATAAATACAAAGCGAAGAAGAAACACAGGGGTAAAGACAAAAATGGTGACAAATAAGTTTCTATCAATAATAACTTTAAATGTAAACGATTTAAATGCCCCAATCAAAAGACATAGGGTAACGGACTGGATAAGAAAATACAAGCCATATATCTTCTGTCTACAAGAAACCCACCTCCGAAAAAAAGACGCAAACCGACTGAGGGTAAAAGGATGGAAAAAGCTTCTTCAGGCCAATGGAAATAGAAAAAAAGCTGGGGTAGCAATACTTATATCCAACAAATTAGATCTCAAAGTAAAGGACATAAAAAGAAATAAGAAGGCCACTTCATAATCCTAAAGGGAGAAATCCAACAAGAAGAAATAACTCTAGTAAACATATATGCACCCAATGCAGGAGCACCTAAATACATTAAAAAACTCCTGGAAGATATCAAAGGAGAGATTGACAGCAATACAATCATAGTAGGAGACCATATCACTATCACCATTGGACAAATCCTCTAAACAAAAAATCAGTAAACAAACATCAATCCTCAATGACTCAGTAGACCAGATGGAATTAATTGGCATCTTCAGATCATTTCAACCCAAAGCCATAGAATATATATTCTTTTAAGTGCCCATGGGTCATTTTCAAAGATACACCATGTGTTGGGTAATAGGCAAAGTCTCTACAAATTCAAGGAGATAGAAATCATATCAAGCATATTCTCAGATCACAGTGGCATAAAGTTGGAAATCAACTACAATAAAAACAATCCAAAGAAATCAAACACATGGAGACTAAACATCATGCTATTAAACAATGACTGAGTTACTAGAGAGATAAAGGAAGAAATAGAAAACATCATGGCAACAAATGACAATGATAGCACAAAAATCCAAAATCTATGGGAAACAACGAAAGCAGTTTTGAGAGGGAAGTTCATAGCTCTACACTCCTACTGGGAAAAAAAAAAAAAAAAGAAAGAAATAACGCCAATAAATTATCTAACCCAACAACTCAAAGAGTTAGAAAGAGAGCAACAAGAAAAGCCCAGTGTAAGCAGAAGGAAGGAAATAGTAAAGATCAGAGCAGAGATAAGTGACATAGAGACCAAGGAAACAATATGGAAGATCAACAAAACCAAGAGCTGGTTCTTTAAAAGGATAAGTAAGATTGATGAACCTCTAGCCAGGCTCACCAAGAGGCAAAGAGAGATGACCCTAATAAATAAAATCAGAAATAAAAGAGGTGAAATAACAACAGACCCCACTGAAATACAACTGATTTTTTAAAAATATATGAACAACTCTACTCCAACAAACTGGACAACCTGGAGGAGATGGACATATTCCTTGAAAATATAACCTCACAAAACTTGATCAGAAAGAATCTAAATAGTTCGATTGACCAATAACTATGGAAGAAATTGAAGCAGTCATCAAGAAGCTTCCAGCAAACAAAAGCCCAAGGCCAGTCAGCTTCACAGGGCAGTTTTACCAAACATTCAAGGAAGAACTAAAACCTATACTCCTCAGACCATTCCAGAAAATTCAAGAGGCTGGAACACTTAAAAACTCCTATGAAGCCAGCATCAACCTAATACCAAAACCAGATAAAGATGACACAATGAAAGAGAATTACAGGCCAATATCCCTCATGAATATTGATGCCAATATCCTCAATAAAATTATAGCAGATTGGATCCATCAGTACATCAGATAGATCATACACCATGACCAAGTAGGATTTATCTCAGGATTGCAAAGATGGTACAATATCCACAAATCAATAAATGTGATACATCACATAAACAAATTGAGAGATAAAAATCACATAGTCATATCAATTGATGCAGAAAAAGCATTTGACAAAATCCAACACCCTTTCTTAATAAAAACTCTCAACAAATTGGGACTAGAAGGATCATACGTCAACATAATAAAAGCCATATATGATAAACACACAGCAAACATCATACTCAATGGGCAAAAACTACAACCATTTCCCCTAAGAACAGGAACAAGACAGGGTTGCCCACTCTCACCACTCCTGTTCAACACAATACTGGAAATATTAGCTATTCCAATTAGACAAGAAGAAGAAACAAAAGACATTCAAATTGGAAAAGAAGAAGTAAAGCTATCCTTATTTGCAGATGACATGATATTGTACTTAAAAATTCGAAATACTCCATAAAAAAATTAATAGACTTAATAAATGAGTTCAGCAACATAGCAGTTTACAAAATTAATGCCAAGAAATCTATGGCATTTCTATACACCAATAGTGAACTTACAGAAAGAGAGACTAAAAAAGCAATTCCATTTACCATCACACCAAAAAAATTTAGATACCTAGGAATAAACTTAACTAGGGAAGTAAAAGACCTATTCTCAGAAAACTACAGGACATGGAAAAAAAAGGGACAGAGGAAGATGTAAACAGGTTGAAGAACATACCAAGTTCATGGATTGGGAGAATCAACAACATTAAAATGTCCATACTACCCACACAATCTATAAATTTAATGCACACCAAATTAAAATACCAACAGCATATTACAAAGACCTAGAAAGAACTCTCCAAAAATTCATTTGGAATGAAAAAAGACCCCAATAGCCACAGCAATCCTGAGAAAGAAGCACAAAGTTGTTTGGATTTCAATACCAGATTTCAAGCTGTATTACAAAGCTACTGTTTTCAAAACAGCCTGGTACTGGCACAAGAGCAGACATATAGACTAATGGAATAGAATAGAGAATCCAGATATCAACCCAAACCACTATGCTCAATTAATATTTGACAAAGAAGGCATAAATATAAAATGGAGTCAAGATAGCCTCTTCAATAAATGGTGTTGGGAAAATTGGACAGATACATTCAAAAAAATGAAACTAGACCACCAACTTATAACATACACAAAAATAAACTGAAAATGGATACAGAACTTAAACATAAGACAGGAAACAATAAAAATATTAGAAGAATCCACAGGAAGAAAAATCTCAGACATATGCCTGAAGAACTTCTTTGATGATACTGCTCCTAGGGCAATGGAAGCTAAAGATAAAATAAACAAATGGGACTACATCAAAATTAAAAGCTTTTGCACAGCTAAAGAAACCATCAACAAAACAAGAAAACCCACTGTATGGGAGAATATTTGCAAATGTTATCAGTGATAAAGTTTAATCTCAAGCATCTACAGACAACTCATTCAACTTAATAAAGGGAGGACAAATGATCCAATAAATAAATGGGCAACAGACCTAAATAGAATCTTTTCTAAAGAAGACAAAAGGAAGGCCCAAAGACATATGAAAAAAGTCACTAATTATCTGAGAGATGCAAATCAAAACGACAATGCAGTACCATCTCACACCTGTCAGAATGGCAATCATCAACAAACAACAAGTGCTGGTGAGGATGCGGAGAAAAAGGAACTCTTGTGCACTGCTGGTGGGATTGTAGACTAGTGCAGCCACTGTGGAGAACAGTATGTCATTTCCTCAAAAAACTAAAAATGGAGCTCCAATTTGACCCAGTAATCCTACTTCTAGGAATAAATCCCAATGAACTAGAAATGTGAATTAGAAAGGATATATGCGCCCCTATGTTCAGAGCAGCACAATTTACCATAGCTAAGATTTGGAAACAGCCTAAGTGCCCATCAGCAGATGAGTGGATTCAAAAACTATGGTACATCTACACAATGGAATACTACGCCGCAGTAAAAAAGAAGGATCTCATACCATTTGCAACAACATGAATGGAGCTGGAGAGCATTATGCTAAGTGAAATTAGCCAGGCAGAGAATGATAAGTATCACATGATCTCACTCATTTGTGAAATATACTGAATGACATAGACTGATGAACAAGAATGGATCCAGAGACTGAGAAAAGTCCATCAGAATGTCAAACCTCAGGCTAAGTGGGAGGTGGTGGGAGTAGGGGAAAGTCAATATATTTGACCTCTTGAACTAAGGTAAATAATTTATGTTTTTACATCCCTGACAAAGTTCATATAAAGTTATAGAAAAAAAATTGGCAGCTAGTTTGAGACTGAATTGCCATGGCCTAGAGCTTGTCATCTCCTATGGACACCAGTCCTCAGGCTAGGCCCCCCTTAACCTCCTGTGACACCATAATATCCTTACATGATATTATTCTACAATGTCATTATAATTTTTGATATTTGACAACAGCATATTGTACAATTATCCCAAAGAAATTTACAAACTAATTCTCTGAATGTTTGGCAACAATTTAAAAAAAAGATAGGAAAGGAATTAATCACTTTCAGAAGGAATTAAAGCACTGGGAAGGCATCCGAGCATTCTATATTGGCCCTTCTTGCCCTTTCTGCCAAGAGGGATCCTCTTCTTACTATCCAAATACACACAGCTGATGCCTGAGCTTTCAGTTCAAGCTGTGGCTGAAGCCTCTGGGCGGCTGGCACCATGGATCTGTCTCTCGCTCAATGGTGTGAGCTGGGCCCTCCCTGGAGAAGAAACCTGGATCCACCGAGATATGTGATCAGTATCAGGATCCTGCCAGCACACAAGGGGATCCCAAGGCAGGTGCTGGACGTGGAGGCCACGGGGGCATAGACTACAAAGGAGACAGGACTGAACCTCACATCACCCTGTTTGGCCCAGGAGGATTGCTGGTTACCCAGAGATGGGTAAGATTCCTCAGAGAAGGAACAACCTAATACAGGCACAGTCGCAGAGGGGCCAACAGGAGAGAACTAAAAGGTCAACAGAGGTGGGGCACAGACCCTCACACACCAACCTTGCAGGGGCTTGAACTCTCACTCCTTCTGGTGAAGATCTCCTGCCCTCATGGCTGCTTTGCCTCCCACCCACAGCTCAGATCAGTTCCCAGGTTACAGACAGAGACTCGGCCAGCAACAGCTGCCCTATATCTAAATTTAGTCTAGTACCAGGAATGCTTAGGGCCTACTCAAGAATTCAAATAATCCTTTCCACTAATATTTACAGGGTAAACTAAGATTTTTGCTTGAGTATTAAATTTGATAGTAAAATAGTAATCAAGTTTTCAGATTAATTTAAATTGGCCAAGTGAAATAAGTGAATACTCAAGAAAATTTAATTGTACTGGACAAAAAACTGTTCCTAAAATATTACATAAAATATCTATTAGTAGTTCATCTCATTGTAAAATTGCCTAACATCCAAAGAACCTAAAGCAGTCATATTTGTGTGCAAAAATTAAAATGTAAAGTTACCAAGAATGCAATATAAAATTTCCAAAAGCTCCCATTAATCAAAAAAAAGGGGGGGTGATGGTGGGGTAATATCATGTAAGGAAAAATATCCTGTAAGTAAATTAAATCCAGAAAAGTAACTTCCATTTGTAATGCCAATAGCAGGACACCCATGAAAAACGCATATGGTGTCAAAATAAGCCAAAGGAAAATAATTTGGGCAAAAGTAAAAAAGAATCCCAAGCCTAATTTACAGAAAAGATCCCTTTATTAACTTTTGGTCGAGAATATGTTTCTGTATTTTCAGAAAACAACTCCAAGATCATATGGGTTCCTGCAACAAAGAGGAACTGACAGGTCTGTTCCAACTGCCAAGACAATTGAGAGATGGAAGATACTGACAACACCTTGCCATGCTAGCAGTCAGCAGCTGTGCATTGCTGCAGTCAGCCCAGGACCAAACCAGAGAGGATGGATCTTGCATTGCCACGATGTGTCCACCATCTGGATACCATTGCTGGCATGTACACATAAGGAACTATTTGACATTGAAACTGGGACTCAGAACAGTTGGACATTGGAAACTGAGACTCAAACATTTTTTGTTCTTATACATTTATTTCCAGTATGCAGATGCAAGATCTTTCTAAAGAAAAGAAACAGGGGTGAAAGATTGATATAGAGGCAAAGCAGCATTGAACAGACTGTCAAACTACAGGGGGAAGGCTGGAGAGGGTGGGGGGTGGGGGCTATAAGAGATCAACCGAAATACTTGTATGCATGCATATAAGCATAAGCAATGGATACAAGACACTGGGGTGGCGGGGCAGGTGAGGAAATGTGCTGAGAGGTAGGGGAGGCTGTGGCGAGAACAATGAGGGGGAAAGGAAAACATATGTACTACTATTTGTAATACTTCAAAAAATATTTTTAAAATTTTTTAAAGAAATGGAATAGTAATGGAACCAAAATATAGCAACAAAATAATTCTAATAGTGATAATAATATTATAATTCAAATATCTGATTATTTTTTTACTTGTAAAAACAAAAATTTCATGTGGCTGGACCTAATAACAATAACCACCATAACTGCACGGTTACTATATGCCAGCACTAGACACAGTGTATCCGTTATAGCATTTTATTCCTATTACACTTCTTTGAGACAGATACAAACGTACAACCCCTCATTTACAATTCATAAACCCAAAAGTTCTGAGAACTCAAGTTTCTTCATAAGTCTAGAGCAAACTCATTTGGCAGCAAAACCTGACTTAACTTAATGTGAGGCTACTTACAGTTTTTATTTAACCCACTCGGTGCATATTTCACTATAGGAAGACAGCCCCAAACCACTCTTAAGGTTCTATATAATTAATGACATATGCACTTTATTGTTTTTCTAAAATACTAAATTGTGAAATGCATCTAGCTCCAAGAGCTTGAGATAAGGGATTGTTTCTCTCCTGTTTTATAGATTAAAAAAAACTGAAGTCTGTTGGTCTTCATTGACATATTATTATTGATTAATATCTTATTTTAGTTTGGATCTTTTAGAGTTACTTTTTTATTGATGGTTTAAAATGTCTCCCCAAAGATTTTAGTTCACATATGCACTGATGAGATTTTAGCAAGCTCTTTTATGGAAAACTTTTAAAAGACATCTTTTTTTTTTCCCTCAAATGGAAAATGCTGACATCCTCAGAAATTTTCTTTGGACCAAACTGAACTCATTTTTTAATTCCTTACCCTTCATTTTCAGATTACTCAGTGTATTTAATGCTACCCATCCTCAATTCCACCCTAAGCTCACATGGCAATATTAAGGGCATTGGTTAAAAACCCGTGGAGCAGTCTGTCGAGCAGTCTGCATGGGTCTGAGACACTGCAGAGCACTTTGACATCTGTGGTTAGAGTGTCTACATGAATCTTGCCCATGCTGGGCTCCAGTGTTTCAGTCACAACCCCAGAATGAATGCCTGGTCACTCTGTGGTCTAAACTCTGAGAGAGGAGAGCATTTCATACTACACTGCACTTCATAAACAATGATTTGATACATAGGTATTATTTATCTTACCATAAGGCTCAGAATGTCCAAACACCACAGCTAATTACAGTTCAATAACAGATTCCACAAACTGAAAGCTTTATTTCTGGTTTATCATAACAAGTAAAGCAATGGTCATTTCTTTCTAATTTGTAAGCATTTTGTTTGATGGCCCTGAGCAGGAAGAAAGTATACAGTGTGACTTGTCCTATAGGAAGCCTTGCCACCAACTAAAGTCAGTGCTAAACTACATCTGTTGCTATTTATACTATTTTTCTATTTTTTCCATTTTTTGAAGCACATTATTTGTTATAACCAAAAGAGTATATTTGAATACAGAAGAAGCTTTTGCCAAAAGATAGAAAGCCATTATTTTCTAACCAGCAAAAAGAAGAATTTGGCTGAAAGTAGCTGATGAGAATTACTTGCTTGATTGTTCTCTTTTCAGCAGCTGGTTTCTATGAAGACCTTAGGCCACAGACTACAGCGGAAAATAAAATTAATGCTATGAAGCACTGGTAACACATGCTAATACATTTTACCATTTCAGAGTATCCCAGTTTAAACCTTTTAATCAAGAGCCAATAAACCAAGATTTTTCAGCCTTAGCTCTATTGACTTTAGGGGGTACATAATTTTCTGTTGTGGGGGTTAAACTTGTGCATTGTAGAATGTTAGCAATATCCCTGGTCTGTACTCACTAAATGCCAGTAGCATCTTCCTCACAATCATGACAAATAAAAATGCCTCAAAGCATTGCCAAATGTCCCCTGGGAAGCAAAATCACCCCAGGTGATAATCCTGACACTCTCCCACTTCTTACATGTGACACACCTAATATTTCCCAGGAGGTGATTTTCTCTAACAATTCTAACCTTGTTCTTAAAAGCAAGCGTATACATACATATACCCTCTTATCCTATCTAATAGAAGAATAATATGCATTAACCATCACTCTGCTACACCCACAAGCCACACCCACCAGCCAATCAGGAGCAAATATACAAATTAACCCCAACCAAGATGGCTGCAACCACGGAGTGAGCAGGAGGCTTGGGTTTCCCAGGAAATGGAGGAAACCAAGCTTTCCACACACCCTGGCAGGCCCAGGACTCCACTCAAGGCTACAAAGTTTCAATTATAGAATATAAATAAATCCCAGATCCCAGGGCCTCTGCTTGGGTCGCTGGGGGACATGGCCACTGGCCTGCAAGCCACCACAGGCCCCTTGCCCAGGCCACTCCATGCCCCAAGGGAATCCCTGCCCTGATCTAGGATTACCCTTCAGGGCAAACCAGCTGGCCCTCACCCATGCACCAGGCCTCTATCCTATCTAATAAAAGAGTAATATGCAAATTGACCATCACTCCAACACACAAGATGGCTGCCGCCATGTGATAAAAGATGGTTGCCCCCATGTGGACACGAGATGGCCAGCAGGGGAGGGTAGTTGGGAGGGACCAAGCCTGCAAGGGATGGCAGTTGTAGGCAATCAAGCCTGCAGGGGATGGCAATTAGGGGTGACCAGGCTGGCAGAGGAGGGAAGTTGGGGGTAACCAGACCAGCAAGGGAGGGCAGTTAGGGGTAATCAGGCTGGCAGGTAAGTGGTTAGGGGGTGATCAGGCTAGCAGGCAGAAGCAGTTAGGGACAATCAGGAAGGCAGGCAGGCAAGTAGTTGGATGCCAGCAGTCCTAGATTATGAGTGGGATGTCCGACTGCTCATTTAGGCTCAATCCTAAATGGACAGTCAGACATCCCTTGAGGGGTCCCAGATTGGAGAAGGTGCAGATTGGGCTTAGGGAACCCCCTCACCCCCCGCCATGCACGAATTTTGTGTACCGGGCCTCTAGTTTTTTAAATAATAGGACATTTATTTAAAACTATATTATGCTACTCACACTATTCTTATATTTCTTACTTATATTTCTTACAATGCATAAAGGGCCACCTAATTATTTGTAATGGCTACCTATTATTTCCTTGAATGGATGTGCCATAATTATTTCAAAGTCTCCTATCGAAGACATTTAGTTTTTTTCTCAATATTTTGCTACTAAAGCAGTGCTTCATAAATAACCTTATATATAAATTGCTGGAACATCCAGGACACACTCCTGACTTGGGACTTTTGCCCTAACTATTCCTTATGCATCAAATTCTCTTCCCCCAAATATCCACATGACTAACTTTCTCACCTCCTAAATTTGTGAGGTTTGGCTAGGCTACAATTACAAACCCACGTCAAAATCTCAGTAGCTTAAACACATAAAAGTTCTATGCAGGCTATTTATAGAGACAGTGACCTTTCAAGTGGTGGCCGAATACTAGTAGTTATGACTGCTTCTATCTTATGATTCCACCATCGTACATGAGGTTTTCACATTGTCCCAGCAGAAAAAAGAGAGCTGAGAGAAGGTGGGCCATGTACAAAATCTCAAATATATCTACCCAAATCATTTCCAACTAGTTTACTAATCAAAACTAATCATAGAGCCCCGCATACTTGCCAGTAATCTGGGAAATAAGGGAAGTACAATATTCTGAAAGCACTGACTATCTCTGCTGGATCTCCTTCTAGCTGTTGTTCAAAAGTCATCTCAATGAAGTCAACCAAGACATCCATTCTTTTAAAAAATTAGATGGTAGGTAGATAGGTAGGTAGGTAGATAGATGATGATAGATGGATAGATGATAGATAGATGATAGATAGATAGATAGATAGATAGATAGATAGATAGATAGATAGATAGATGATAGATAGATAGATAGATAGATAGATAGATAGATAGATAGATATAGATTGATTTTAGAGAGGGAGGGAAAGAAACATCAATGATGGAGAGAATCATTGATCCTGGCCTTCTGCACACCCCACTCTGGGGACTGACCCTGAAACCCAGGTATGTGTTCTGACCAGGAATCAAACCATGATTTCCTTTCTCAGAGCCACACCAGCTGGTCCCACCCATTCTTAATTGTATTTCCTAGTATATCCACTCATAGCACCCAATCTCCTTTATCCTGCTTTATTTTTCCAGAGTACCAGTCATTTTGTAATATATTTTATCACAATTTATTCTTCTCACTATTTTTGTCTGTCTCCCCTTACTAGAATATAAACTCCACAGGGGCAGAAATCTTTGTTTAATCACTGATGTATCCAAAGCAGTTGGTAAATAAATACTCTTGAATTAATTAATATATTTCATACATATATCTATTGGATTGATTCCTAGAAGTGGAATTTCTGAGTCAAAAGTTATTGGCATTAAAGTTTTTCAAAAATATTGTTAAATTGTTATCCATACAACATTGTTGGCTTATATTACCGTCAATAATGTACAAAATTATTGGACTCCCCACTCACCAAATGTGTTCTCAAACTTTTTGTCCTTTGTCAGTTTGGTAGGTGAAAAAAAATGATATCTACCAGAATCTAATTTTTATATTTAATATTATGAGTGATGTTAAATATATTTTCATTTTAAAGGACCATTTGTTTTCATTTTTTGTGAACTATTTGTTCTTGTCCTTTGCTAACTCTTTTAAGTAATCATTTTTATTCTGGATATTATATATTATACATAAAATATAATATATGTGTAAAATGACACAGCTACTCTGGAAAAGTTTGGCAGTTTCTCATAAAATTAAGCATGAATTGCCATATGACCCAGCAATTGCACTTCTTTGCATGTATCCTCGAGAGATGAACTCATATTCACACACAGATCTGCACATGAATGTTCACAGAAGCTTTATTTGTAATCACACACAAAAAATATAAACAACCTAAATGTTCTTCATGAGTGAATGGTCCTTCATGAGTAATCTATATATACCATGGGCTACTTACTCAGCATAAAAGAATCAAACTATTGATACACGCAATAATCGAAATGAATGAATGAATGAATCTATGGAGAATTATATAAAGTGAAAAAGCCAATCGCAAAAGGTAATATATGTGTAACTCATGTATATAACATTCATTAAGTGACAACACTATATGAAGAACAGATTAGAGATTGTAGATCAGAGTTGGGAGAGCTGGGGCAGAAGGGATAAGGGTAATACATGGTGATGGAACTGCTCTGTATCTTAATTGCAGTGGTGCAAGGCATGTATGATAATATTCTATAGAGAAAAAAAGATATATATACAAACGAGTACAATTAAAACTGCAAAAATCTTAATAAGAATGGTGGGTTGTATGACTATCAATGTCATGGTTATAAAATTGTACTAAAGTTTTACAAGATGTTATAATTCTGGGGAATTAGAATATCTCTGTATTATGTGTTACACCTGCATGTGAAACTACAATTATCTGGGAACTAAAAGTTTAATTTTAACACATCCTATGACTTCAAACACATACATAGCTCATACTATCATGTAAGAACAAATTAATAAAGCTTTGTCTTTTGATTTTGCTTGTGGTGTATTTAATGACAAAAAAAGAGTATCTATATGTTACACATTTTATTAATCTTTCCTTTAACCATTTCAGAGGTTTGTGCCAGGGTTAGAAAGGCCTTCTTATGATAAATTATTCTAAAGTACTACCCATGTTTTACTGTAGTACTTTTATAATGTCAATTAACTTATATTTATTTTTTTATTTTAACTTTATTTTTATTGTTGACACTGTTACAAATGTCTCCATTTCTCCCCCCTTTTGCCTGCCTCCACCCGTTCCCCATATCCCCTTCCCTCTGGCCATCACCACACTGTTGTCTGCCCTTTGTCCTTCCAAAAACGACCCCAAAACTTGTTGGAAAGAACAAGTAATTTTATATAATTATCTGTAAAATTAAAGGGCAAGTATGGTAAAAGAGAAGCCCGGAAGAGGGGGAGGGCTTATTAAATTAGACTTGATGCTATAAGCAGTCAGAGACACTGAAAGTTTGTACATAGGAAGTGACATGATGAGATATTCATTTTACAGAGTCAGTATGGTCCTGGTGTGGCAGGAAGCTAGCTGGAAACATCAGAGCTTCCGACCAGGGGCATGGAACCAAGCATTCTGTTTTTATGCTATGAGAGTTGGAATGGGCTGTTAGCCTGGTCTAGATCTAAATTTGCACTAAATTAGCAAATTTAGAGAGTCTGCATCTCCATTTCTAGCACTTTAAAGGAAAGTTTTGTCAGGCTTCTGGTCATTTGGGTTTTAGAACAGTTACTTAGGTTAGGATAGTTAAATTGGATGTAGACTAATTAGTCATTTGACCCTTGACTTTAACATTCAACATTTCAAATTTCTTTTTATCTATATAACTAACCTAGTTTATACTTTTTAGCCCACTAGTAATGAAGAGGGAGTCTATTAAGCTGGGGCTAATTAATATTATTTGAATGAATGTACTCTGTGTGACGGGCGAAGAAAAATTTGGTCATTTGGGCCAAATTAGAGATTGCCCTTTCTTGAATTCAGACTTCACAGAAATAAAATAAGTGTCTTAACATAACACTTAAAATCTACCTCCTCTAGTAATTTGTCTCTACTTTACTCCCTTCATTCTACATTTCATTCATATGGCAGATGTGGCATATCCAACACTAGATTCCATGCTGCTTAAAGAAAATAGACATTTCTGACTGTATGTGTTTCCTATAGCTGTTGTAACAAAGTACCACAAACCAAGTGACTTAAAATAGCATCAATTTATTGTCTCACAGTGCTAGAGACTAGAAGTCCGAAATCAAGGTGTCAGCAGGATCACATTTCATCAGAAACTTGTAGGAGAAAATCCTCCCTTGTTTTTCAGCTTTAGGTGGTTTGCCAGCAATCTTTGTCAACCTTTGGCTTGCATCTGCACAACTGCATAACTCCAGTCTCTGCCCCTTTAGTTACATAACATTCTCCCTGTATGTCTCTGTCTACACTTAGCTATCTTCTTATAAAGGTACCAGAGGGGGAGTCCCTCTTTCAGTCTGGGATCCCTCGGGGAATGTTCGCCTGATGGCTTAGGCAGGCCTAAGCAGGCAGTCAGACATCCTTAGTGCTGCCACAGAGGCAGGAGAGCTCCCGCCACTGAAGCTGCACTCACCAGTCATAAGCCTGGCTCAGGACTGCACTGACCACCAGGGGCCAGCTCCTGCATTCAGCATCTGCCCCTGGTTGTCAGTGTGCATCATAGTGACTGGTAGTTCCACCAGTCAGCCAATTTGCATATAAGCCTTTTATTATATAAGATGAGTTATATTAGATGAGAAGCCCACTCCATTCCACTATGACTTTATCATGACTAATTAAATCTGCAATGACCTAATTCCAAAAGCGATCATAGTCTGATGTACTGGGGTTAGGACTTCAACATATATTTTGTGGGGAGGGAACAATTCAACTAATTAACACTACCCCTTCTTTTGGCTGCTCAAGGTGCTGAGAATGTAACAGTGAACACTACTGATTAATGCAAACTGCAGGAAACTGATAATTGTCTCAGATGTCGACAGTGAACCCAAACCGGAAGGCTGGTCAACCTTAAATGCTCTGAAAGGTCAGAGCTAATCACTCATTGTTTAGTTGAGACATTGGTAGTTGAAGTAGCCTCCACCTGTTAGTCTTATGTAAATTCTTGCTGATTGGCTATTATTGGAATTTCCTACCTAAAGGCTATGGGTATATCCCATAATCTTAATTAAAGGGATAGCAAAGCCAGAGCAGGGTATAGTCCTCCCCTAGAGGTGGGCTCCCACCTGGCCTCCAATATCCCCAAATTAATACTTTTTTAGTCTCTTTCATTTGTATGCAGCCTTCTCCAGAACCTGAACCCTGAACCTGAACCCTGAACCATGCAGGATGTGAAAGGGGTTCCCACAGTAAACTAAGTCACCAGGCCATCTGCCTATCTAAAAAGAACACAATAGTACCATTACTACTTGTGCCAACTCACCAAACAGCCTCACTTTCAAGATGACTGGAGAAAACACTAAGTGGGATTTGATCGAAGTTGTGGTCATACTGACTAAAACCTAGAATGAGGATTGTTCAGTATATGATACAATAGCAATGCTGAACCCTAATAGAATAAAGAGGTATGGAGTGTACTCAGGTGTTTATGTGCTATCATTTTAGGTTTTCAAAGGACGGAGTATTACTTTCTGCCATACCATCATCATAATTAGTAATGGCAATATTTTCTTCAAGTTGCCCTCAGGGCTGTGGAATCTCAGACTGCTACCCCTGCAATTAGACTAGCAGCTGGCAAAGGGGTAGCAGGAGAGTTATACTACTAGATCAAATATGGGTTTGTTTTGAATTAAGCATTCAACCTTCTGGTAGGGAAATCTACTCTGATTGTACCCCGGCATATATATGTAAAATATGCTAAAAGAAAAATATATATTACATGCCCTTTTAGCCATTAACAGTTTTCAGAGTTCCTTCTCATTAGGCTCTTTCCAGTTTGACTCATAGGACTCAAATTAGTGACTGAGGGAGCTGCCCCAGCCAGAAAAGGGTCCCTGAGAGCAGCTAGAAGACATGGTTTGTGTGTCCCTCATTTATTTCATTTCATCCAAGCAAACATTTGGCAAAAACAGACATTTTTTATTGCCTGGGCAATGTTTTAATCACTGTTTAAATATTTGCTATCCTGTCTTTGTTTTGGTTAGAACTGCAGTTAATGCAATACAGATTTGTACCTTATGCTGAGTGAAATATGGATTTCATCTTATGAACTAGAGCTATGTTCTCTAGAAATATTTTCCCTACTCCCTGCCTCCACTACTTGATTTTCATTTTATGTATTGTATTAATCTTTATATACATTCTCAATACCTACAGGCTACTGATAAATTGCCCCCAAGCACTTTTGGCAAATTAAGTTTTAGCAAACCTGGACCTATGTATGCCCAGAAAAATAATCAGTTCCAGACAAGAGCCTCACCATCTGATGGACATTCTGGGGTCAAGGTAAGTAAAGTTTCTGGCTTCAGGCTAGTTTCTGATGGACAATGTGTTTGTGCCAAGGATTCCTTCTATTGGTGAAGCTCTGTAAAGATCCAGCTGAACCTAGGCTGACTTGGCATCATTGTAACCTGATTATTCCAAGCCTTACCAGCCAGGGTGTGCTTAAAGGGTGATATTAATAGTAATAACTCAAATTTCACTAGTTCTTGCTCCCACATGCTGATGAAGGCTTCTGGCTCCAGTTTTTTCTGCAGAATTTTTAGTAAAGGTACCCTTTTTTTAAACATCAAGTCAGCTCTCTTTCTTATGCAATTCTTCATAAATCCAAAGGGGAGAGCGACAGGATAGAAACATGAATGATTTACATCATACGCACCCCTCAATCTGATAACCAAGATTCAGTTATTTAAAAAATATATATTTTTATTGATTTTTTGCAGTATAACTTATATTTAATAGCAGTACATATGTTTTCCTTCCCCCCCCAATATCCTCCCCCCAGCCTCCCTTGCCCCCAGCACATGTCCCCACCTGCCCCCCTCCCTGCCCCAGTGTCTTTCATTCATTGGTTATGGTCATATGCATGCATACAAGTCCTTCGGTTGATCTCCCCCAGCATCCGCCTCCCATCCACCCCAGCCTTCCCCCTGTAGATTGACAGCCTGTTCAATGCCTCCCTGCCTCTATATCAATCACTCTCCCCTGTTTCTTTTCTTCAAAAATATCTTGCCTCTGCATACTAGAAATAAATGTATAAGAACAAAAAATGTTTCAGTCTCAGTTTCAATGTCTAACTGTTCTGAGTCCCAGTTTCAGTGTCACATAGTTCTTTATGTGTATAGGTCAGCAATGGTATCCAGATGGTGGACACATCGTGGCAATGCAAGATCCATCCTCTATAGTTTGGTCCAGGGTCGCCTGCAGCCATGCACAGCTGCTGACTGCTAGTATGGCAAGGTATCCTCAGTGTCCCCCATCTCTGGACCATCCTCGTGGCTCAAAGAGACCCGTCAGTTCCTCACTGTCGCAGGAACCCACATGGTCTTGGAGTTGTTCTCTGAAAACACACAAACACATTCTTACCAAAAGTTAACAAAGGGATCCTCTCTGAAAAATAGACTTGGGATTCTTTTTATTTTTGCCCAAATGATTTTCCATTGGCTTATTTTGACACCATGTGTGTTTTTTCATGGGTGTCCTGCTGTGGGTTTTACAAATGGAAGTTACTTTTCTGGAGTAAGAATTTTCTAGATGTATTTTACTTACAGGATATTTTTCCTTACATGATATTACCCCACTGACCCTCCCCTTTTTGATTAATTGGGGCTTTTGGAAATTTTATATTGCAGTCTTGGTAATTTTAAATTTTAATTTTTGCACACAAATATGACTGCTTTAGGTTCTTTGGATGTTAGGCAATTTTACAGTGAGATGGACTACTAATAGATATTTTAGTTAATGTTTTAGAAAAGCTTTTTGTCCAGTACACTTAAATTTTCTTGAGTATTCACTTATTTCACTTGGCCAATTTAAATTAATCTGAAAACTTGATTACTATTTTACTGTCAATTTTAATACTCAAGCAGAAATCTTAGTTTACCCTGTAAATACTAGTGGAAAGGAATATTTGCATTTTTGAGTAGGTCCTGAGCATTCCTGGTAATAGATTGAATTTAGATATAGAGCAGCTACTGCTGGCCGAGTCTCTGTCTGCCACCTGGGTCCCGGTATGAGTTGTGCGTGGGAGGCGAAGCAGCTGTGGGGACAGGAGACCTCCCTCAGAAGGGGTGAGAATTCAAGCCCTTGCAAGGTTTGTGGATGAGGTTCTGTGCCCCACCTCTGTTGACCTTTTACCTCTCTCCTGTTGGCCCCTCTGCGACTGTGCTTGTCTTAGGTTGTTCCTTCCCTGAGGAATCTTACCCGTCTCTGGGTAACCAGCCATCCTCCGGGGCCAAACAGGGTGATGTGAGGTTCAGTCCTGTCTCCTTTGTAGTCTATGCCCCCGTGGCCTCCATGTACAGCACCAGCCTTGGGGTTACCTCGCCTGCTAGCGGGGTCCAGGTACTGATCACATATCTCGGGGGACCCAGGTTTCTTCTCCAGAGAGGGCCCACCTCACACCATTGGTCGAGAGACAGATCCATGGTGCCAGCCGCCCAGAGGCTTCAGCCACAACTTGAAATGAAATTTCAGGCAACAGCTGTGTGAACTTGGATTGTGAGAAGAAGGTCCCTCTTGGCAGAAAGGGCAAGAGGGGCCAATATAGAATGCTTGGATGCCTTCCCAGTGCTTTAATTCCTTCTGAAAGGGATTAATTTCTTTCCTATCCTTTTTTTAAATTGCTGCCCAACATTCAAAGTGTTAGTTTGTAAGTTTATTTGGGATAATTGTATAATATGCTGTTGTCAAATATCAAAAATTATAATGACATTGTAGAATAATATCTTGTAAGGGTATTATGGTGTCATGAGAGGTTAAGGAGGGTCTAGCCTAAGGACTGGTATCCATAGGAGATGACAAGCTCTAGGCGATATCAATTCAATCTCAAACTAGCTGTCAATTTTTTTATAACTTTATATAAACTTTGTCAGGGATGTAAAAACACAAATTACTTACCTTAGTTCAAGAGTTCAAATATATTGACTTTTCTCCTTACACCGACCACCTGCCACTTACCCTAAGGTTTGACATTCTGATGGGCCTTTCTCAGTCTCTGGATCCATTCTTTTTTTTTATCTTTATTGTTCACTTTATTAATTACACTGTTTCCCCTTTTTTATCCCCCTATAGCTCCCCTCCACCCTGTACCTATCCCACCCTCCACTTCACCTCCCACTCCCCACTGTCCTTTCCCATTGTTGCAAGATTTTTGTCCAGTCTCTTGCTGCACTTCCCAAAACCCTTTTCTCCCCAAGAATTGTCAGTCCATTCCCTCTCTATGTCCATGTCTCTGTTATATTCACCAGTCTATCCTGTTCAACAGCCTATCAGTTCACTTGATTTTTATGTTCATTTGTTGATAGATGTGTATTTGTTGTTCATAATTTATATTTTTACCTTTTTCTTCTTCCTCTTCTTAAGAATATCTTTCAGCATTTCATATAATACTGGTTTGGTGGTGATGAACTCCTTTAGCTTTTTCTTATCTGCGAAGCACTTTATCTGATCTTCAATTCTGAATGATAGCTTTGCTGGATAGAGTAATCTTGGTTGTAGATTCTTGCTATTCATTATTTTGAATATTTCTTGCCACTCGAGTCTGGCCTGCATCATTTCTGTTGAGAAATCTGCTGACAATCATAAGGGTGCTCCCCTATAGGTAACCAACTGTTTTTCTCTTGCTGCTTTTAATATTCTCTCTTTGTCTTTTGCTCTTGGCATTTTAATTATGATATGTCTTGGTGTGGTCCTCTTTAGATTCCTATATTTGGGGGTTCTGTGTACTTCTTGGGCTTTTAAGTCAGTTTCTTTCACCAGGTGGGGGAAGTTTTCAGTCACTGTTTCTTCAAGTAGGTTTTCATTAACTTGCTCTTTCTCTTTTTCTGGCACCCCAATAATTCGGATGTTGGCATGATTGAGGTTGTCCCAGAGGCCCCTTACACTATCTTCAATTATCTGAATTCTTTTGGTTTCTTGCTTTTCCAGCCGAATGGATTTTGCTTCTTTGTATTTCAAATATTTGTGGCCCTCTGGACTGCTTTTAGGACTTTGTGTAATATTTTTTATTTCAGTCTGTGTATGCTTGATTTCTAGTTGGTCCATTTTCATATCTGTGAGGGTCTCATTCATATCCCCAGAGGTCTTGTTTATTTCATTGAGGGTCTAATTCAGTTTCCTTGTAAGTCTCATTCATTTCCTGGTTGGTCTTGTTTATTTCCTCCTAGTTCTCATTAATTTCATCGGCCTTTTCTAGGAGCCTCTTGAAAAGCCTTATAACCGTGGTTTTGAACTCTATGTCTTGTCGTCTTTTCTCCTCCATTTCTTTCACACCTGATTTCTTTCCATATCTCTGCATGGTGGCTGCTTTATGTGGTAGATATCCTCTAAGGGTCAGTGACACACCCTCCCCAGTTACTTGAGGTGGGTACTCTTACTGCAATCCTTTATGGGTTGTACAGTATTTTTGAATTTAAACCCAGCTTGTTGTTGTTAGCCCTAGGAGGGTTTGACCTCCAGGCCAATTGGCTGTGAGGGAAAACTGTGTTCAGGTTGGATGGGAGGAGTCTCTGAGCTGCGCAGGCAGCCGCAGTGTCAGCTATGTCCTATGCGGCGCTCGCGCACGTGGGTCCCTGTTGGATTGGAATGGTTGCAGGCACCTCCAAGAGAAAGCCACTAGCCTCTTCCCCTTGCCAGACAACTCTGCCTCTCCCCAAATGAGTCTGCACACCCAAAGTCTTGCCCAGGGTTGTAAAACAGGTGGTTTCTCGGACAGGAGACAGGTTTCCAGGGAGCAAGTCACGCGTCTGTACGCGCAAACTTCTTTTCCCAGTGACCCGGTTTCTCCACAGACTAGGAGACCTCTGCCAAACCTGTTTTCCAGGGTGCGTCCTCTGGACCTCGGACCTCGCCTGGCACTGGGGAATCCGTGTAGTGGGACGTCTCCACCCTCCCCATTGGAGAAATCCAGCCAGGGTTGCTGCTCCAGCCCTACAGCCCGCTCGCGCGACCAGGACCGCTCCTAACCTGTTTCCTTCTTCAAGGCTCCACTCCTGCCACTCTTCTGAGTCTCAGTGTCCCACCTTTACTTTTATTTGTGGAGTTTTCACTCAGCCAGCTTTCTGGTGATTTTGGGTGATGTTTGTTTTGTTGTTATGTTGTAGTTTTTGAATTGTTGCGCAGGGCAGAACAATAGGTGTTTACCTATGCCGCCATCTTGGTTCTCCTGGACCCATTCTTGTTCATCAGTCTATGTCATTCATTATATTCCTCAAATGAGTGAGACCATGTGATATTTATCTTTCTCTGCCTGGCTAATTTCACTTAGCATAATGCTCTCCAAATCCATTCGTGTTGTTGCAAACGGTATGAGATCCTACTTTTATACCGCTGCGTAGTATTCCATTGTGTAGATGTACCGTAGTTTTTGAATCCACTCATCTGCTAATTGACACTTAGGCTGTTTCCAAATCTTAGCTATGGTAAATTGTGCTGCTATGAACATAGGGGCGCATATATACTTTCTAATTCGCATTTCTATTTTTGGGGGTATATTCCTAGAAGTGGGACCACTGGGTCAAATGGGAGCTCCATTTTTAGGTTTTGAGGAAACTCCATACTGTTCTCCACAGTGCCTGCACTAGTCTACAATCCCACCAGCAGTGCAGGAGAGTTCCTTTTTCTCTGCAGCGTCGCCAGCACTTGTCATTTGTTGATTTGTTGATGTGAGCCATTCTGACAGGTGTGAGATGGTACCGCATAGTCTTTTTGATTTGTATCTCTCCGATAAATAGTGACTTTGAGCAAGTTTTCATATGTCTCTGGGCCTTCCTTTTGTCTTCTTTAGAAAAGATTCTATTTATGTCTGTTGCCCATTTTTTTATTGGATTATTTGTCCTGCTTTTATTGAGTTGTGTGAGTTGCCTGTAGATGTTTGTGATTAAACCTTTATCACTGATAACATTTACAAATATATTCTCCCATACAGTGGGTTTTCTTGTTATTTTGTTGATGGTTCCTTTAGCTTGCAAAAGCTTTTTATTTTGATGTAGTCCCATTTGTTTATTTTATCTTTAGCTTCCATTGCCCTAGGAGCAGTATCATCAAAGAAGTTCTTCAGGCATATGTCTGAGATTTTTCTTCCTGTGGATTCCTCTAATATTTTTATGGTTTCCCATCTTATGTTTAAGTCCTGTATCCATTTTCAGTTTATTTTTGTGTATGGTGTAAGTTGGTGGACTAGTTTCACTTTTTTTGCATGTATCTATCCAATTTTCCCAACACCATTTATTGAAGAGACTGCCTTGACTCAATTTTACGTTCATGCCTCCTTTGTCAAATATTAATTGAGCATAGTGGTTTGGGTCGATATCAGGATTCTCTATTCTCTTCCAGTGATCTATATGTCTGTTCTTATGCCAGTACCAGGCTGTTTTGAGAACAGTAGCTTTGTAATACAGCTTGAAATCTGGTATTGAAATCCCACCGACTTTGTGCTTCTTTCTCAGGAATGCTGTGGCTATTTGGGGTCTTTTTTTATTCCAGATGAATTTTTGGAGAGTTATTTCTAGGTCTGTGAAATATGCCATTGGCATTTTAATGGGGAGTGCATTGAATTTATAGATTGCTTTGGGTAGTATGGACAGTTTAATGATGTTGATTCTCCCAATCCATGATCATGGTATGTTCTTCCATCTGTTTACATCTTCCTCTATCTCTCTCTCTCTCTCTCTCTCTCTCTCTCTCTCTCTCTCTCTCTCTCTTTTTTACTGTCATGTAGTTTTCCGCAAATAGGTCTTTTATCTCCTTAGTTAAGTTTATTCCTAGGTATCTTAATTTTTTTTGGTGTAATGATAAATGAGATTGCTTTTTAGTCTCCTTTTCTGTAAGTTCAATATTAGTGTGTAGAAATGACATAGATTTCTTGGCATTAATTTTGTAGCCTGCTATGTTGCTGAAATTATTATTAAGTCTATTAGTTTTTTTATGGAGTCTTTCGAGTTCTTTATGTACAATATCATGTCATCTGCAAATAAGGATAGCTTTAATTTTTCTTTTCCAATTCGAATGTCTTTTATTTCTTCTTGTTGTCTAATTGCAATAGCTAATACTTCCAGTATTGTGTTGAACAGGAGTGGTGAGAGTGGGCATCCCTGTCTTGTTCCTGTTCTTAGGGGAAATTGTTGCAGTTTTTGCCCATTGAGTATGATGTTTGCTGTGGGTTTATCATATGGCTTTTATTATGTTGAGGTATGATCCTTCTATTACAACCTTGTTGAGAGTTTTTATCAAGAAAGGGTGTTGGATTTTGTCAAATGCTTTTTCTGCATCAGTTGATATGATTATGTAATTTTTATCAATCAATTTGTTTATGTGATGTATCACATTTATTGATTTGAGGATATTGTACCATCCTTGCATTCCTGGGATAAATCCTACTTGGCCATGGTGTATGATCTTTCTGATGTACTGCTGGATCTGATTTGCTAGAATTTTATTGAGGATTTTGGCATCAATATTCATGAGGGATACTGGCCTGTAATTCTCTTTCATTGTGACATCTTTATCTGGTTTTGGTATTAGGGTGATGCTAGCTTCATAGAAGGAGTTTGGAAGTGTTCCACCCTCTTGAATTTTCTGGAGTAGTCTGAGGAGGATAGATTTTAGTTCTTCCTTGAATATTTGGTAAAACTCCCCTGTGTAGCTGTCTGGCCCTGGGCTTTTGTTTGCTGGAAGCAAGAAATTGACTGCTTCAATTTCTTCCATAGTTATTGGTCTATTGAGCTGTTTAGATTCTTCCTGGTTGAGTTTTGGGAGGTTATATTTTTCTAGAAATATATCCATTTCCTCCAGGTTGTCCATTTTTTTGGATTAGAGGTGTTCATAGTATTTTTTAACAATCCTTTGTATTTCAATGGGGTCTCTGGTTCTTTCACCTCTTTCATTTCTGATTTTATTTATTAGGGTCCTCTCTCTTTGCTTCTTGGTGAGTCTGGCTAGAGGTTCATCAATCTTGTTTATCCTTTCAAAGAACCAGCTCTTGGTTTTGTTGACTTTCTGTATTGTTTCTTTCATCTCTATGTTGTTTATCTCTGCTCTGATCTTTACTATTTCCTTCCTTCTCCTTACACTGGGATTTTCTTGTTGCTCTCTTTCTAACACTTTGAGTTGTTGGGTTAGATAATTTGTTGCTGTTGTTTCTTGTGCGTGTTTTGTTTTGTTTTGTGGTTTTTTGTTTTTTGCAGTAGGATTGTAGAGCTATGAACTTCCCTCCCAAAACTGCTTTCATTGTTTCCCATAGATTTTGGATGGTTGTGCTATCATTGTCATTTGTTTCCATAATGTTTTCCATTTCTTCCTTGATCTCTCTAGTAACCCAGTCATTGTTTAATAGCATGTTGTTTAGTCTCCCTATGTTTGATTTCTTTGGATTGTTTCTATTGTAGTTGATTTTCAGCTTTATGCCACTGTGATCTGAGAAAATGCTTGATATGATTTCTATCTTCTGGATTCGGAGAGACTTTGCCAATGAGCCAACATATGGTCTATCTTTGAGAATGACCCATGGGCACTTGAAAAGAATGTATATTCTGTGGCTTTGGGGTGAAATAATCTGAAGATGTCAATTAATTCCATCTGGTCTAGTGAGTCATTGAGGATTGATGTTTCCTTACTGATTTTTTGTTTAGAGTATTTGTCCAATGGTGATAGTGGGGTATTAAAGTCTCCTACTATAATTGTATTGCTGTCTATCTCTCCCTTGATATCTTCCAGGAGATTTTTTTCTGTATTTGGGTGCTCCTGTGTTGGGTGGGTAAATGTTTACCAGAGTTCTTTCTTCTTGTTGGATTGCTCCCTTTAGTATTATGTAGTGGCCTTCTTTATCTCTTGTTACGTCCTTCACTTTGAGATCTAATTTGACAGATATAAGTATTGCTACCCAGCTTTTTTTCCATTTCCATTCGCCTGAAGAAACTTTTTCCATCCTTTCACCCTCAGTCTGTGTGCATCTTTTTTTTGGAGGTGGGTTTCTTGTAGACAGCAGATATATGGGTCATGTTTTCTTATCCAATCCATTACCCTATGTCTTTTGATTGGAGCATTTAAACCGTTTACATTTAAAGTTATTATTGATAGGTAATTATTTGTAGCCATTTTTGTTCTTTGCCCTTGTGTTCTTTCTTGCTTTTTACAGTAGACCCTTTAGCATTTCTTGCATTGCTGGTTTGGTGGTAATGTATTCCCTTAGACTTTTTTTGTCTGTGAAGCTCCTGATTTGACCTTCAATTTTTATTGATTGCCTTGCTGGTTACAGTATTCTAGGATTCAGACCCTTTCTTTGCATGTCTTTGTATATTTCATTCCAATCCCTTCTGCCCTGATAAGTTTCTGTTGAGAAACCACTTGCTAATCTGATGGGTATCCCTTTGTAGATGACTTTCCATCTCTCTCTGGCAGCTTTTAAGATGTCATTGATATTTGCCAATTTAATTATAATGTGCCTTGGCATAGGTCTTTTGAAGTTTAATTTGCTTGGAACTCTGTGAGCTTCTTGGATTTGTGTGGGTTTTTTTTTTCCTATATCAGGGAAGTTTTCTGTCATTATTTCTTCCAACAGGTTTTCTATCCCTTACTCTGTTTCCTGTCGCTCTGGAAGCCCTATTATGCGGATGTTGTTTTGTTTCGTGTTGTCCCAAAGGTCCCTTAGGCTCTCCTCCTAATTTATTTTTTTTCTAGAAGCTACTCTACTTGGGTATTTTTTCCTACCTTGTCTTCCAGCTCACTGATGCCTTCCTCTGCTTCTTCTAGTCTACCCCTGATACTTTCTATGGAGTTCTTTACCTCAGCAATGTCATTTTTCATTTCTTCTTGGTTCTTCTTCAATTCCTTTTGGTTCTTACTCATACTGACTTCTGTTCTCTTCAGCCACCCTATGACCATTTCTCTGAACTCTCTCTCTCTGACAGGTTGCTTGTCTCCATTTGACTTTCCTCTTTTTCTGGTGAGGCTTCTTTTTCTTTCATTGGTGGGCTGTTTCTTTGTCTCCCCATAGTCTCTCTTCTCTGTGTGTCTGGTTATTTCTTTTCACTCTCCTGTATTTTATAAAGGCTCAAACTACAACACAACCAGTACAGCACACCAGGCACTGAAGAAGAATGTATTCCCAGTATTGGTAACTCCAAATTAAAGGTTATTGCCAGAGGAAGGTAAATTAGATGATAGTTGGAAAAGAAGAGAGTAAGAGAAAACACATTCACACACACAAAAGAAAGAGAAAAAGAAAGAAAGAAAGAAAGAGAGAGAGAGAGAGAGAGAGAGAGAGAGAGAGAGAAAGAAAGAAAGAAAGAAAGAAAGAAAGAAAGAAAGAAAGAAAGAGGAAATGCCAAAATAAAATTGGGAAAAGGGGAAGGAGTAAAAAGAAAAGAAAAGGTAATAAACTATAAATATGGGTTGGAAACTCCCAAAGGTCCGCCACTAATCCCAGCAAAAGCCAGCAACAAGTACCTGGAGATTGCTACAAACTACATACAACAACTAATATTAAGGGAGGTTAGGAAAAACAGAAGCTTAAATCTATCAAAAAAAACAATGTAAACAACACCAAAACAAAAAACAATGCCAAAAACCCTTCACAAAACAAATTGAAAGAAAAGAATAAGCAAACCAATCTCACAAACATGCATAAAATATCGATATAGTCAACAGTCATGTAAACAACATCAGCGGGACCAAAAGAAAAACAATTTAGGATAGTGAAGTCAGAGAAGCGATAGATGTGTATGGACTTGGAGCAGGTGGTTGGAGATTGGATATAAAAGTGGGGTGAAATTTTAACAGTGGGTAAAAAGAGAGAATAAGGAAAATCTAAACCAGAAAAAGTGTAAGGGGAACAAGACACTAACTAGGGAAAGGTTAACAAGAGAGTGCTGGCATAAGGGTGAAGTTGAGGTAGAGTAAAAAGATACTAAAGGGTAGATGAAAAAAGACTGTATAACTCTAATCTCTAAGTAGAATAAAGATGAAATAAAATGGCACTTAAAAAAAGTTTAAATAGTAGAAATAAAATTGATTCCTTAATTTGTGTTACACAAGAGTCAGTTTTTTATTCAGCCCCTGGGTGGCAGTGTTTCTGAATTGACCTCCGGGTCTATTGGTTCTCTCTAGACTGAACTAAAATCCCACTATGTCTATGGCATTCACTAGTGATTTGTGGAAATAGGCTACCCCAGGGCTGCCTCTCTAATGGTGAGCACCTGTTCTAATCCCCCGCCTCAGCAAAACAGCTCGCCCCTGCAGTCTCCCAGGCTATCCCCCACCATGGGATCCCACGTTCCTGGTTCAGCACTGAGAAATTCGGACTTGGAGAGGACAAATGTAAGCTTGCGAACTCATGTCCCGCTCGTATGTCTGTGCGAAATCCCTTTCCCCTTTGGCAGCCCACTCCCTCCCAAAACTGCCAGGCTGGCCTTCTCCATCAGGTCCAAATGGGTTGCCCTCTATGTATCCCCCCTGCCACCAGATCCGAGGGCCCTCTTCCATGTTTGCCAGCTCCAACAGTCACGGACTTTTCCTCTTCCCCCACCCCCCCAGGCGCGAATCTCCCTGTTTTGCCATCTCCCCCAACCCCAGGGGAAATCTGACCTTTCCATGGTGGAGCATAGGGTTCCTCGAAATCTGCTTCTGCACCAACTAGGAACCAATGTTCTGGGGGGTGGGGGGGGCCTTCGCCACCCAGTGGGTACCGCAACTGTAAAATTTTCAGGCTCCTCCCCTTCAAGATGGCGCAGTCCACCTCTGAGCCATTGGCTCCGCGAGAGAACCCAGCCGCACCGGAGCCGCTCCATTAGGGAAGGCTAAGCTAGCAGTCCCCCTCCTTCTCCCAAAGCCCAGCTGTCCCCCAACTCACCAACAAACACTCCCCGTGCAACCCTCAGCTGTTCCTTCTGTCTGCCCTGGGACACAAATGATTACGCGTCCTTCTGTTCCGCCGCCATCTTTTCCTCCCAAGATTCAGTTCTTGACTCAAATTCATCCTGTCTACCTCCTTTTCCCCTTAGGATTAGCACCTTCTCAAATGCCTTCCTTAAGGAAGAGGCATCTAGTATGCTCTTCTACCAGAATTGTTAGACACTCCAGACTACCATTTATGAATTCCACTTAGAATCTATCTGAGGACCCCAACTGATGAAAAATAACTACTCATGCCTATGAAAAAGACTTGGTTAAAATCAAATGGTTTGGGGCTTCTTATCCTAATAATTGCAAATAGTAATTACTATCTAATCTTTCATACAAAAAATGGCAGAAAAACTGGATAAAATACTTTTAGAAAAATGCTTGTTTTTTAATTTCATTTTTTTATCACCATTTATTCCCTATATGCCTTCTTCCACCTCCACCCCACATCCATCCTTGTAATTGCCACACTATTTTTTATGTCCATGAGTTCTCTCTCTTTTTTAAAAAAAATTTTGCTTAATCCCTACACACACAACCCAACACCCTCCACTCCCAAACACACCAAAGCTATCTGTCTGTCTCTCTTTTGCTTGATAGTTCAATTTGTTCATTAAATTCAAAGATGAGTAAAATCATATGATACTTGTCTTTCTCTGACTAGTTTATTTTCTTAGCATAATGTTCTCCAGGTCCATCCATGCTGTCACAAAAGGTAAAATTTTCTTCCTTTTTATGGCCCAGTAGTATTCCATTCTACTAGTAGTATTCATGTACATGAACCATAGATTTTTTTACCCACTTATCTACTAATGTCCAAGTTCACTGCCATGACATTGTTTCCTGGCCATGGCAAAGAAAGGGGGCACTCATATGTAGTCTGGCCGACTTACCATATTGAAGAGATCCAAATAAGAGTTTAGAAAAAAGACATGTCTAAAGTTGGCAGAATAAAGGGATAAGAAAGTGCTGCAGGTAAGGAGAACTGGAAATGTATAGAGGGCCCTCCCTATGCATTCAGCAGAGCTTATCAGCACATACATATGAGTTAAATAGCAGAGGCTGAGGAAGAACAATCTGAAAGAATTACAAAGGACAGTACTTGGAATTCACACAAGAACAGAAAAAGTGATTGTTGGTAGGGAGGGCAGCTTTCCAACATGAAGGCCTGCCAGTATTATAGGACCAGGCACTGTTGACCTGAGGCTTGGAAGACCCACTCAGAACCCCTGAACTGGCCAGGCCAGAAAATCAGAGAACCACCCTGAATGAATCAATTAGACAATTTTCAATATGGAGGGCAGAAGACATATAGAGAATATCACTTGCTAGCCATAATTCACATGGAATCATCATTGTGCCCTGACAGTGAGTGGTGCAGTACCTCCTGGCAGGCTCCCAGACATCTGCAATGAGTACGCACTGCAAGAGTGAGTTTCTGCATGAGGCCTCCTCATCAGCCCGCTGAGACCCAATGTCCTAGGATCTGGCGTTAAGACCTCACAGTGAGTGCAAGCCAGGGGAAACCCTTTGGCCCACATCCACTCCAGACCACAAAACCATGCTGCTAGTGTGACACAGAGACACCTGGTGCCCACTCCATTCCCAGCCATGGGACCTGCTGTCAGGGTAACCCATAGCACATCCTAGTCTGGCCCAGAGAGGAGCTCTGACTGTGTGACCCAGAGCAACCCACACCCACTGCATCCTGGCCCCCAGGACAGTCCTAATCAGGGACATCTGGAGCAACCCAATGTGCCCCACATCCAGAGTGACAGGGGAATGTAGACTGTGCAACCCAGGGAAATCAACCCCTACTACACACTGAGGAGGGGCAAACCGGAGCAACCTAGTTTGTGTCTCACTTGGGGCTATACGAAAGTGAGGACTGTGAGACCCAGAGTGACCTGTGCCCACTCTCCACCAAGCCCAGGGTCTTGCTGCCATGGAAACCTGAAGTAACACAGCACATTCCCCATTCAGGCCAAAGAAGAGATCTGACTGTGTGACCCAGAGCAACCTGCAATGGCTTCTCCCCAGTCCGTGGGACAGTCCCAAAGGGGCTATCTGGAGCAACCAAGAACACACCTCACTCCAGGCCAAAGGAAAATGCTACAGGGATTACCTGGAGTAAGCCTGTGTGCCCAGCCAGGGACAACAGGACTGCACCACAAGTGCACTTCCAAAGGGTCCTAGGGTGCCACCCTGCCACAGGTACTGGGGCCACAACAGCAAAGTGCATGCAAGAGGGTTCTGGATCCTCAGCGGGATTCACATGTAAGAGGAACTGTACAAGTGCTCCATACCCTGAACATTTGAAGCAGACAACTCAGGGAACAGATCTCTGGAAGAAGGGGATACAACTCAGAGTAGAGACACTAAAGGCATGAGACTCAAGGTAGACTCCACCTCTGGGCTAATGATTTCTAGACCATTGCCCTGATAACGTCTTCAACCACTCAAATCCAAAGCAGGGTGTCCAGGGCCAGAAAGAGACAGCAAAATGGGGAGACAAAGATACAAAATCCAAGGGCGTGGGGCGGGGGGTAGAGGAATCAACAGAAAATAGAGGTAAGGAGTATGTCAGAAAAAGAATTCAGAATAAGGGTCATACAGTTCATAAACCAAATAGATGAGAAAATCACCAACTTATGTAAGAATCAAGAGGAAATGAAAAATGATAAAACAACATTAAAAATATGATGGGAGGTTTCAACAGTAGACTTAGAAAACGCAGGGGGCGGAATTACTGACTTAGAAGATATGGCTGAAAACAAAATCAATCTGAAGAGAAATTGGAGAAAAAAATTAGAAAGTAGGAGGTGAGCCTAAGGGAACTTTGAGACAACATGAAATGAAGTAACATACATATAATAGAGGTTCCAGAAGAACAGGAATAAGAGCAAGGCTTAGAAAAATTATTTGAAGAAATAATGACAGAAAATCTCTCTGATTTGGGAAAGAAAAAAGTCACCCAAGCACAGAGAGTCCCAAACATGAGGAACCCAAAAAGACCCACACCAAGACACATCATAACTAGAATGATAAATATTAACAACAAAGAGAATCTTAAAGACTGCAAGAGATAGACAAAGGGTCACCTACAAAAGATCTCCCATTAGAATATCAAAAGATTTATCAACATAAACACATCAGGCCAGAAGGGAATGGAATGAAGTATACAAAGTGATATAAAGCAAGGAACTGAATCCAAGAATAATCTATATAGCAAGTCTAGCATTCAAAATTGAAGGGAAAATAAGGAGTTTCACAGAAAAAAAAAAGGCTAAGAGAGTTTATCTCTCCCAAGCCAGTAATGCAAGAAATGCTAAAGGGAGTGTTATAGAAAGAAGAAGTAGAAAGTGAACAAGAAACACAGGTATAAAGAAGAGAAATGACTACAAACAAAAACCTATCAATAATAACCTTAAATGTCAATGGACTAAATGATTGAAAGACATAGAGTGGTTGAATGGATAAGAAAACACAACCCATATATAAGCTGTCTACAAGAGACCTACCTCAGAACAAGGGACTCACACAGACTGAAAGTGAAAGAATAGAAAAATATCTTCCAAGAAAGGCAGTGCCCCATCTCCCACCACCAGCCCAGTTCACGTGCCTCCACATCTCAGACTTTCAGTGCTTGTGCACATCTCAATGCTCTTCTCTCTTTCCATCTAGTTGCAGAATTTCCACTTGGCCAGCTCTCCCATGGTTCTGAGTGATAGACGCTTTGTCTTTTAGTAGCAGTTTTGAAATTGTTGTGCGAGGCGGCAGTTTAGGTGTTTACCTATGCTGCCATCTTGGCTTCTCTCTAGCCATGCAATTATACGAGAAGAAATAAAAGGCATCCAAATTGGGAAAGAAAAAGTAAAACTGTCCTTATTCACAGATGACATGATATTGTACATAAAAAACCCAAAAGACTCCATCAAAAAATTAATAGACTTAATAAATGAAATTGGCAATGTAGCAGGATACAAAATTAACACCAAGAAATCTATGGCAATTCTATACATCAATAGTAAACTTACAGAAAGAAAAACTAAAAAAGTAATCCCATTTACCATTTCACCAAAAATATTAAGATATCTAGGAATAAAATTAACTAAGGAGGTAAAAGACCTATACATGGAAAACCACTGGACACTAGAAAAAGAGATAGAGGAAGACATAAACAGATGGAAGAACATACCATGTTCATGGAACGGTAGAATCAACATCATTGAAATGTCCATACTACTCAAAGCAATCTAAAGATTCAATGCACTCCCCATTAAAATACCAATGGCATCTTTTACAGACCTAGAAAGAACTCTCTAAAAATTCATCTGGAATAAAAAAAAGACCTCGAATAGCCACAGCAATCCTGAGAAAGGATTGAGACCCCCCCCCCCCCCCCGAATACCAGATTTCAAACTGTACTACAAAGCCACTGTTTTCAAAACAGCCTGCTACTGGCACAAGAACAGACATATAGACCAATGGGTTAGAATAGGGGATCCAGATATTGATCCAAACCGCTATGCTCAATTACTATTTAACAAAGGAGGCATGAACATACAATGTAGTCAAGACAGTATCTTCAATAAATGGTGCTGGGAAAATTGGACAGATACATGCAAAAAATAATTAAATAAAACTAGACCACCAACTTACACCATACACAAAAATTAACTCAAAATAGATAAAGAACTTAAACATAAGATGGGAAATCATAAAAATACTAGAGGGATCCACAGGTAGCAAAATCTCAGACATGTGCCAAAGCAATTCCTAGGGCAATGGAAACTAGAGAAAATAAACAAATGAGACTACATCAAAATAAAAAGCTTTTGCACAGCAAAAGAAACCATCAACAAAACAATAAGAAAACCCACTGTATGGGAGAACATATTTGCAAATGTTATCAGTGATAAAGGTTTAATCTCCAACATCTACAACTTAATACAACTTAATAAAAGGAAGATAAATGATCCAATAAAAAAAATGGACAACAGACCTAAGTAGAATCTTTTCAAAAGAAGACAGAAGGAAGGCCCAAAGACATATCAAAACATGCTCTAAGTCACTAATTATCTGAGAGATGCAAATCAAAATGACAATGCGGTACCATCTCACACCTGTCAGAATGGCAACCATCAACAAATCAAGAAATGACAAGTGCTGGTGAAGATGTGGAGAAAAAGGGAACCCTTCTGCACTGTTGGTAGGAATGCAGACTGGTGCAGCCACTGTGGAGAACAGTATGGAGTTTCCTCAAAAAACTAAAAATGGAGCTCCCATTTGACCTAGTAATCCCACTTTTCGGAACATATACCAAGAATCTAGAAACACCAGTCAGAAACCCTTTGTTCATAGCAGCACAATTCACCATAGCTAATATTTGGAAACAGTTTAAATGCCCATCTGCAGATAAGTAGATTAGAAAATTGTGATACGTCTATACGATTGAATACTACACTGCTTTAAAAAAGAAGGATGGACCTGGAGAGCATTATGTTATGTGAAATAAGCCAGTCAATGAAAGAAAAATACCACATGCTATCACTCATTTAGGGAAAATAAAGAACATTATAACCTGATGAATAAAAAGATAGATACAGAGGCAGTAAAGCACTGAACAGACTGTCAAATCACAGCAGGAAGGCTGGGGAGTGTTGGGAAGGAGGGAAATATATCAACCAAAGGACTTGTATGCATGCATATAAGCACACCAATGGACACAAGACACTGGAGGGCAGGGGGATGAGAGCATGCGACAGGGGTTAGGGTAGGCTGGGGGAAGGTCAATAGGGAAAAAAGGAGATATATATGTAATATTATAAACAATTAAAAATAAAAATAAATAAAAATTAGTGCTAAAAAATCAGGAATATTTTCCATTTAATTTTTCAAAGTCCTCATTACATTGATAACAAAACCAAAGACATTATAAGAAAAGAAACTAAAATCCAATATTCCTGATAAATATAAATAGAGTAGGATCCCTTATCCACCATTTTATTTTCTATGTTTTGTTACTTGCTGTCAACTCAATCCAAAAATATTAAATGGAAAATTACAGAAATAAAAAATTCATGCATTTTAAATTGCACTCAAATCCAAGTAGTGGGATGAAATTGCCTCCATCTAGTTCTGTCCTGACTGATACACCTCTTTGTCCAGTGTATCTACCCTGTGTGTGCTATCTTCCCATTAGTCAGTCAGTAACTGTCTTGGTTATCAGATTGACTTGCAGTATCACAGTACCTGGTTCCAAAGTGCAAGAGTAGTTTAAACTTTATCATAAGTATATATGTATAGGATAAAATATGGTATATGTAGGGTTCAGTACTATCCGTGGTTTCAGGTATCCCCTGGGGGCAATCTTAGAATATATTAACCATGGATAAGGAGGAACTACTGTATGAAAATTCTAAACATAATTTTAGAAAATCAGATTCAACAATATATAAAAAGGATAAAACTTCATGACATCTTAACCAAGTTGGTTTTTCCCCAAGACTGCTGATTTAACATTCAAAAATCAATCAGTACAATTCAACTTATTAACAAACTAAAAAAAACAACACATATATAATTTCAATATATGTATTAAAAGTATGTGACAAAATCCAACATCTATTCTGATAAAAAGAAACTCTCAGCAAAGAAGGAGTAGGAGTAAACTTCTTAAAATATCCAAATTATATCTACAAAAACCTAGAGTCACCATCACAATTAATAATAAGAGACTAGATTCCTTCCCTCTAAGATCAGGAACAAGACAAGGATGTCTACTCTCACCACTTTTATTCAACATTGTATGAAGATTATAAACAGTGCAATAAGGGAAGAAATATAAATTAAAGACATAAATATTGGGTAGGGAAAAATAAAGAAGATGACATGATCACCTTGGTGGAAAATCTGATGGAATGTGCGAAGAAGCTACTAGAACTGTTAAGTGAGCTAGCTAACACAGCAAATATTGATATAGTACTACAATATCAATATGGGAAAAATGTATTTTTACATACAAGCAATGAATAATTACAACATAAAAATTTTTAAGACTAGACACAATAACATCAAAAATAGGATACAGGAAAACATTGCTAAGAGAATTTAAGAAAATTGAAATAAATGGAGAGATATATCTTGCTTATGAATTGCAGGACTCAATATTTTTAAGATGTCAAATTTTGTTAAGCTGATCTATAAATGCCTCACACAATTCCAATCAGAATCTCAGTAGTTTTGTTATAGAAATTGACAGCCTGGTTCAAAAATTCATATGTGATTGCGAAGGACCTAAAGTAGCCAGAATAGCTTCAGAAAAGAATGAAGTCAGATGATTATACTACTCAATTTCAAGATTTATAAAATTACTATTACCAACTCAATGTGGTACAGGCATAAAGATGACAAATAGATTACTGGAATTGTAAAGAAAGTCCAGAAATAGACACAAACTGATTTTCACCAAAGGTGCAATTCAATGGAGAATTCAATAGCCTTTTAAACAAATATGCGAAAACAATTGGTTGTCTAATGCAAACAAATAAATCTTAATAAATAGCTTACATTAGAAACAAAAATTAACTTAGAAAACCAAAACATTATTGGAAAAAATTAATGTTAAAAGACTGAGGGAACTTGTCCCTAGATCTGAAGACTCAATATAATAAAGAGGTAAGTTCTCTGTAAACTGATATATAAATTCTATGAAATCCCCATTAATGTCCCAACTTTGAAGATTAGGAGGAAGATTTCATAAGCTGATTCCAATATTTATATGTAAATGCAAAGGCCTACTAATAGTTAAATACTGTTATAGGAGAAAAATTTTGGAAGACTCCATCTACTCCATATCAATACTAACTAAAAAACTCAATAAATCAGACAATATGATATTAGTACAGGAATAGTAAAACACACCAATGAAATAGAAGTGTCCAGGAAGATAAATTTATGACAAAATTGGTGTGATTGGATATCCACATGGAAAATAACTGAAATGCAATTCCCTTTCTCATACTATATACAAAAATCAATTCCAGGTGGACTATGGATCAAATTTAAAAGATAAAATAATAACCTGTTAGAAGATAATATTGGCCAATATATTCATAATATCTTTGTAAAGAAAGACGTCTTAAGCAGAATACAGAAAGCATTAACAGTAAAGGAAAACATGGATCAAATGGACTCCATTGAAATTAATAATTTCTGTCAATCAAAAGATACCATTAGGAAGTTACAGAACAGGAAAAGATTGTGTAGATACCTAGTAAAGGGAGGCTCATATCTAGGATATATAAACAATTCCTACAAATTAATAAGAAAAAAACAAATAACCTAATAGAAAAAAATAAAGAAGAAACTTGAAAAAGCACCTCTTGAAGTTAATACTCAAATGGCTAACCTACATATGAAAAAAAATACTCCACTGAATGCGTAATCAGGACATGCAAAATGAAACCACAATGAAATACTTACCAGTATGACTAAACTTTTAAAAAAATGGCAATATCAATACTGGCAAAGATGTAGGCCAATGGGACTCTAAAATTTAGTACAACTATTTTGGAAAAAAGTTTATCATTATCTTCTAAAATTGAAGATAATCATGTTCCATCACTTATCAATTCCACCAAAATATACATGCAAAAATGTTATAAAAATGTTGTTTTTAATAGGCAAAAATGGAAAGTCCAACAGTAGAATAGGTAAATAAGTTGCAGAATATTTACAACAGAATAAAAGAGAAAAATAAAAAATAAGTGAACTATAACTTTGGTGACTCCCAAAAGGTAATGATGTGTCAAAGAAGGGCGCACGCAGGTGCGCACACACACATACACACACACACACACACACACACATCAACACATATGTGAAATGTATTTATACAATGTCTAAATAAATAAATAAATAAATAAACCAAACTAAATCTTAGCAACTTAGATAAAAACATTGTCAAGTGGTAAAATAGAAAGTAAAACAAAGATGTTATTACAATAAAGTTATGATAGTGATCACCTTTGTGGGGAGAAGGGAGTTGGTGATTGGCAAATGGCAATACGGGGTTCCTAGGATGCTGGTGATGCTCGATTTCTTGACTTGGGTGGTAGTTTATATTTGCTTTATGATAAAATATTGAAGTTTACATTTTTCATGTGCAGTTTTATGTATGTAATATTCTAAAATTTTTACAATGCTAAATTAACAACACAACAACAACAAAAACATACTTCTTGGGCATACTTCCATGGCTCATGTTTGAGTAATGCTGATGAGAGGCTGCCGGCCAAATACCAGTCACCCATTGCCAAAACTAGGTTCACTAGAGAATCGACTTAAAAGTGTTTTTTTTCACATGTGCTGATAGTTGTCTAGTACAATAAACCAAGCCAGGGCAGGAACCCCTGTGTTTTTACTTATCATTCATCCCAACAAATTCAATCATTAAACATGTAGCTGTCCTGATGCAGCACAGGTGGTAGCTGGGAGAAAGAGCAAGGAAGGGGTGGGAAGAGAACAAAGTTAATATTAAAAATGGTGCGGTGTGGAGTGAATGAACGAGTGCTATTATTTCTTTATCAAGAAGAAGCTAGATAAGAACATTATAGGAAAAAAGACCATCTGAAAAGCCATCTCTATGGAAGGTACCTTCTTGAATTCCTTAAAAGGAAGGTTAAACAGCAGCTCAGCAAGATGTTATACAGGATGGGGCAAAAGTAGATTTACAGTTGTGAATACACAAAACACAGAGTTTATTCTTCCATTGTTATTTATTAACTAGAGCCCAGTGCACAAAATTCATGCACAGGGGCAAGGGATGATCCCAGTAGGATTGGGCCTAAACAGGCAGTTGGACATCTTTGTCACAATGACAAAGGACTGCTGGCTCCAAACTGCTCACCTGCCTGCCTCCCTGATTGCCCCTAACCACTTTTGTCTGCAGCCTGATCACCCTCTAACCACTACCCTGCCAGCCTAATTGATGTCTAACTCCTCCCCTGCCAGCCTGTTTGCCCCCAACTTCCCTCCTCTGCTGGCCTGGTAACTTCTAACTGCCCTCCCTTGCAGGCCTGGTCCCTCTCAACTGCCCTCCCCTGCAGGCCTGATTGCCCACAACTGCCATCCCTTGCAGGGCCTGAAACCTCCAAATGGCCCTCCCCTGCTGGCCATCTTGTGGTGGCCATCTTGTTTCCACATGGGGGCAGAATCTTTGGCCACATGGGGGCAGCCCTCTTGTGTGTTGGAGTGATGGTCAATCTGCAAATTACTCTTTTATTAGATAAGATAGAGGCCTGGTGCATGGGTGGGGGCCAGCTGGTTTGCCCTGAAGAGTGTTCCAGATCAAGGTGTGGTTCCCTTGAGGTGAGGGGCAGCCTGGGCAAGGGGTATGTGGAGGTTTACAGGCTGGCCATGCCCCCAGCGACCCAAGCAGAGGCCCTGGTATCTGGGATTAATCTATGTCTACAATTGAAACTTTGCAGCCTAGAGCAGAGCCAAGCCTTCTGCTTTCTTCGTGGCAGCAGCCATTTCTGTTTGAAACTTTGTAGCCTAGAGTGGAGGCTTAGGCCAGCAATAGCAGGCTGACATTTTGTCTTCCTCTGTTGCCAGGGAAACCCAAGCCTCTGTTTTCTCCAGCTCAGTGGCTGCCGCCATTTCTGTATCTTTTATAATTGAAACTTTGTAACATTGAGTAGAGACCTAGGCCAGCAAGGGCAGGCAGAAAGCTTGGCTTCCTCTGTTGCCGGGGAAACCAAGCCTTCCTCCTGCTCTCAGTGGTGGCAGCCATCTTGGTTAGGTTTATTTGCATAATCTGCTCCTGATTGGCTGGTGGGTGTGGCTGTAAGCATGGCTTGTGGTTGTGGCAAAGGTATGGTCAAATTTGCATATTACTCTTTATATCACTCTAGTGACCAGGTGCATGAAATTCATACACATTAAAAGGGAATTAATTAGAGGAAATATTTTAATATTGCTATTTGCCTTTTCTCTATAATAGAAGTGTCAGAGATGGAAGAAAATTAGTAAAACTTATAGGAAAATCTCCTTCTGTCAGAGTTTAGGGCACACAACGGGACCTAAAGTCAAGTCCCTGCCTACGCACTTCAAAATTGTGCGAGACCCAGCTGGCCCCACCCCATTGGGCTAGATCCAGACCTGGCCGGTCCTATCCCTGTTAAGCCCCGCTGGGTGCCGGGCACAGCCTGAGGTTCCCTAGCCCAGCACTGGGGCATGGGAAAAGGCCTGAAGTCCCCGGTCAAGCCCTGTGGGTAGGGGGTACCCACTGAGGTCCCCCATCAAGCTCCACTGGGGCATAATCTCAAGTCCCCTGGCCCAGTGCTGGGGCAAGGAGCATGGCCTGAATGCCCCTGTCAAGCTCCACTGGGTGGGAGATGTGGCCTGAGGTCCCCCATCAAGCCCTACCAGGCATAGGTTGCAGCCTGAGGTCTCCCGGTGTGGTGCTGGGGCAGGTGGCATGACCTAAGGTCTCCTGTCGAGCTCTACAAGGCAGAGGGGAAACCTCAGGTCACCTGCCCCAGCCCAGTTCCACAAAATCTCAGGTTCCTGCTGATTGCTCATTAAGGCTCATTATGGAAACATGACCTCCACTGTGGGCACAGCCATCTTGTGTTACAGGATCCCTGCCTCTGCTGTGAGTGCAGCTGTCTTGTGTTACAGAATTTCTGCCTCCTCTGCTGTGGGCGCAGCCATCTTTGTTATGGTGTGACAATCAATTTGCATATTCCCTCATTGTTATATAGGACTGTATTATTTCCCATATGAACAACTGTAAACCTACTTTTGCTTCACCTTATACATATATGTATATCAAGATGGGTCCTTTCAAAGAACTACACATTTTATATTGTTGGAATCACCAAAACAATGTTTTATCTATAGGCTTCTGTTTTTATGTTCAGAATTTATTTTAGACAGCAAATTTTTAGTTAATTTCAACAATTCAAATCACCAAGTTGTTTATGAGTGCCTGTTCATGCCAGGCTCTGCTCTAGGCACAAGATACAAAAGTGAAGGTGCCATATTGAGATATGGACTCAAGGAAGGAGCCTACAGGTCTGAGTGCCTACAGGCTTTGGTGGCTGCCATGGTTAACATGAGGTCCTCTTAAAGTGGAATGGTCATGGGTGGGAATATCACATTAGATGATGTGTCTAGTATCAAACCAGATCATAAATTCAAAAAAACTTGGTGTGAGGTGGGACCTATTCACACATAATGAGGAAACGTTAAGCTGGCATTCTAGTTAGAATAGACTCCTCAAAAAATTTTTCTGGCCATATTATTTTTTCATTACTTAAAACAAGACTTAATGAGCAGGAACTTCATCAGTGTTTATTATCCTAATAGCTGCAAGAGCTGATGGCTCCAGCAAGAACCTTTTTCCTTCAGAGTCAGTGTCTTGGGACAAATGATAAAGGTCTTGTGTAGATCTATGGTTCTTGCTCAGGGTCACATGGGCCGCAGGTGGCAGATTAAAGGTCAACTGTGAGTGCTTTTATCACATCTTTGGTGGATGTACACACACACACATCAGCTTTTGGGGGTAGGCTCCCTCTCCCTGCTAACTCCAGCCACCAGCATCTTCCTTCACCTGCATCTAGTGTGATGGCACTGCTATGCCTGAGTTCAGTATGAGCCTAATCCAGCAGAGCCTAATCCAAGAGTGAGGGGGAGAGTGGGAAGCTTTCCCTTGTTGGGGCGGGGGTAGTTGGTGAACACTGAAATAAACTTCTGATCCCAATTTGGGGCAAAGAACTGCTAGTTTACAGAAAGTTGGATTCAATAAAAACAAAGTGAGGCAGACAGAAGATGGTGGCGGGCAGGACAGAGGTGAGGGAGCGGGTGTGAGTGAGTGAGGGGTGAAAGGAGAATGTGTGGATGTGTGGTGTGCGTGGTGTGTGTGTGTGTGTGTGAGAGAGAGAGAGAGAGAGAGAGAGGTACAATTAAATCCGGCAGGAGTTAGCAGGGGCTGGCAGACCAGGCTCTCCTGGACAGGGAGCACCTACCACCACTGCAGGCACTTCATGGGCTGTGGGACTTGGGCACACAGAACCCACCCCATCTTGGAGGGGAGAGTGGCCTCTTCCAAGAACTCATCAACACCACCAGTCAGGCAGGCCTTGGACATTGTCCTGTGACCTGGCAGCCCCTCCAGCCAAATTCCTGCTGCCCCTTCCACAGACCCGCTGACCCTAGGACTTCCACCTTCAAGGGTGCACTGCTATCGCAGCAGAAAGTGGACTTCCCCCCTCTCCAGCAGCTGAACTCCTGATGCTATACTTGCATTTTTTCCAGCGCCACAGAAGTACTTTTCAAGCGAGTTGGCTGCCTGAGCCCACCACTCCACAGGCTGCTAGTGGGTGCCGCTGCCGGGCACAATCTTATCCAAACAAGGGCCCACTGCCCTGGTAGTAAAAATTCTGAACTCCCCCTTTCTGGATACCTCCCCACAGTCCCCTGGGCCTGTGCCAGTGCCCCTCTGAGTGCCTGAATGCGCAGCCACTGGGCACACGCAAACCCAACCAAAGGCACAAGGCCCCGGCATTAGAAATACGGACTTGACCCACCCCTGGCTGCCTGCCCAGAGACACCTCAGTCATGCGGCTTCGGTGGAAGGGCCTCTCTGAGGGCACCACCCTGGCTATCGGCCCTGGGGTAACCCTGGGAGCCATCACTGGGTGTGCGTGAATTCAACCAAGGACTCAGCAGCAAAAACTGAGTTTTCCGACATCACAGCTGCCAACCTCTGGATGCCCCAGTTGCGCTTTTCCAGTGAGCAGGCCTCCTGAGCCCAAGGCCACGAAGACAGCTCTTGGGTGCCTCTGTGAGCCTCCACTAGGCCCACTCTTCTCCAGACAAGGGCTCACTGCCCCAGCAGTAGAAATTCTGGATTCCCCCTTCCTGGATACCTACCAGTCACCTCAGTTGTGCGGCTTCAGCACCAGGGCACCTCTGAATGTCTGAGAGCATCACCACTTGGTATGCACAAACCCAGCCAAGGGCACAAGGTCCCAGGCAGGAGAAATTCAGACCCACTCCCCGCTGCCTGCGCACAGACATTCAGTCACGCAGCTTCAGCGCAAGGGCCTCTCTGAGTGCACCGCCCTGACAACAGTCCCCAGGGCCACCCTGTGAGCCACCACTGGGAACGCGCGGATTCAGCCAAGGGCACAGCAGCAAAAGCTGAGTTTTCCCACTTCACACCTGCCAACCTCTGGGCACCACAGTCGAAAAGGCCTCCTTAGCCCAAGACCACAAAGGTGGCTGGTGGGGGCCTCTGTGAGCCCCTACTGGGCGCGCTCTTATCCAAACAAGGACGCACTGCCCCAGCAATAGAAATTCTGGGTTCTCCCTTTCCTGATACCAGCCCACAGACACCTTGGTCATGCAGCTTCAACCCGAGAGCCAAACTGAGTGTGCCACCCTAACAAATGGCCCTGGGACGCCTCTGTGAGCCACCACTGGGCACACACAAATTCAAGCAAGGGTGCAGCAGCAAAAATTGAGCCTACCCACTTCACAGCTGCTGACCTCCCAACACTACAGTCATGCTTTTTCAGCGTGCAGGCCTCCTGAGCACACCACCCCAAGGCGGCTCTTGAGTGCCTCTGTGAGCCCTCGTGGGGTGCACTCATATCCAAACAAGGGTGCACAGCCCCGGCAGTAGAAATTTGCACTTCCCCCTTCCCACCTGCCTTCCCACAGACACCACGGTTGCCTAATTTCAGTATGCAGGCCTCCTGAGGACACTACCCCAGCAGGCGGCACCCAGGTGCCCCTGTGAGCTGCCACTGGGCACACATATGTCCAACCAAGGGCTCAAGGCCCTGCAGCAGAAACTCAGACTTCCCCCTCCTCAACTGCTGACCTCTGGTCACTGTAGTCACAGCAATCCAGTGTGCAGGCCCCCTGAGCTGCTGCCCCGGCAGGCAGCCCCTGGGTGCTTCTCTGAACCACCTCAAGACACGACCCTGGGTACTGGCATCCAGTCCCCTCTCTGGCACAAGGGCCTCCTGAGCCCACTTCCCCAGCAGATGGCTCCTGGGCACCTCTGTAAACAGCCATTGGCCATGCATATCCAACCAAGGGTACACATCCCCTGAAGCAGAAACTGGGACTTCTCCCTCTAAGGGAGCGGTAAAGATAAATATCACATGATCTCACTTATAATGAACAACAGAAACTGATTAACAAAAACAGACCCAGAGACAGAGAAACATTGATCAGATGCTCAAACCTCATAGGGTCGGGGCAAGAGGGAGAGATCAACCAACAGGCTTGTATGCATGCTTATAAGCCTATTCAATGGATAGAGACATCAGAGGGGTGAGGGCATGAACAGGAGTGGGGCGGAGGGGACAATGGAGGGCATGAGGACACATATGTAATACCTTAAACAATAAAATAAATAAATATGTTTTTTTAAAAAGTGGTTTGTGCAATCATCAAAGTAAGGATACTTTATACAAACTACCTGTTGCTACACTGCCAGCCTCTCCTTTCCAATTCCAAAAGCAAACATCTATCTACCTTCTCAAAAACAGAAAGGAAGTTTTACCTCTTCAGGGATCACCCCCAAAATGGGAAAGACACACAAATCATCTGGTGGTTGCCCCCTTATTATAATATCTTCCCTCAAATAGGCAGACATCCACCATTACTTTCATCCCTCAAGGAAACTTTGGCCCAACAGCTCACATGAGGCATTGTACTGCAGAAAAAGGAGTTCCTCCAGGCTGCTCAGCCAAATAAGAAGGCTCTACCTTCTTATTCTCAAGAAGCTGGCAGGCCTTCCCTGGAGAAGAAACCTGAGTTCCCTGATATATGTGATCAGTACTGGGATCCCATCAGTAGGCGAGGGGATCCCAAGGCAGGTGCTGGGTGTGGAGGCGACAGGGGCATAGACTACCAAGGAGACAGAACTGAACCTCACATCACCCTGCTTGGCCCCTGAGGATGGCTGGTTAGCCAGAGACAGATAAAATTCCTCAGGGAAGGAACAATCTAAGATAGGCACAGTTGCAGAGGGGTCATCTAGAGAGAACTTGAAGGTCAACAGAGGTGGGACATAGACCCTCACCCCCCCCCCCAACCTTGCAAGGGCCTGAACTCTCACTCCTTCTGAGGGAGGTCTCCTATCCCCATGGCTGCTTCGCCTCCCATGCCCAGCTCAGATCGGGACCCAGGTTACAAACAGAGACTTGGCCAGCAACAGCTGCCCTATATCTAAATCTAGTCTAGCACCAGGAATGCTCAGGTCCTATTCAAGAATGCAAATAATCCCTTTGACTAATATTTACAGGGTAAACTAAGATTATTGTTTGAGTATTAAATTTGACAGTAAAATAGTAATCAAGTTTTCAGATTAATTTAAATTGGCCAACTGAAATAAGGGAATACTCAAGAAAATTTAAGTGTACTGGACAAAAAGCTGTTCCTAAAATATTATCTAAAATTTCTATTAGTAGTTCATTTCATTGTAAAGTTGCCTAACATGCAAAGAACGTAAAGTAGTCATATTTTTGTGAAAAAATTAAAATTTAAAATTACCAAGACTGCAATATAAAATTTCCAAAAGCCTCCATTAATAAAAAAAAAAGGGGGGGGGATAGTGGGGTAATATAATGTATGGAAAAATATCCTGTAAGTAAATTACATCTAGAAAATTCTTACTTCAGAAAATTAATTTCCATTTGTAATGCCAACAGCAGGACAACCATGAAAAACACACTTGCTGTCAAAATAAGCCAAAGGAAAATCATTTGGGCAAAAATAAAAAGAATCCCAAATCTAATTTGAAGAAAAGATTCCTTTATTAACTTTAGGTCGAGAAGATGTTTGTATACTTTCAGAAAACAACTCCAAGACCATATGGATTCCTGCAACAGAGAGGAACTCACAGGTCTGTTTCCACCACGAAGACAGTCCAAAGACGGAAGACGCTGACGACTCTTTGTCATGCTAGCAGTAAAGAGTTGTGCGTTGCTGCAGGTCGTCCAGGACCAGACCAGAGAGTGTGGGGCCTGCATTGCCACCATTTGTCCACCGTCCAGATATCATTGCTGACATGTACACATAAGGAACTATTTGACATTGAAACTGGGACTCAGACATTTTTTGTTCTTATATGTTTGTCTCTAGTATGCAGATGCAAGATTTTTTAAAGAAAAGAAATGGGGGGAAATATAAACAGAGACAAAAAAGCATTGAACAGACTGTCAAACTACAGTGGTAAGGCAGGGGAGGGTGGGGGATGGGGGCTGTAAGAGACCAACCGAAGGACTTGTATGCATGCATATAAACATAACCAATGGATACAAGACACGGGGGGCGGGGGAAGGTGAGTACATGTGTTGGGGAGTAGGGGAGGCCAGGGGGAGGTCAATATGGGGGGGAGGAAACATAGGTACTACTATTTGTAATACTTTAAACTATATATATATATGGCTGGCAGGAAGCAGGAAAGTTGGAGCTTACAATTCCTCAGGAGTATTTCAAGGGGGAGGGATTAAGTGTGGGCATGTACAAAGCATGTGCATGTATAGCAATCATGCTACTAGAAGAGACCAAGTAAAAATATGGGCACAAGAGAATTTTCTCCTTATTCTAATTAGGTTCTCAGGTTTTATTTCTCTGTTCTTTCTATTTTTCCCTTTACATGAGCCAAAAAAAATGGCATTGAGTATGTGTTTGCAAAGAGACTTCTCTAATATTCCCACCTCCTTGAAGATGCAGCACAAAGAGAAAGGAAGTGGGTTTACTTCATAACAGATCTTGAAAAAATATGGTCCCTTCATATATCCTGAGCAGATGTGAATGGTAATAGCACCAGCATCCTGACTAAGATTCCACCAGTTTCCTCTGATGCAGCCAAGCTCCCACCACACACCCATCCTCAACTGAACCAGACCTGAGATTCAAAAGCCTTAACCGTTCCTGCATTTAAATATACTTGTAAGGTGTCTATGGACTTTATTTCCTTCCTCAAAATATGAGACACTACATTTATTTTGTGCGGAGCCAGAGGGAAAAAGAAGAGTATCTTTTCAGTTCCCCCATAGTCTGTGGGCTAACCCCAAAATGTGACCAATATACATGGTCACAACTCTTTGAAAATTGCACTGTTACACTTGTAAGAGTCAACAGCTCTAGTCATTTCTTTCTTGCCCTTCGATATGAAATGAAAATACACATGAGGGTGGCTTTGTGCGGCATGTTTAAACACCAGTCTCTCCTCTTAAAAATACTGTGTCAGAATGAAATTTTCCTGACATGATTCTGAATCCCAGTGTATACCCTACTGGTTCTGTACAGCAGAAGCTACAGTCCTCTGCCAAGAGCCGTTAATCAGAAGAAGAGATGGATGCACAGGATTCTGAAAATGGTGTGGAGACTCTGTTTCTTTGCAGAGAGGCTCTCCTCCTCTGCCCATTTTGGTCCAGGTCACAGTTGAGGATGTTGGACCCCAGCACAGCACATTTCTGTCCCATAGTGGCAGGGGCCATGGAAGGATAATTGTGGCATTCTGAATCCCTGGTGACGTAATTGGATGTCACCACAGCCTGTGGATTACAGGGGAAGGCAATAAGAGGCATAAAATGTGCTTACACTCACCTAAGACCACACAAACTCTGGGGATTCATAATCCCTAGAGGCATCTGTACCTCTTAGGGCAAGTGCTTGGCAACACCATCTTGGTCAAAGCCAGTTTACTCCTGGCACCTTTCCAATAAGCCCGGGCTGCTTTCCTGTCCACTCTTTATGCTTTGATGACATTTCCAAGGCAAAGAAAAGGAAATGGCCTTAGAAGGTAAAAAGGCTACTTTACTTTAGTTCACAAACTTGACATTTTAAAAGAAGGCTAAAGTAAATTATTTCAAGATCTTAGATTTAATTTGTGCCATCCATAACCAAACATTTTCAAGAGTTAGTGGGTATAATGAATGAAAATTATCATATACTGTCAACCGTCAGGCCACATTAAAAAAGCTGAAAAAGAGAAGAGTTAGAAAATACCAAACAAAATATAGTTAAACCATCCTTCTAATCTTTTTGTTTTATACCTGGGGTAGGATGCAGGGAAAGTCGATGTTAGCTTTTGGTTTTTTGCTTGAAACAAGCACATTTCATCTTTGAGCGGGGCTGTGCCAGTTAGTGACATAACGTCCACACAGTAACCTGATACAGTAAGCACAAATGCAGAGCACAGACCAGACTGTGGCCTGGGGAAGACAAGCTCTGTCCCTATATCAACTGGAATGGCCTGTAACTCAGAGAGTGAGTGTTTTGAAGCAATCACACATGAATTCACCTTCAGAAGATTAGACGCTGATGTCACCAGGAGAGTGAAATCATCAGAAATGACCTAAACTGATGGGATGTTGCCAGAACAAAGACACACAGTTTAACTCCTTCTGGGCTTGAGATTTTGGAGGTGTGTGTGTGTGTGTGTGTGTGTGTGTGTGCCCAAGCCGGGCGCACGCGCACGCCCGCCCACATGCTTGCATGCAAGGACCTTTCAACAAAGCCAATATGACTCCCACTTTCCTTGGCATCAGCCTGTTACTTGATGGAAGAGGCTTGAAAATAAATAAGTTCCACTAACCAAATGCCATAGAGGTAAGCCCTTATTTTCTCATCCAAGAGTTCTCTCCTGTCTTCATAGAATCCCAGAGGAACAGTATTAGTAGGCTTTTAATAAATAGCAATGGAACTGGAGAGAATAGAATTGTTAGCAATAGCAGGTCCCCAGAGTGGAATAGTTGGGGCCCTCGAAATATGATAGAATAACACTACCAAAAAACCACAAAAGAACAAACAAACAAACATAAAACAGCCCCTTTGAAAGCCAGTTGGCTGCCCCCATGGAGCTACTTAGCCAGGAGCTATCTTTTTCTGCTTATTACCTTCATTCTTGGGAGCCAGTGCCACTTAATTTTTCACCTGCTTCTTATGTCAGTCCTTGGCTACTGGAGATGTCATAAGGCTAATCATACCTTATTTGGGTCAAATAATAGCAAAATAACTTCAAAAGTTAAAAGAGGCTAGAACGTAATAAATACTTTCAGATAACTGTATTCCCTTCTAGGCAGTAGCTATATTAACACTGAGTCATCAAAACAGACTACAGGATATCCTTCTAGAGGCTCTGTGAGAGACAGGAATGAACCTAGCATCTGGAATCAAGAGTCTATAATCAAGGGGAGCACAGTGGGCAAAAGCACCCTTCAAGCTCACAAGTAGTATTCACTCAAGAGTATTTTGATTTCATGATGGTCTCCTACAAATCAAGGGTAAAGGAGGCACCATCAAAAGGCACGACTTTAATGAATAGGTGAGGTGGGAGGCTGACTGTCTACATGGAGTGGTGAAAGTTATGCATAGAAGTTCTCCTGACCCTATATGCCTGTCATGTGCCTAAAAATCCACCCTCAAACAACTTGCCTTCAGTCATTCTTTTCACATTTTCTCATTACAACCCATGTAAAATAATAGTTTTATAGCACTGTTCAGTATTGTCTCATACGTATACAACTGAAACAAAAGTTTTGCAAAAATAACACTTTGCCTCCTGCCTAAGATATATTCCGATACTTTCTATTCTGTTTCATTCTATTTATTTTTTCAATGGTCATTTGATCCATTAATTTAATAACTACTAATTGGTCAAGATTCACAATTTGAAAAACATCTGAGATTTAAGGACATTTAGGAGCAGATTGGATAAAATATAAATTAAGAGTGTTCAAGGTAGGGAAATGGGATCCTTATAAGGCAAACACCCCTCCCCAATGTTTTAAGACAAAGTAGCAGCTAGGAAGTGAGAGGCTGGAGTAAGCAAAATGAGCTCCTGGCATTTCATGAAGTTCTTTGGGCTGCCAGTGGAGACCCTCATCAGAGCCTGACTGTATAACGCTTCCACTTTTCACCATTCGCAAACTCACCAACAAAGAAAGATAATATACCCTTCTGGATAGAACCTAATGAAAATCATTGTGCATTGTTTAACTGAAGCCAGTTCCAACCAGTGAACGAAAGATCAAAAGGATAATGACCAATGAATGTGCTGAAACCGTATGAACCTGAAATGGAAGTGGGCTAATTTTCTGAATATGAGTAAAATCCATTAATGCAAGTGCACTCTTGCAGAGTAAAGAAGGCTCTGTTAGGGACAGGAATGAACCTAACTTCACTCTCTCACGTCACAGTATTTAGGACAAATCATTCAGAGCGGTTGGCTCTGGAAGCTTTCAGTGCCATTAAAACACCAAGAGATTGAGACTGACTCACCCTGGACTCCTGGATGAACTTATGTGACTAAATATTTCCAGATATTGGGTCAATTTTTAAAATACAAATATTACTGAGCCCTTACTAGGCTAGCCACTATAATAAATGTGTGGAGCCTTTTACTTGGTTGAATAGTTCAGGTGTTTGATTGAACTAACTGAACTCAGAGTTGTGGTTATGCTTATTACCATAACCCTGAACCTGAACAGTCTTCAAGACCCTGCAATAATTTGTGGTTTTTTTAAATATTGTTCAATACTGTTCAACATGTATTGTACTACAACAAAATGTTGATCCTTAAGATATACTTTATTAAGGTATCAATAACTTAAATATTCAAATTAACATCTAGAGAAATGCATTGTCTGATCAGGGTGGTAAACATGTGTCGTAAAGGGGGAGCTAGTTCAGCCAGTGTGGGTCAGTGGTTGAGCTTCAGCCTATGGACCAGGTCAGGTTCAGTTCTGGTCAGGGCACATGCAGGGTTGCGGGCTTGATCCCCCACTGTGGGACATGCAGGAAGCAACTAATCAATGATTCTCTCTCATCATTGATGTTTCTATCTCTCTCTCCCTCTCTGAAATCAATACAAATATTTTAAAATGGTGAGGAGGGGAGCAGGAACTAAACTAGTCAGTTTCACTTTCTTTTCCCATTAAGACTAATTCCTGTGCACTTGTTTTTAGATCTAGAATGAGGGAGAAATTTAATCTATTTTTAAAAGTAAAATCCCTGATCAGCACCTTTTTGAATCATCACACCAGGAGAGGTAGTATGCTAGTTCAGGCTCATCTCTAATATTTGTAAGATCCAGGCAGCAGCACAGGCAACACCTTTCTTTGCTCACCCAGCTCTGAGCTGCACCTGAGAATCTTTTATTACATGCATGTGGACACTCCAGCCAGCATCTGGAGGGTTGTCCATCCTCATTCTATTTCCAAATATGGCCGCTCCTCAGACGTAAGCGTATGTATACTATGGTGAACACAGTACCAGAGAAGACTAGGTGCCAGTATAAGCACATAGTCTAGAAGTGGTTTGCTGGGATAGGAGTGGGGATTGGTCAGAGCAGAAAAGAAGCCCCAGGTGCCCAAAACCTAAGGGAAATTAGGAGGGTGGCGTACTACGCTAGTATTAATACATTCAAATTAGTGTATTCAATGTGCTACTGCATGTAAATCCACAGCTGGCAAATGAAACTCATCATTACTTCAACAGAACAAGAACAAGTGCATGCCCAGTCCTAATTTATAACAGGTTCTAGCATATTCACTCTTAGAAAATGAAACAAAAGTAAACCCAGATTTCATTATTTTTACTCAATAAGCATTTTTTTAATTTAAAAAAAAACAAACAGCCCTAGGTGGTTTGGCTTCGTAGATAGAACATTGGCCCATGGACTGAAGGATCCTCATTTCAATTCTGGTCAAGGGCAGATACCTTGTTGCAGGCTTGGTCATTGGCCTTGGTCAGGGCTCACGCAGGAGGCAACCAATCCATGTGTATCTCTCACATCAATGTTTCTGCCTGTGTGTCTCTCCCCTCACCCTACTATCACTCTCTCTAAAAGTCAATGGGAAAATATCCTCAGATGAGGATTAAACAACAACAACAAAAAAAAGTGTTTCTCATCTCCTAAGTTTTTTTAAACACTGCATTTCAATTTGGAACCCATTTATATCTGGTCCTGCTTTGAGCAAGTTTGTAAAGATATTTTATCTGATATTCTCTTTTGCTGTTGATATATCCTGCCCATTCGCAGGGAGCACGGAGAGGAGGATAGCTGGGAAATGCATAAAAAGCAGGTCTTTTTCAGCAATCTATGTGTTGGAGGAATGGGGAGAGGAGAAGATAGGGGCTATTTGAGCTCATGTCTTCTGACATCAGCCCATATATCATAAAGGCTTGTCTGTTAGAGTTTCTAGTAACCCGTAGAAAAGAAAACATTTCTCAAACACCTGTAAGTCCATTCCAGGGGGCAGATATGGCATCCATAGCCACAAGGGACCACTGTGAAGCTAAAGTCAACAATTAAGAACAGCTTAAGCCTTGCAACCAGCTGTCCTTACTAACCTCCTTGGAGGGAAGGCAGGGAGAGTTCTGAAAGAGGTAATCAACAGGGAAGGCTGAAATAACTCTTTCTTTGCATTTCTTTTCCTCTTATGAAATGTGTTCAAACTTCCTCTGTATGCTGAAGATGTTCCCAAGGCTGTTTTTTTATTAACTAAACTAGGGGTGGGTGTTCCCTCAGCCCAATCTGCCCCCTCACACATACTGGGATCCCTCAGGGGATGTCCTACTGACCGCTCACCCCAGCCTGCCCAAGACACCCAGCTATCGCCCTGCAATGGAGTCGATGGCTGGCTCTGCCCGAGCCCCACCCACCCCCCAGCCCAGGCCTTCACCCCAGCCAGCTCGAGCCCAGACAGCATGGGCCTTGGCCCTGCCCTCCTGGCCCAGGCCTTCTCCCTGGTCAGCACGTGCTGGCCGCCTCCACTGGGCCCCCGCAACCACCCTGGCCACCTCGGCGCCTCCCCCCACAATCCTGGCTGCCTCAGCCCCACCCCCACGGCCCTGGCCACATTAGCCCTGCCCCTTACAGCCCAGGCCTCCTGGGTCCCACCCCCATGTGGCCCAGGCTGCCTGGGCACTGCCCCCCCTCCATGGCCCCGGCCATCTTGGCCCCACTCCCCATAGCCCTGGCCACCTCAGCCCCACCCCCCCAGCCCTAGCTGCCTTGGCCTTACCCCCCGCTCCTGATTGGCTGGTGAATGTGGCTGGTGAGCATGGCTGATGGGTATAGCAAAGGTATAGTCAATTTGCATATTACTCTTTTATTAGATAGGATGTCCTGCAATATTTCCAAGTCTATGGACTGTGGTAATGTCTAGTCTTCCATTTCACAGATCTAGGGCTCATAGCTTCAAATTGCTGTAGAAATAGATTCAAGTATGCAAGTAAATTTTGCTGCTTTTATAAGACTTCCTTTGGGAAGAACTAACTAGAATATGTTATTTAATTAAAGGCTGTAGGACCTCTCAAAGTCTAAATAAAGGGAGAGAGACAAAATGGTAGCAGAATAGGCAGATGGGCCTTATCCCACAGCAGATAGAAGGAGCAACTAAATGGAATGACATCCAGCTGGTGAGACAATTCACAGGCAGGAAGGGCAGAGGACTTCTGGAGGACAGCAGGACCAGGGGTCTGGGCTGGAGAGAGCTGTGGGACCTCCAAGCCCAGCAGGTAGGAAGGAAGCCACACAGCACCAAGACTGCGTCCCTTGGGACAGGAGTAACATCTGACTGTGGAAAGGAAGTCCACAGGGCTGCTGGCATCAGGGGATTCTATATCTAAGCCCAAGGCCATAAGAAGCTGAGCCCAGAGGGGGTAGCCTGAACAACCTTCCAAACCACACCGTGCTGGGGCGGGGGGGGGGGGGAGGAGAGGGACTTGCAGTCACAGAGCTCTTCCCCCTCTTTTTGTTCTTTGCTTTTATTGGCTAAACCCAGTTCATAGGACCTTTCAAACACAAACACTCACTCATGGCTGAGGTGCAGGTAGAGGTACAGACTTGTGGAGTCTGGGTAGAGGCTGGGGAGAAGATCTGGTTGGGGAGAGGTGTCCAAGAGTCTGGCACTGAGACATACCTGAGGTGCTGGACCTAAACAGCCATTTTCTCCTTAAGAGATAGCCCCTCCCTGCAGTCTCCAGGCAACCAATACAGCCACACCCAGAGTACACTCTGAACGTTACAAAGGACACACAAAAAGTCTGGATAGTCTCGGAGAGCCCTCAGGAACTGGCCTGAAGAGAGGCCGTTCAGTCCCGGAAAGTGATATGGCAACCTCCCCAACTATAGCCCTGTCAGAAACAGCTGTTTAAGAGATTAAGACTGACAACAGACATACAGGCTAAGTTGGCAGATTGGTCCCACCTGCTGGCAGTCAAGGCTGTAGAGACAGACACACACAGAGGAGTTGTGGACTGCTTGGAACTTCAACACAACGCTGACTAGCTAATAGAAGTACAGAAAAGTGGGATCTTAAATCAGCCCTCATGGTGCATTAAAACTTGGCAGAAATAAACAATGCTTCACTTTTTCATTTTTATTTTATTATTATTTTGTTATCTCTTTTTTCTTTATTTTCTTCTTTTATTTGTTCCTTTATTTTTATTCCTGTTTGCATTATTTTTTCATCATTCTATTTTTTTATTTTATCTTACTTTTTTATTAATTTTAAAATTATTTTTCTTGTTCTCTTTCTCTTTTTTTCTTATCCACTCATCCTCTTTGTACTTCCTCAATATTAGTAGTTCTCAACCTTTCAAATGCTGCAACCCTTTAATACAGTTCCTCATGTTGTGATGACCCCCAACCATAAAATTATTTTCGTTGCTACATCATAACTGTAATTTTGCTACTGTTAGTAACCCACAGGTTGAGAACTGCTGCTGTAGAGTCTAAGACCATCAGAAAACACAGATATTTACATTACAATTCATTAACAGTAGCTATATATATATATATAGAGAGAGAGAGAGAGAGAGAGAGAGAGAGAGAGCGCAAACACCACAGAACAATCAGATAAACCAAAACATGCAAACACCCAGAAAAGAGGGTGGGGTGAAATCTGTAGAGGCCAAGTTTATATACAAAAAGTGAGGTTAAGAAATTGGATGAAGATGGGGAGGACCTCAGTTTAATATAGAGCAGTGGTTCTTAACCTTTCTAATGTCGCGACCCTTTATGTATATACTATAGGCCTGGTGCACAAAATTCATACCCTTTAGTATATATACTAAAATTCATACACTTTAGTATATATACTAAAGGCGTGGTGCACAAAATTCATACACTAGGGGATGGTCCCTCAGCCCAGATTGCGAGAGGGTGCAGGTCAAGCCAAGGAACCTCACTAGGGCATGATCAAATTTGGGACAATTGTGAAAGGTTGACCAGCTGGGGAGGAAATGTGAGAGGGCACTAGGGTGTGTCCAGCCCATCTCGCTCATTCCTGATCAGCTGGACCCTAGCAGCAAGCTAACTTACCAGTCAGAGTATCTTCCCCCTGGTGGTCAATTCATATCATAGCAAATGATTGACTGGTCAACTGTCTGCCTTTGGTTGTCAGTGCACATCATAGCAAACAGTTGAGCGGCCTTAGCATATCATTAGCATATTATGCTTTGATTGGTTGATTGGCTGAACAGACAAACAGCACTTAGCATATTAGGCTTTTATTATATAGGATTTTTCCCTTTTTCTTCCTTTTCTTTTCTCTCTTAACATTTTCTCTCTCCTCGATATCATTTGTGGTCTTTTTTACCCCCTAATTCTCTTTTCTCTGGTGGTCACTTATAATTGGGGTTATCGGTGTCATGAGTACATTTGTGTTTTGTTCCCTTTGTGTGGTGTCTTGTCAAGGTACATTTTGTCCAGTTTGGTCAATGTGGTAGAGAGCAAGCCACAAAACCAGACACCCAGAGAGGGGACGCCATCCATGAATGGATCAATAAAACTCCAGACCCAACTACAGAGGCAGGAAGATGGCAGCAATGAGGAAGAGAATGTAAATGAGTGATGAAGTGAAAGGGAGTGTATGCACATGTAGGGAGTGTGTGTGTGTGTGTGTGTGAGTGAAGGGCAGTTAGATCCCATGGGACCTTTGTGGGCTGGCAGACCAGGCTTGCCTAGCTGGCCAGCCTCTGCTTCCATTGCAAACAGTCCTGGGGTGGCCAGGTCTACCACAGAGGCAATGCCATCTTGAAGGAGAGAGCAGCTGTAACTGGAAGCCCAGCCTTACCTCTACCCAATGTGCCCTCAGACACCATCTGGGACCCTACTGCCACCCTTACCAGGGACCTGCTGCCTCAGCTTTGATCCCACAGACACTGAGACTCCAGCCATCCCAGCCATGGGCTCCTGTGAGTTCTGAAGCATGCTCCTCTCTGGCCAGCCCAAGGCTTTAGCCCAGGGCACAGTTACTATGCAATCAGCAGCCACCAGAGCAGCCTGCCCATTTGAGGAGCAGCAGCCAAGCACAGCCTGCCCCCATCGAGGAGCAGCAACCCTGCACAGGCCACCCCTATCCCAGGAGCAGCATCCAGGAGAGCAGCCTTCCCCCATCCGAGTAGCAGCAGTTGCACACAGCCCAACCTTGTCTGAGGAGCAATAGTTGTGCACAGCTCACTTCCATCTGAGAAGCAGCAGTAGTTCAAGCAGCCCAATCTGAGGAGCAGTAAGAGCATGAGCAGCCCACCACTGCTGTGAGCAGCTGCGCAAGCAACGCCCACCTGAGAAACCACCACCAACTGAGGAGCAGCTATTGCTACAACCATGCAAGGAGCAGCTGTCCCCCAAACAGCCACTGCTGCCCAAGGAGAACCCCCTGTACAACTTGACACCTATGTTCCTTCCATGAGGGCAAAAATGGGGAGAGAAAGAAACCCCTAAAGGAAAGAAAAGGAGGGATCACCAGAGGAGTTGCTAAGTGAAACAAAGGCATGCAATATGTCAGAAAAAATAGTTCAAAATAAGGGTCACAGGCCATAAACCAGATGAATAAAAAAATCAACAATTTATGTAAGAATCAAGAGGAAATAAAGAATGATATAGCTACAATAAAAAAAAAACTATGGAAAGTTTCAACAGGAGACTAGGAGAAGTGGAGAACTGAATTAGCAAATTAGAAAACAGGGAAGCATAACACACCCAAACTGAACTGCAATTGAAGAAAAAAATAAAGATAAGAATAGAGTCTAAGGGAGGTTGGGGACAACACGAAATAAAGCAACATAAGAATAACAGGGGTTCTATAACAACAAGAAGAGGAAGAGGGGTTAGAAAACCTATCTGAAGAAATAATGTCAGAAAACTTCCCTGATTTGGGGAAGAAAAAAAATCACACAAGCACAGAGAGTCGCAAACAAGATGAACCCAAAAAGACTCACACTAAAACACATCTTAATTACGATGGCAACCAGAATTTTAAAGGCTGCAACACAGAGACCAAAAGTTATGTACAGGGGATCTCCCATTAGATTATTAAGTGATTTCTCAATATAAATACATCAGGCCAGAAAGGAATGAAAGGAAGTTTATAAAGTAATACAAAACAAGAAACTGAATCCAAGAATATTCTATCCAGCAAGGCTATCATTGAAAATTGAAGGGGAAAAAAGGATAAGTGAGTTAATCACTACCAAGCCAGCAAGATAGAAAGGCTAAAAGGGACTGGTGTAAAAAGAATAAATAAAAAGAGAATGAGAAACACAGGCAAGAAAAATAAACAAGATTTATAAATCTCTAACTAGGCTCACCAAGAAGCAAAAAGAGAGGATCCAAATAAAGAAAATCAGAAATGAAAGAGGCAGAATAGCAACAGACGCTGCAGAAATACAAAATACTGTAAAAAAAATACTGTGAACAACTTGATTCCAATAAACTAGATGAAGTGGAGATATTCCTAGAAAAATAAAACCTTCCAAAACTGAATAAGGAAGAATCTGAAAATCTCAATAGGCCAATAACAATGGAGTAAGTGGAAGTAGTCATCAAAAAACTTCAAACAAACTAAAGCCTGGGGCCAGATGGCTTCACAGGGGAGTTTTGCCAAATATTCAAAGAAAAACTAAAACCTATTCTCCTCAGTCTATTCCAAAAATATTCAAGGGGAAGGTACACTTCCAAGCTCATTCTATGAAGCCAGCATTACCCTAATACCAAAACCAGATAAAGACAACAGAAAGAAAGAGAATTGCAGGCCAATATACATCAGGAACATAGATGCCAAAATCCTCAACAAAATTCTAGAAAATCTGATTTACAGATTTATATCAGAAAGATCATACACCATGACCAAGTAGAATTTATCCTGGGGATGCAAGGATGGTACAATGTCTGTGAATCAATAAATGTGATACATCACATAAACAAATTGAGAGATAAAAATCACATAGTCATATCAATTGATGCAGAAAAAGTATTTGACAAAATACAACACTGTTTCTTGATAAAAACCCTCAGTATAGTGGGAATAGAGGGATAATATCTCAACAGAATAAAAGCCTTATAGGACAAACCTAGAGCCAATATCATACTCAATAGGAAAAAACTAAAACAATTTCCCCTAAGAACAGGAACAAGACAGGGATGCCTACTCTCACCACTCCTGTTCAGCATAGTACTTGATGTACTAGCCATAGCAATTAGACAAGAAGAAGAAATAAAAGGTATCCAAATTGGAAGAGAAGTAAAACTGTCCTTATTCACAGATGACAAGATACTGTGCATAGAAAACCCTAAAGACTCTATCAAAAAATTAGTAACTTAATAAATGAATTTGGCAATGTAGCTGGATACAAAATTAATGCCCAGAAATCTATGGCATTTATATATACCAATACTGAACTTACAGAAAGAGAGATTAAAAAAACAATCCCACTTACCATTGCAACAAGAAAATTAAGATACCTAGGAATAAACTTAACTAAGGAGGTAAAAGACCTGTACTAGGAAAACTATATGACACTGAAAAAGAAATAGAGGAAGATATAAATAAATGGAAGAACATACCATGTTCATGGATTGGTAGAATCAGCATCATTAAAATGTGATACTACTCAAAGAAATCTATAGATTCAGTGCACTCTCCATTAAAATATCATCAGCATATTTCACAGACCTAGAACAAACTCTCCAAAAATTCATCTAAAATTTAAAAAAAAAAAAACGGAATAGCTGCAGGAATCATGAGAAAGAAGTACAAAATAGGAGGGATCTCAATACTATATATAAAGCTACATTACAAAGCAACCTTTCTCAAAACAGCCTGCTACTGGCACAAGAACAGACTTATAGACCAATATAATAGAAAAAAGAACCTAGAAATTGACCCAAACCACTATGATCAATTAATATTTGACAAAGGAAGCAAGAACATACAATGGAATCAAGACAGGCTCTTCAATAAATGATGTTGAGAAAATTAGACAGATACATGCAAAAACAAATGAAAGTAGATTACCAATTTACACCATACACAAAAATAATCTCAAAATGGTAAAGGACTTAAATGTAAGAAAGGAAACTATAAAAATCTTAGAGGAATCCATAAGCAGCAAAATAATAGACATATGTTGAAACAATATCTTTATGATACAGCTCCTAGGGCAATGGAAACTAAATAGAAAATAAACAAATGAGACTATCCTATCTAATAAAAGAGTAATATGCAAATTGACCATACCTTTGCTACACCCAATAAGCCACACCTACAAGCCACTCCCACAGAGCCAATCAGGACTGATATGCAAATTAATACCCAACAAAGATGACATAGCAGGCCGGGGCTGAGGTGGAGCCAGTCAGCGATGGGCCCTGATTACAGGGCGATCACTTCACTGGGTGCCCAAGGCCAGGGGAAAGGCCTCGCCAGCCAGCAATGGGCTCAGATCGCAGGGTGATGGCTTTGCTGGTTGCACAAGGCCAGGGGAAAAGGCCTTGAAAAGGCTTTGGGCAGGCCAGGCTGGGCTGAGGGTGAAGCCAGCCAGTGATGGGCCTGGATCACAGGGCGATTGCTTCTCTGGATGCCCAAGGCTGGGGGGAAAAAGCCTTACCAAGAGGCCTTTTTCCGGCTTTAGGCAGGCCAGGCCAGGCTGTGAGCAGAGCCAGTCACCAATCAGCTAGATTGCAGGGTGATAGCTTCACTGAGGTCCCCTGGCCAAGGTTCCCTGTCCAAAGAAGGCGGCCAGAGGCTTTCGGCCTTGGGCAGTCTGTGGGGTGAGTCATCAGTAGGACATTCCATGAGGGCTCCTAGTATGTGAGAGGGGGCAGGTTGGGCTGAGGGATCACCCACCCTCAGTGCACTAATTTTGTGCACCGGGCCCTTAGTATCAAAATAAAAAGATTCTACACAGGGAAAGAAACCATCAAGAAAACAAAAAAGCCCACTGCATGGGAGAACATACTAGTTTTGCCAATGTTATTTCCAATAAGCGTTTAATTTCCAACATTTCCAGGGAACTCATACAACTTAACAAAAGAAAGATAAATAATCCAATAAAAAAAAATGGACAATGGACCTAAATAGATACTTTTTGAAAGAGGATATACAGAGACATATGGAAGCATGCTCAGGGTCACTAATCATTTGAGAGATGCAAATCAAAACAACAATGAGGTACCATCTCACACTTGTCAGAATAACTGTCATCAACAAATTAACAAACTACAAGTGCTGGCAAGAATGTGGTGAAAAAGGAACCCTCATGAACTGCTGGTGGGAATACTGTGGATAACAGTATTGAGTTTCTTCAAAAAACTAAAAATAGAACTCCCATTTGACCCAGTGATCCCACTTCTAGGAATATATCCGAAGAAACTAGAAACACCAATCAGAAAATATATATGCACCCCTATGTTCATAGAAGCACTTACAATAGCTAGAATTTGGAAACAGCCTAAGTGCCCATCAGCAGATGAGTGGATTAAAAAAACAGCAATACATCTACAATGGAATACTACACTGCTGTAAAAAGGAAGGAACTTCTACCATTTGCTACAGCATGGATGGACCTGGAGAGCATTATGCTAAGTGAAATAAGTCAGTTGGAGAAAGATAAATATCACATGATCTCACTCATTTGTGAAATATAATGAATAACATAAACTGATGAACAAAAAGATACAGAGATAGAGAAGCATCAATCAGACTGTCAAACCTCAGAAGGAAGGCAGGGGAGGGTGAGAGATCAATTAAAGGAGTCATATAAATGCATAACCAATGGACAGAGACTAAGGAGGTGAGGGCATGAGAAGAAGTTGGAGGGGGGTGCAATGAGATGTTAAGGACACATATGTAATACCTTATTTTAAAAAAAGCTAAATAAAAAATAAGACACCAATACCCATTGATAAAATCATATATGTGGTAAATATTCCCAATGGATTTGACCTCCCACATGACAGAAAATGAAGAAAAGTCCTATCCAGTGATGGAAAGACTAAAATGATGAGTAATTGTTCTTAGAGGTCTCAGAGAGCAAATACAAGGGAAAGGGGAATTTCAGGTTTGTTCCAGGAAGATGAATATGATTGAAAAAATCAGACAAAATGAAAATTATCTGAGAAAACTGCCTGAAACTGGTGACTCATTAATTTTTTTAGGACTATCTCCCTGAGGGACTTGACAGGAAAGCCATCAGCTAAATCATTTATAATGAAAACAGAGAGAATCAGAAAATAGAGTACTCAGAACATCCTCTACCTCTCCCAGGCCTTTCAGGCAGTCAAATGGTGAGTTGAGTGAGATTATCTGATGAGCTTTCTCATCTGTTAATCTTGTTCAGAGGGCAAACTCATTTCTGGCTCACTTCTCCCACCCTTCTATCTATGGCTCTGCTAATAGAGGTGTTCAACACAAATCTGGGAATCACTCACGTTTCATTGAGCTTCACCATTTCACTTTTAAATAAATTAGGTCACTTTATCAGTATGACTGTGATTTAGGGAGAAGACAGAAGAGTAAGTCAAGTTTGAAGGCCTGTTTTCTGTGGATGTTACACGCCTATCTGAGCAACATTTTTATGATTTTAGATTTGGTGCTTTCTTGTGCTTGTCCATTCAAGGTCTTGACATAATTAAAAAATAAAACTAGAAGCAAAAAGTTGATTCTCAAGTATCTGATATCTTGCTTATATGCCTAGTTGCTTGTTTTAAAAACAAGAACATACTCATTTTTTAATCCATCAGGAAGGCATAGACCAGAGATCCTGCCTTATATTTGTTTTGTTATGTCATTACACACCAAATGTTTAATACAGATATTTTCAGAACTGAGAAGTCAATTTACTTGAAAAGTTTTTGTTTAAATTTTCAAGAAACCTATTCATGGCATCTAATCAAGAAGACCAAACAGAACTAAAAATAAATCACTCAGTTTTAACATTAAAGACTTGTGGAGTTCCACTATACAATATTCCTTCTTTTTTTGATTCACCATTATTTTACTCCCTTCATTAAATAATTCATGTTAATAGCTGTTGATTAATTTGGATTTTTATATTTCACAAAAGAAAGAGGTATCCAGAGCACTCTCTTCAATTTCTAGAAAAACTATTGTTTTTCAGGCTGCCATGAGACTGTGCCTTGCAGATCTCCAAATACAGGAAAAGTAATTGACCAAAGTCCCCCTAACTGTTGCACTCTAGTGTCCACCATCATATCTGTTTCAAGGCCAAACTTGCCACAGCTGCTCCCAGCCCATGACAGGTATAGCAGGCAGTCCTGTTCCTGGGAAACAGAGGACTCCTCCAATGGCCAGTGTTGGCTCAAGGACTCCAGTGGCCTTGCTAAACCTTTATTAGGCTGCACAGTGGTCAAGCACACTTCCACCCAACCTTACTTCCTTCACTCTTTCACTTGTGGTTAAACTTGCATCATAGTCTAATGAGTCTGAAAGCTTCCTCTCAATTTTCTCTCATATAGGCATTACTTTAATAAAATTCTTACAGCCAAAACCGGTTTGGCTCAGTGGAGAGAGTGTCAGCCTGTGGACTGAAAGGACTCAGGTTTGATTCCGGTCAAGGGCATGTACCTTGGTTGTGGGCACATCCCAAGTAGGGAGTATGCAGGAGGCAGCTGATCGATGTTTCTCTCACATCGATGTTTCTAACTCTCTATCCCTCTCCCTTCCTTTCTGTAAAAAATAAATAAAATATATTTTTAAAAAATGTTTTAAAAAATAAAAATAAATAATAAATAAAATCCTTTCACAATTAATCCCATCCTGGTATCTGCTTCTCAGGAAAACCAGACTAACACAGCTTCTTTTTCATTCTTGGCCCTTTTCAATAAATATAGGAAGGCTGGAGGTTTGGTATACAAATATAGGCTTATTACTTTTGGCTAAATTGGGTCACACGTCTAAAGGAAACACATGAAACCAGCATTGTAGAGAACAAATGATTCTACATATTTTTTTCTTTTTTAGGTATAGAAAGAAAGATTGTTCTGTATACTAGCCCTTATTCTTCCAACATTCACTAATTTCAAACAGCTTTAAGTGGCAGGGTGGGAGTGGGGAAGGATTAGGATTGATGAGGGCTACTGAAAATCAATCTACTAAAAACATAAGCAAGGTAGTCTAATGCTTTAAGAGTTAAGTTTTAATGAAGATATATCTGACAATGTGAAAAAGGGCTATTTATTAAAGTAATTTTACAATCTTTTTTCCCAAAATTAATATAACAATTTTCTCTTACCAATAAATGAATTGAGCTAAAAGACTATGGAACCTTTGTGGGACTCTCAGATCCATCAAACCTCAAGTAAAGTTTTGGTGTGAAATCTTTTAGACCTGTCCATTGCCAATGGGGAAGATCATGGGCAAACCCATAGGCTTACTAAAAGAGTTGCTGCGGGCTTCATTCCATTTCAGCCAAATCATTGCAGACACAGAAATACCAGAAACCCTTAATTCCCCTAAGCAAAACTAACGTGGTTCTAGCTGTGACAGCAAAAGCCCTAGAATGTTGCTTATCTAATAGCAGGAGGGCATCACTTTCTCTCTTCTTCCTTTATCCCCACTAGTTTCGAAAGTATTAGCAATTGATTCAGAACTTGCTAGTTGTCCACCCAATGTTCATTTTTCCTTCCTTCTTATTAAGAAAACCCAATTTTTTTTTAGGAGACAATATGTCCAGCTAAAATTACTACATTTTCCAGTCTTTCTTGCAGCTAGAGATGATCATATGACAATTCTGGCCAATGAGATTCTAATGAGAAACCATTGGTTGGGACACCCATGAAATTTCTTTAAAAAAATAATTAACTAAAGGACTTTGCATGTAGAAATGTATATGTATATGTTTATGTATATGTATATGTATATGTATATGTATATGTATATGTATATGTATGTGGCTTATATGACAAACCCATAATTAGCACCACATTGAATGGTTCAAGATTGAAAATTTTTCCTCTAAAATCTGGATCAAGACAATGGTGCCCATTCTCAGCACTTCAACATAGTCCTGGAAGGCCTAGCCAGACAAAGAAAAAATTAGGCAAGACAAAGAAACAAAAGACATCCAAATCAGAAAGAAAGAAGCTAAATTTTCATTATTTGTAAATGATATGATCTTATATATAAAAAATCCTAAAGACTCAACCAAAAAACTATTGGGATTAGTCAACAAATTCAATAAAGTTGCAGGATATAAAATTAACATACAAAAATCAGTTGTGTTCCTATATAATAACAACAAAACACCTGAAAAAATTAAAGAAAACTATCCCATCACAATAGTGTTAAAGACAATAAAATTCTTAGGAATAAATCTAACCAATGAAATGAAAGAATATACAATGAAAATTACAAGTATTTGAAGAAAGAAATTGAAGGAGACACAAACAAATGGGAAAATATTCTGTGTTCAGGGATCAGAAGAATTAATTATTAATATGTATATGATATTCAAAGCTATTTATAGATTCAATGCAATCCCTATCAAGATTCCAATGGCATTTTTCACAGAAATAGAAAATACAATCCTAAATTTTGGACATAACCACAAAAAAAAAACCACCCTGAATAGCCAAAGTAATCCTAAGAAACAAGAACAATGCCAGAGGTACCACACTTCCTGATTTCAAACTAAACTACAAAGCTATAGTTATCAAAATGGTATAGTACTGACCTACAAATAAAAACGGAGATGAATGTGCAAAGCCAGTTTTGCTCAGTGGATAGAGCGTCGGCCTGCGGACTGAAGGGTCCCAGGTTCGATTCTGGTCAGGGGCATGTACCGTGGCTGCAGGCACATCCCCAGTGGGGGAGGGGGGGTGCAGGAGGCAGCAGATTGATGTTTCTCTCTCATCGATATTTCTGACTTTCTATCCCTCTCTCTTCCTCTCTGTGAAAAATCAATAAAATATATTTTTAATTAAAAAATAAAAAACAGAGATCAATGTAACAGAATAGAGATTCCAGAAATCAAGTCCCACATATATGACCAACTAACATTTGGCAAAGGAATCAAGAACATTCAATGTAGAAAAGAGTCTCTTGAATAAATGATCTTGGGAAAATGGAATAACTGCATGCAAAAAAAATGAAATTGGACCCCTATGTTAAGCCACTCACAAAAATTATTTCAAAATGCATCAAAGACTTAAACATGAGACCTGATATTGTAAAACTTCTAGAAGAAAGCATAAAGAAAAAAAACTTCTTGACATTGGTCTTGGCAATGACTAAGTTTATATGACACCCAAAGCACAAGTAACAAAAGCAAAAATAAGCAAGTGGGACTACATCAAACCAAAAAACATCTAACAGTAAGAGAAACAATCAACAAAATAAAAATGGAATAGGAGAAAATATTTGCAAATGATCTATCTCAGACACAGGCTTAATAGTCAAAATATATATAAAACTCATACACCTCAAAAACAAAATATGCTGGGGCTGGTCAGCAGACCCTGAGCAACGAATGAACAGATTTCTCTGACACACTTTTCTGTGAAAAAGAGGGCTAAGAGACTGTTTGACTTTAGAAATAAAAAGCAGCCCTGTTCACCTGCCTTCTTGGACTTTTATTGTCACAACAGCTTGGACTAAATTAACCTCTAGATACAATCAGCAGGGTAAGTATTCTTGAGAAAGTATATGCTTCTACAAGGTCAGGTCTTTAAAGACTAAACATAGATTCTAGCAAAACACCTCAGGGGATTAGACTTGTTTGGAAAAGTTAAGGAAATGGCTACCGCCTTTGGTAAGGTCCTCTCAGAGGCCCCCAACCTTTCAGAGAATACTCCTTACAGACATTCCAAACAAGTCCCATGCTTTTCCACAAAAATAAATCAATTGAAAATGAACAGAAAAACAAATAGACATTTCCAAAAGAAGACATCACAATAGCCAGTAGAAACATGAGAAACTACTCAAAATCACTAATCATCAGAGAAATGCAAATCTAAATCATAAAGAGATAGCAATTCATACCTGTTAAAAAGTGTTGAAGAAGGAAGAAAAGGGAATGTTTGTACACTGCTGGTATGGAATGTAAATTGTACAGTCACTATAGAAAACAGATTTGAGGTTCCTCAAAAAATTAAAGTTAAAGCTACCTCACTCTGGTTATAAAGCCAAAAGAAGTGAAAACAAAATATGTTGGGGCTGGTCAGCAGACCCTGAGCAACAAATGAACAGATTTCTCTGGCACACTTCACTTCAATGTTTATTGCAGCATTATTCACAATAGTCAAGGTATGGATACAACCTAAGTGTTCATCAATAGATGAATGGATAAACAAGATGTAATGCATACACACACACACACACAATGGAATACTGTTCAGTCAGAAGAAAGGAAAACATCCTGCCATTTGCAGGATGAATCTTGAAAGACATTACACCAAATGAGATGTCAGACAGAAAAAGACAAATACTATATGATAACATTTATATGTAGACTCTAAAAAAGCTAAACTACTAAAAAATAGATAGTAGAATGATGGTTACAAGGGGCTTTGGGATGATGGAATTTGGAATATGTTGTTTAAGGTTATAAGATTGCAACTAGAAGATAAATAAGTCCTAGAGATCTAATGCACAGCATAGTAATTATAGTCAACAATACTGTATCATAAATTTGCTAAGAGATTAAATCATAATTTTTCCCAACACACACAAAAAAATAATAATTATCCTATCTAATAAAAGAGTAACATGCAAATGTGACCGTACTTTGGCTCCTGATTGGCTATGCTACCAGCCAATCTGAGCAAGGGGTGGGGTCGAGAGGTGTGAGCGCCAGGCAGAGGAGCAGAGGCGAAGTGGTGAAGGCATCAGGCACCCGGCCCGGGTGCAGAGACCAAGCAGTGGCAGCGCCGGCGGCCAAAACTCACCACAGCTGAGTCTAACTGAGGCCCCAAGGCATGGAGAACGAGGTGGCAGTGGGGGCGGCAGCGGTGGTGGCAACAAGAACTCACCGCAGCTGCGTCTAACTGAGGCCCATGGCATTGCTAATGTTTTATGTGTGGCTTCACCTGTATACCAGCAAATACGGAAGGCAACCACCAGAGGGAAGGCCCCCAAGTCCCAGCTTCAGCATCCCAGCTGTGGAAACTGACAACAGGTAGGAGGAAGGCCCACCCCCACAGAATCTGACCAAATCAGCCATTGGTCACACTGCTGAAAGGCCTATCAAGACTATCATTCTCCTCTATCTCAGAACATGGCAATAGAGAGGTGGGACTATGTCCAAAGAAAAACTGTTGATACAATGGAGCTGTGTAGCAGAAAGGTGCCAATGTTATCAACAGAAAATGCCTGAAGAGCAACGTGCATCTGATCTTGAAAGAAGGCAATGCCTGCGACAGAATGTATCTGAAGAGCAGCTATTGGAAAAACATTGCTCTGAAGCCGAAAAACACCGGCATCTTCAACAGAAAACGTCTAAAGAACAACGTGCTTTTGAAGTTGAAAGAAGGCGGTGGCAAAGACAGAATACGTCTAAAGAACAGTCATCAACAAGTACTAGCAATAGTGGTAGGAACTGCCTTCTCAGCGAAAATGGAGTATGTGAGGATACAATTCTCTAACATAGTTGTGGTGAAATGACTGTTAGATGTGAATTTTGCCTATCACTAAATTTCTCTGATGAAAAACCATCTGATGGGAAATTTACTCAATGTTGTAGCAAAGGGAAAGTCTGTCCAAATGATATACATTTTCCAGATTACCCACCATATTTAAAAAGATTAATGACAAACGAAGATTCTGACAGTAAAAATTTCATGGAAAACATTCGACCTATAAATAGTTCTTTTGCTTTTGCTTCCATGGGTGCAAATGTTGCATCGCCATCAGGGTATGGGCCATACTGTTTTAGAATACGTAGACAAGTTTATCATCGTACTGGAACGTTACATCCTTCTGATAGTGTTTCTCAGAAGTTTGCTCAACTCTATCTTTTGGATACAGCCGAAGCTACACTTAAAAGATTAGCAATCCCAGCAAATCAGGCCTGCTCAGAAAGACTCATGATCAACATCAACAACCTCATGCATGAAATAAATGAATTAACAAAATCGTACAAGATGCTACATGAGGTAGAAAAGGAAGCCCAATCTGAAGCAGCATCAAGATGCTACATGAGGTAGAAAAGGAAGCCCAATCTGAAGCAGCATCAAAGGTATACCAAAGAAGTAACTATGGCAATTAAATATGATCGTAATAGTGACCCAGGTAGATATAAATCTCCCTGTGTAACCGAGGTTGCTGTCATATTCAGAAACGAAGATGGAGAACCTCCTTTTGAAAGGGACTTGCTCATTCATTGTAAACCTGATCCCAATAATCCAAACGCCACTAAAGTGAAATGAATCAGTATTCTGTTCCCTACATTAGATGCAATGACATATCCTATTCTTTTTCCACATGGTGAAAAAGGTTGGGGAACAGATATTGCATTAAGACTCAGAGACAACAGTGTACTCAACAATAATACTAGACAAAATGTAAGAACACGAGTCACCCAAATGCAGTATTATGGATTTCATCTCTCTGTGAGGTACACATTAAGTTAACTCAACAGTTTATTGTGGATTCGTATTGTTGTTATATCATTTTGTTATTATTTATTTACTAATGAAATTATGTATTATTTTCATATACATTGTACTCATTACCTTTTATCTCTCACACTTTTATTATAAAGAAAGGGCAAATAGTACTATTAAAATATTTCCTCTAATTAACACCCTTTAAATGTGCATGAATTTTGTGCACCAGGCCACTAGTAACCAATAATAGAACAAAAATATGAACAATATTTCACATTTAAAAAATAAAAAAATAGTAAATATATACATGTGAAAAGTCGATTCACTAGTATCATGGAATGAAAGTTATAATATTAGGGTGAGAACCAAGATGGCAGCATAGGTAAAACACCTATCTTGCCGTCATACTCAGCAATTTTAATACTACAACTTAACAAAAGAACAAACACCTTCCAGAATCACCAGAAAGCTGGCCGAGTGAAAATTCCACAAATAAAAGTGAAGATAAGACACTGTGACTCGGAGGCGGACAGCGTTGAAAGATTCGCACGGAGAGAGGTTTGGAATGCGTGCCGCGGAGAGGGCGGGTGGCTGAAAACCGGCCAGTATTCTCGAACAGGGAGACAAAGACGTCCCACTGGACTGATTCTCCAGCTCTGGGCGAAGTCCAGGGAACCCACTATCATACGGGGTGAACACTGGACAGTAGGAGGGCACGCCGAAGCTCGGGTGCTACAGGGCTCTCCCGGGTTGTGGAGAAGGCAGCTTGAGCGCCAACAGCTCAGCTGCGTGACCGTGTAGAGAGCGATCTGCGACTTGTCTCTCAATCGGAAAACCATCAGTCTGCTTTGTTTTACGACCCTGGGTGAGACATTGGGTGTGCAGAGTCATTTTGGGAGAGTCTGAATTCCCCGGCAGCTGGTGGAGCTCGGCAGCAGCTCTCTCTCAGAGGTGCTGGCAGCCATGGCCCCCGGTGCAGGGTCCCTGGGGCCGCACAGGGCGGAGCTAACACTGTCTGCTTGGCCCGGAGACTCCGCCTATCCAATCTGAGCACAGCTGAGCTTCACAGACAATTGGCCTGGAGGTCAACCCCTCCAAGTGCTAACAACGATTAACCTGAGCTTAACTTCAGCAAGACTGTGCAACCATATCCACCTCAGATAACTGGGTAGGCTGAGCCACTGTCCCTAGTAGGAAGTCTACCACACATAGCTAATTGACCAACTCAGGGAAGCAGCCACGATGCAGAGACATGGAAAGAAATCAGATGTGAAAGAAATGGATGGAAAAAAACGACTGGACATGGAATTCAAAACCACGGTTATAGGGCTTTTCAAGAGGCTCCAACAAAAGGTCGAGGCCTATAAGGAAATAAGCAAGACTGCAAAGGAAATGAATGAGTCCTACAAGGAAATGAACAAGACCTGCAAGGAAATGATCAAGACTAACATGGAAATGAACGAGACCCTCAAGGATATGAATGAGACCTGTAAGAAAATTATCAAGACCAACATGGAAATGAATGAGTCCTACAAGGAAATGAAGGAGACCCTCAAGGATATAAAGGAGACTCTCAAGGATATGAAAAAGGACCAACCAGAAATTAACCATACACTGACTGAAATAAAAAATATTATAGATAGGAGAACTAAGATGGCGGCAAAGGCAAAACACCTATCTTGCCGTCATAATCAGCAATTTTAATACTACAACTTAACAAAAGAACAAACACCTTCCAGAATCACCAGAAAGCTTGCCGAGTGAAAATTTCACAAAGAAAAGTGAAAATAAGACACTGTGACTTGGAGGAGCGACAGCGGACAGCGTTGAAAGATTCGCACGGAGAGAGGTTTGGAGTGTGCGCCGCGGAGAGGGCGGGCGGCTGAAAACCGGCCAGTTTTCAAGAACGGGGAGACAGGGGCGTCCCACTGGACAGATTCTCCAGCTCTGGGCGAGGTCCAGAGAACCAACTATCACACAGGGTGAAAACTGGACAGTGGGAGGGCATGCCGAAGCTCGGGTGCAGCCAGGTCTGCTGGCTTGTGGAGAAGGCAGCTTGCCCGAACAGCTCGGCTGCGTGGCGGTGCAGAGAGCACACCGCGACTTGCCTCTCATTCGGAAAACCGTCAGACTGCTTTGTTTTACAACCCTGGGTGAGACATTGCGCATGCAGACTCATTTTGGGAAAGTCTGAATTCCCCGGCAACCGGCAGCCGGTGGAGCACCGAAGCAGCTCTCTCTCAGAGGTGCTGGCGGCCATTGCCCCCGGCACAGAGTCCCTGGGGCCGCATAGGGCGGAGCTAATGCTGTCTGCTTGGCCCGGAGACTCCGCCCACCCAACCTGAGCACAGCTGAGCTTCACAGACAATTGGCCTGGAGGTCAACCCTCCAAGTGCTAACAACGATTAACTGAGCTTAACTTCAGCAAGACTGTGCAGCCCATATCCACCTCAGGTAACCGGGGAGGCTGAGCCACTATCCCTAGTAGGAAGTCTACCACACAAAGCTAATTGACCAACTCAGGGAAGCAGCCACCATGCAGCAACATGGAAAGAAATCAGATGTGAAAGAAATGGAGGAAAAAAAACGACTGGACATGGAATTCAGAACCACGGTTATAGGGTTTTTTAAGAGGCTCCAACAAAAGATCGAGGCCTATAAGGAAATAAGCAAGACCACAAAGGAAATGAATGAGTCCTACAAGAAAATGAACAGCACCCTCCAGGATATAAACGAGAGCTGCAAAGAAATTATCAAGACCAACGTGGAAATGAATGAGTCCTACAAGGAAATGAAAGAAACCCTCAAGGATATAAAGCAGACTCTCAAGGATATGAAAAAGGACCAACCGGAAATTAAGCATACACTGACTGAAACAAAAAATATTATACAAAGACCTGAAAGTGCCCTGGAGCACACCAACAACCAAGTTAAAGATTTGAAATACAAAGAGGTAAAATCCACTCAGCTGAAAAAGCAAGAAACCAAAAGAATCCAAAAAATTGAAGATAGTGTAAGGGGCCTCTGGGACAACCTCAAACATACCAACACCCGAATTATAGGGGTGCCAGAAAAAGAGAGAGGCCAAGACAATGAAAACCTATTTGAAGAAATATGACTGAAAACTTCCCACACCTGGTGAAAGAAATTGACTTAGGAGTCCAAGAAGTGCACCGAACCCCAATATATAGGAACCCTAAGAGGACCACACCAAGGCACATCATAATTAAAATGCCAAGAGCAAAAGACAAAGAGAGAATATTAAAAGCAGCAAGAGAGAAACAGTTGGTTACCTATAAGGGAGCACCCATACGACTGTCAGCGGATTTCTCAACAGAAACGATGCAGGCCAGACGCGAGTGGCAAGAAATATTCAAAGTGATGAACAGCAAGAATCTACAACCAAGATTACTCTATCCAGCAAAGATATCATTCAGAATTGAAGGTCAGATGAAGTGCTTCACAGATAAGAAAAAGCTAAAGGAGTTCATCACCACCAAACCAACATTATATGAAATGCTGAAAGATATTCTTTAAGAAGAGGAAGAAGAAAAAGGTAAAGATGAAAATTATGAACAACAAATACACATCTATCAACAAATGAACATAAAAATCAAGTGAATTGATAGGCTGTTGAACAGGATAGACTGGTGAATATAACAGAGACATGGACATAGAGAGGGAATGGACTGACAATTCTTGGGGAGAAAAGGGTTGTGGGAAGTGCAGCAAGAGACTGGACAAAAATCTAGCAACAATGGGCGAGGACAGTGGGGAGGGGGAGGTGAGGGTGGAGGGTGGGATAGGTACAGGGTGGAGGGGAGCTATAGGGGGATAAAAAGGGGAAACAATGTAATTAATAAACTGAACAACAAATATTTAAAAAAATATATTATAGAAAGACCTAAAAGTGCTCTGGAGCACCCCAAAAACCAAGTTAAAGATGTGAAATACAAAGAGGTAAAATTCACTCAGCTGAAAAAGCAAGAATCCAAAAGAATCCAAAAAATTGAAGATAGTGTAAGGGGCCTCTGGGACAACCTCAAACATACCAACACCCGAATTATAGGGGTGCCAGAAAAAGAGAGAGAGCAAGACAATGAAAACCTATTTGAAGAAATAGTGACTGAAAACTTCCCACACCTGGTGAAAGAAATTGACTTAGGAGTCCAAGAAGTGCACCGAACCCCAATATATAGGAACCCTAAGAGGACCACACCAAGGTACATCATAATTAAAATGCCAAGAGCAAAAGATGAAGAAAGAATATTAAAAGCAGCAAGAGAAAAACAGATGGTTACCTATAAGGGAGCACCCATACGATTGTCAGCGGATTTCTCAACAGAAACGATGCAGGCCAGATGGGAGTGGCAAGAAATATTCAAGGTGATGAACAGCAAGAATCTACAACCAAGATTACTCTATCCAGCAAAGCTATCATTCAGAATTGAAGGTCAGATGAAGTGCTTCGCAGATAAGGAAAAGCTAAAGGAGTTCATCACCACCAAACCATATTATATGAAATGCTGAAAGATATTCTTTAAGAAGAGGAAGAAGAAAAAGATAAAAGTGTAAATTAGGAACAACAAATACACATCCATCAACAATTGAATCTAAAAATCAAGTGAATTAATAATCTGATGAACAGGATAAACTGGTGAATGTAACAGAATCACGGACATAGAGAGGGAATGGACTGACAACTCTTGGGGAGAAAAGGGGTATGGGAAGTGCAGCAAGAGACTGGACAAAAATCATGCAACTATGGGAGAGGACAGTGGAGGGGGGTGAGGGCGGAGGGTGGGATGGGTACCAGGTGGAGGGGAACTATAGGGTGAAAAAAAAGGGAACAATGTAATTAATAAACTGAACAATAAAGATTAAAAAAATAAATTAAAAAAAATAAAGTTATAATATTAGACAGAATGGCTAAAATGAAAGAGATAATACCAAGTGTTGCCAATGATGCAGAGCAACTGAAACTTTTATATACTGCTAGTGGAATATTAAATCAGAACAAATACTTTGGGTAATTGTTTGGTGGTATCGTAACTAAGCACAAGCATAATTTATAAATTAGAGATTCCTTTTTTTCATGAAGGAATATATCCACAAAAATGTGAACATATCTTCACCAGAAGACTTTTACTGGAATAGTCACTGGAGTACTATTTACAATAGCTAAAATTTTCAAGCTGTGTGAATATCCCCCAATATTGGAATGAGTTAAAAAATTATATTCACACATTGAAATAATATAGCAGTGAGAATAAATCTTCTATAATTACTTGCAATAATGTGGGTGAATCTCACTATATTAATCAAAAGAAGAAAGATATAAAAGAGTACAGGCTATACACTTTCATGAAGTTCAAAATCAGGCAAAAATAATCTATGCTCCTCTTTTGGGTATATGCAAGGGGGCTTCTGGTGCAATAAGGAGGATTCTAAAGTACTGATAATGTGCTGATTTTTATTCTGAGTACCAGTCACATTGGTGTGTTCACTTTGTAAAAATTCATCAAGCTGTACATCTGTGACTTGTAAGCTCTTCTATATGTGTGTTATATATCACTATAATTTTTTTATGAAAATGAGAGAGCCAACTCGTTTGGACTGCACTCTCCTTTCACCTTTCCTGCCTGGAACACAGATGTGATGCATGATGTGGAACTATGAAGTAACAAGTATGAGAACAAAAAACATATGCTAAAGATTGCTGGGTATGAAACAAGGGTGGGCTATGGGGTGCTATATTGCATTGTAAAACTCTGCCTAGTTCTAGTATTGTTAGACCCTCACTTGGTTAAGCCACTAGCTAGTCAGGTTTTCTGTTATTCATAGCTAAATGCTATGCTCATTGATAAATCAATTCCTAAAGAATGGGATAGATGAAGAAGAAAAGGAATTGCACATGATGGACAGGTATGATCTGGAGGAAGGCTGAGCCTGATCTACCCTTCCTAATTGGTATTTTTATGCATAAACTAGAGGCTCAGTACACGAAATTCATGCACTCAGGAGGGGGGCGGTCCCTCAGCCTGAAATGCACCCTCTTGGAGTCCAGGAGCCCTTGGGGGATGTCTGACTTAGGCCCATGGGGAGTGGGCCTAAGACATCAGTCCGACATCCTTAGTGCTGCTGTGAAGGCAGGAGAGGCTCCCACCATTGCTGCTGCACTTACCAGCTGTGAGCCTGGCTCAGGGATTCTGGCTGAGCAGTGCTCCCCCTGCGGGAACACACTGACCATCAGAGAGCAACTCCTGGTTTGAGTGTCTGTCCCCTGGTGGTCAGTGAATATCATAGCCAGTCAACACCCTCACTTAATAAAAACATCTCAGCAAAGTGGGAATAGAGAGGTCATATTTCAACATAATAAAAGCTTTATATGACAAACCTACAACCAATATCATACTCAATGGGCAAAAACTAAAACCATTTCTCCTAAGGACAGGAACAAGACAAGGATGCCCACTCTTGCCAGTCCTGTAAGACATAGTGCCGGAAGTAGTAGCCATAGCAATCAGACAAGAAGAAGAAATAAAAGGCATCCAAATTGGAAAAGAAGTAAAAATGTCATTATTCACAGATGACATTATATTGTACATAGAAAACCCTAAAGACTTCATCAAAAAACTACTATATTTAATAAATGAATTCAAATGATACAAAGTTTAACTCCCAGAAATCTACCACTTTTTTATACAGCAATAATGAACTTACAGAAAGAGAAATAAACAACATAAAATCCCATTTACCACTGCACAAAAAAAAAATTGAGATACCTAGGAATAAACTTAACAAAGGAGGTAAAAGCTTATACCCAGAAAAGTACAGGACATTGAAAAAAGAGATAGAAGAAGACATAAACAAATGGAAGAGTATATCCTGTTCATGGACTGGTAGAACCAACACCATTAAAATGTCTATATTACTCAAAGCAATCTATAGATTTAATGCAATCCTCATTAAAATACCAACAGCACATTTCACAGACCTAGAATAAACTCACCAAAAATTCATATCTATCTATATAAAACCCTAATATGTAAATAGACCAAATGGCAAATTGACCAACTGAACAACCAGTTGCTATGACATGCACTGACCACTAGGGAGCGCACGCAGAACATGGCAGGCATTGGCTGTGATAGAATGATGGAGCAGATGAGTAGAGGCACCAGACCAAGGTGGGGCGCCAGTCACTGTCATCAGGGCAAGTCTCTGGTGTCTACTGAAAATTCTTTGCTCCTGCACTCCATTGTCCCACCCAGTGCTTGCACCTGCTGCTGGTGCTGGTGCCACTCATACCTGCTCAGCGCCATTAGCAGGTGCAAGCGGCTGCTCCTGACCCAATAGCCCCTCAGGACTTCTTTACCTCCCTCTACTCCTCAGGGGTAATCGGGGACAACAGCTGTCTCTTATACCCACTGCCAGTGCTGGAGCACTGCTCGCAACCATGCCGGCACCACCCCAACCTGCACCTGCACTTGGCACTGGAACAGCAGATAGCACCCACTATGGAAGGCAGCATCCTTCACTTGCACCCACTGAGAGCACCAGCCCCACTCACACACACTTCTGGCACTAGGCCACAATCACCACATGCTGTCAATGGGTGAGAGCGGGGCCACCACCATCAGCACATGGGAGCGGGGCTGCTGGCAGACAGGGATTAAGGTCCACAGTGGGGAGGGGATGGAGGAGGGCACAGAGGATGGGCTGAGACCCGCACAATGTCCATTGCAGCATCATGGCCCACAGTTCCTTTCAAAGTGCACAAATTCATGCACTGGGCCCCTAATGGAATAATAAAAGGCCATGAATAGCTGCAATAATCTTGCGAAAAAAGAACAGATAAGCCAGTGTTCTCAAAACTGCCTAGTACCAGCACAAGAACATATAGACCAATGGAACAAAACAGAGAACCCAGAAATTGACCCAAGCCATTATGCTCAATTAATATTTAACAAAGGAGGCAAGAGCATACAATGGAGTCAAGACAGTCTCTTCAATAAATGGTGTTGGAAAAATTAGACTGATACATGCAAAAAAAATGAAAGTAGACCACCAACTTACATGATACATAAAAATAAAGGACTTAAATGTAAAACAAACACCATAAAAATCTTACAAGAATCCATGGGCAGCAAAATATCAGACATACGTCATACCACTATCTTTTCCGATACAGCTCCTAGGGGAATGGAAACTAAGGAGAAAATAAACAAATGGGACTACATCAAAATAAAAAGCTTCTGCACATCAAAAGAAACTGCCAAAAAACAACAAGAAAGCCCACTGCAGGAAAAAAACATTGGCCAATGTTATCTCCAATAAAGGCCTGATCTCCAAAATTTATAGGGAACTCATACATCTTAACAAAAGGAAGATAAAAGGTCCAATAAAAAAAATGGGCAAAGGACTTAAATAGACACTTTCAATGAGACCTATGAAAACATGCTCAAAGTCACTAATCATCCTAGGGATGCTAATCAAAATGACAATTAGATACCATCTCACACCTATCAGAATGGCTATCATCAACAGCTCAACAAACGACAAGTGCTGACAAGGATGCAGAGAAAAAGGAACCTTGTGCACTGCTAGTGGAAATGCAGCCTGTTGCAGCCACTGTGGAGAATAGTATGAGGTTTCCTCAAAAAATTAAAAATTGAGCTGCCATTTGACCCAGTAATCCCACTTCTAGGAATATATCCCAAGAAATCAGAAGCACCAATCAGAAAGGATATGCAGCACAATTTACAATAGCTAAGATTTGGAGTCAGTCTTTCAGTGCCCATCAGCAGATAAATGGATTAAAAAAAAAAAACAGTAATACATCCACAATGGAATACTACACTGCTGTAAAAAAGAAAGAACTCTCACCATTTGCAACAACATGGATGGACATGGAGAGCATTATGCTAAGCAAAAAGAAGCCAGTTGGAGAAAGATAAATATCACATGATCTCACTCATTTGTGCAATTTAATAACATAAACTGATTAACAAAAATAGAGCTAGAGACAAAGAGGCATCAAATAGACCATCAAACTCTAGAGGGAGGGTAGGTAGGGTAGAGATGGGGTTGGAGATAAGAGATCAACCAAAGCATATCCAATGGACACAGACACTAGTGGGGTGAGGGCATGTGCTAGGGGTGGGGGTAATCAGGGAGAGATCAGTGGGGACAAAAAGAGACAAGTGTAATACTATATGTAATAACTTTAAACAATAAAGAATTTTTAAAAGATAATTACTGTATCATTCTATTTATATAAGGCACCCAGATTAGTCAAATCCATAGAGACAAAAAGTAGAATGGTGGTTGCCATGGGCTGAGGGAGGGGGGAAGTCACTTTTACATTATTGTTTAATGATAGAAAGTTTCAATTTTGCAATATGAAAAAACTTCTGGAGATGGGGGCAGTGATGATTCCACAATTGCAAATGTCCTTAATGCTAACAAACTATATACTTAAAAATGATTAAATGGTAACTGTGTTATGTGCATTTTACCACAATTCTTTTAAAAGTTGCATATCTTATCTATAAAATAATCAAGGTGACTGTAGTTTAGTGGTGGGGCAAAGAGAAAGGCTACTTCCTGAATTTCCCTGCATGGCTGGTAACTCACAACCAGCCTGCACCGTACCTTGAGTTTCTGCCATGGCCTCCTGGAAGTTGGTCTGTCAACCAAGGCAACTGCCATTCCTCATAAACCCCTGGCCTTGTCCCCGTGGTGATGGAGTGGAATGTAGGATGGCTGCCAGATGGCAGATGAGTAAAAGGGCAAGATCTGAGGTTGAGAGAAACAAGAAATAAAGGGGTAGCAGGTGCTGCTGAAGCCCGGCTGGTGCTCAGGGGTCTGTAGGCCTAATCACTTCAGCCCCTCAGTCTCCAGCCACATGGTGAGAGGCACAAGAACAGAAAAGGATGAGAAATCAAGGAGGAAATGAGAGACAGAAATCAACACCTGGAATGCTCAAGCAAAGAAGGCAGAATTTGCTGCAGAGCTGAGCTTTGAGTCTGAACATATCTCTAAGAAGAATAATTTAGCTCATGTCTAATTTAGCAACTCACAGGATTAAAAACACAACATAACACACATTCATGCATACCTAGATACATTCCAAAACACAATGCTGAGAGAGACACAATTTAATCATTGGATAATTTTTCTACACAACATCAAGAAGTCAGAATCTAGATGATTGACTTAATTCCTTGTATCTGAATTTTTGGCATCATGGTGACTCAGACTCAACTGCAGATTGACACTCTTTTCAATTTTCTTAAACATACCACACAGTTATCTTAAGAATTATCATGGCCAGTCAGGAGTATCCTATCTAATAAAAAAGTAATATGCAAATTTATCATGCCTCCGATCAAGCAACACCCACAGCCACACCCACCAGCCAATCAGGAGCAAATTATGCAAACAAACCTCAACCAAGATAGCTGCCACCACTGAGAGCAGGAAGAAGGCTTGGGTTTCCCCAGAAACGGAGAAGGCCAAGTTTTCCACCTGCCATTGGTGGCCTATGCCTCCATTCAATGCTACAAAGTTTCAATTATAGAAGATACATAATCCCAACAGAAATGGCAGCAGCCACAAAGCTGAAGAGAGCAGGGGGTAGGGTTGTCGGGGTGATGGAGGAAGCCAAACTTCTGCAGCCCTAGCCTAGGCCTCCACTCTAGGCTACAAAGTTTCAAACAGAAATGGCTGTCACCACGGAGCGAGCAGAAGGCTTGGCTCCACTCTAGGCTACAAAGTTTCAATTGTAGAACATAAATTAATCCCAAATCCCAGGGCCTCTGCTTGGGTCTCTGGGGGGCATAGCCAGCCTGCAAACCACCATAGACCCCTCGCCCAGGCTGCCCCACACCCTAAGGGAACCCCCACCCTGATCCAGGACACCCTTCAGGGCAAACCAGCTGGTCCCCACCCATGCACCAGCTCTCTATCCTATCTAATAAAAGAGTAATACCCAGATTGACAACACACAAGAGGGATGCCCCCGTGTGGTCAAAGATCCTGCCCCATGTGGACACAAGATGGCCACCACAAGATGGCCACCACAAGATGGCCAGCAGGGGAGAACAGTGGGAGGTTCCAGGCCTGCAAGAGAGGATAGTTGTGGGCCATTAGGCCATCAGGGGAGGGCAGTTGGGAGAGAGCAGGCCTGCAAGGGATGGCAGTTAGGGGTGACCAGGTCAGCAGAGGTGAAAAGTTGGGACAAACAGGCTGGCAGGGGAGCAGTTAAGAATCAATTAAGCTGGCAGGGTAGTGGCTAGGGGGTGATCAGGCTGGCAGGCAGAAATGGTTAGGGGCAATCAGGGAGGCAGGCAGGCAAGTAGTTTGGGGCTAGCAGTCCTGGATTGTGAGAAGGATGTCCGACTGCCCGTTTAGGCCCAGTCCTACCAGGATCAGACCTAAACAGGCAGTCAGAAATCCTTCGAGGAGTCCCAGATTGGAAAGGGTGCAGGCTGGGCTGAGGGACACCCTCCCTACCCCTGCCATGCACGAATTTTGTGCACAAGGCCTCTAGTATGTATATATAAAATTAACATTTAGAGATGAAATGTCACTGACATAACAGTATTCTTAAGCACTCCTGAAGCATTTTTATGTAAAAATGCTTAGGATTCCATTGCCAGTTAATCTTTTAAGCAGTCCTAGGAGAGAAGGAGGTGATTATAAAATGATCTTGTGTCCATGAAGAGAAAATGAGGCACAGAGAAGTGAAGGGTCTGGTCAGGATCTCATACTAAAAATTCAATGCAGAGCTGTGATTAAATCTCCAACGCCCCAAATGAGAGCTGGGTTTTGTAGGTTGAGTCAAGGTACCTCTACCAAGCATGTCACAGAAGACTAGCATGACTTGGCTCTTCGCCTTCCCCAACAAGGTAGAATCACATCCAGCGCATGTTTCAGAGAGGTTTTAGGAGGTCTCTCCCACACCTGGTCCACCTTCAATATGAGATTCCCCAAGTGACCAGATAGATCTTCTAAACCTAGCTCAAAGTGGGATGTTAATCTACTTTGATGTAGTCTGGACTATGTTTGACTCCTATTTCTACTCTAGTACAGACCAAAACATTAGAGTTAGCTTCAGAAAAACATTGACCTTATCAGAGCCCCATGATACACTTTCACCTCTTCTATCTAAATTCACCCCATTCCTATCCTTCAACACACATACCACATACCTTCAGACTCCAAGGTTAGTGCAGGATAGTGTACACCTAGACATAGTGAACTCTCAAGTGACATTGGCTTGTATGTGTGTGTGTGTGTGCATGTCTGTGTGAGAGTGTGTGTGTGTGTGTGTGTGTGTGTGTGTGTGTGTGTGTGTAAAATACAAGTTGATAACAGTCATTAATCCTGCTACTTCTTTCTTTTTACTAATTAGCTTCTCTTGGAGTAGTTCTCTGTTTTAGTGTTTGGCGAAGGTTTAAATTCAAATCTTCACTATCAGTCACATCTAGATACAACTTCCTGCATGTGCCATTTCCTCATTGAATCTCTAATGCTTTGGAGAAAACTGAATCTCAAAGAATAAGACAAAGTGGTTGTGGGAAATCACAGGTGATGCTCAGCATCTCTAAAATGTACTAGCTTGCCAGTCCTATGTCATCAGTTAATTAGTCCTTCAAATTCATGATAAGGAGTAACAGGAATTCTCAATATCCAACTTGCAATTGCTATCCTGGAAAGGTCTTTTTTTAAACTGCTTTAAGTGTGAAATATCAAGAAGAGAAAAAACCGGAATCCCATGTGGCACTCCAGTTGTTCCCTGCTGATGGCTCCATTGTGTATCTGAGATGCTGGTGTTCTCCTGACTATGGTTTTCATCACATTTTTCAGATAGTTCTTTGTATGCTTAGTTAATTGTTTACTAAGGTGGCTACCTCCCAGCTGTTTAAGGTTGCATGCACAGAGCCGGGGACACCACCTCCAGAAGGCTGAGGACTACCATGTTCTCATCACCACAGAGATGTAGTTCAGAGATGAAAGTACTTAACTGGCCAGGATGGCACTGAATACCTTTTTAACAATGATATCTGCCAAAGCCTAAATGGCTAAAAGTAATTTTCTTAATCAAGGGCCACAAATCTCAGATTTGCAGCAATGCCACTCTGTTTTTCTATGTCCATCAATGACAAAAAGTAATAACAAATTAATCTAAGAGATTCTAAATAAACTCAAAGCTTTGGGGTTTTCTCAATCTTTGCTACTTTTGTTAAGTCATTTCCAGATTTCCTCCTGCCCATCCTCTCTCCTCCCCTGAAATGATCTAAGTTACAGAGGGTTTATAGAATATCTTGGTATCAGCATTGAAGATAAAGATGGTCTTAGTCTGAGACTGTCCACAATACCTTAAGTTGTTTAGTTCCACCTGGTTTCCAGATGCAACCATCTTTCCAGACTTGCACTACTGAGGTATCTGTATAACCAGTTTGCCTTTAACAATGGGGCCAGTACCACCTTCTGTAGCAGAGATCCATAGGCAGAATCCTAACATCCATTCACTTCCACTGGCTTTCCAAATTTATGGATGCTACTTAATCTCATCCTTTCTCTTTCCCTCGGCTAATCTCCAGACCTTCCATAGACATAGGAAAATTCAGCTGTTCTGAAGGTAACAGAAAACCTGGTGGACTGCTTGGACTTCCTCTTTGCCTAGCACCCAATGATGCCATCTCAATGCTCAACTTCCACTCCTGGCTATATAGGAACCTGTTTGGAGGCAACCTCCTCCCTGGGCTTGAGAAGAATGAGGCACACATCCTTTCTATTCTTGAACAGAAGCTTTTCTGTATTTTGTTATACAGCGTAATAAGGAGGGCCAAGACATATCTCACCACCTATCTCTCTGATATCTCACCACCTATCTCTCCAACTCTCACTCACTCAGGGCTTTGTCACTTCTCTGTTGGAAAAAAAATTGTTCTGCAGTTTTTGTTTCAAATATTTCTGTATTACACTTGAACAGGACCAGTCCAGGATCTTAGTGTGAACAGTTCTAGCTAGTTTATGCAAAAAAAAAAAGTATTATTAATCCAATCCTGGGAGTTCACAGAATCACCAGGAAGGCTGGAGAATCAGCTGAGAACACTGGACAGCAAAAGCCAAACACTGAAGAGCTAAGGACCTGTGACCATAGAGCATGTCTTTGTTACCACTGTGACTAATCATGAACTACCCCTGCAGCTCTGGATCACCACCTTCACACACAATCTTTGGCAGGAGCATAGTTTACGCATCCACACGCTGGCTGCCAGGTAGTGGAGAAAGGAAACATCCAGCCCCCATGCGTTTCCACAGTGGGAGGCAGGAGACCGCCTTCCACCAAGACTCAAGTGAAAGAGGGATACACAAAACCAAAGGGGCTTCGAAACTCTCGACAGACAGACAGAAGGTAAGTATCCACTGAAAGATCAGCACTCTTTTAAACTAAGAGTTTAGAGTTTGAGTTCTTTGATCTCTGGCTCAATTCTCTGATTTCCTCTTATCTATCTGCCTAAATAAAAGGGAATCACAAGATGAAAAAGAGTGTGTAAGAAAAAGACAAAATAACACCTCATGATATACAGATGCTCCTGAATTTATGTTGAGGTTATGATCCAACAAGTCCATCATAAATTGGAAAATATTGTAAAGCCAAATGTTAATTAGGAGAAACCTATCTCATCCTACTATTGTAATAAACTACAGAGTTCCAGGGATGACAGTGTAGTTGAAAGAGTGCCCCTGACGAGGACAATCAGCCCATCTGATGCTGAATCCTCTGTGAACAAACCATGGCCACATCACTTCACCTCTCAGCCTTCAATACACTTATCTGTAAAATAAGCACGTTTGATTGGATGATTGCTAAATTCCTTTCTGTCTCTAAAATTTGTCATCCATGAGTTTATTCTACAAATCAGCTTCAATGCCTGCCAGATTCCATGTGGTGGGGCAGTGCTGACTTTCCCTCGCTGTCCTAGCTCCAGATGAGGCCTAGTCTCTACTCAGCCCCAGAAGAACAGTTGATCTGACAGGTTAAGTTATGAAGTATGAAGTAGTAATGTGTGCTACACATGCAGCAACTCCAAGACCAGCCTCAGCAGACAAAAGTACAACAGAGCCTGCAGGGAAGAGAGGCATCCAACATGGCAGGTTATGATCTCTGATGGGAAAGTTTTTCAAGAGAGAAGATCCTGGACGTTCGTCATGACTGTGCACCAGTTAAGATTTGTCTTAGTTTGCCAGGTGTACTTTTTGCCAACATCACCATGTCATGTTGAAGGAATTAAAGGGAATAAAGTCATGAGTTCACACTGAGATTTGGAAAGTGGACAAGGAGAAACAAAACTCTCTCCACCCTGCAGAGCTTTCTGAGGGGTGTGAGTGTGAATAGATGAGTATGAATGAAGAAAGTCAGGATGGGAGGCCGGGGGGACAGACAAGAACAAAACTGGGCCATTTCTACTGGCAGCTTTCGAATGCACCATAGCTATCCTCTGTGGCTACCCACTTCCCTCCCACAGACCAGGGCGGGGGGATAGGGGAAATGAGGGTTAGTGACACCCTCTTTTGTGCATATCTTCAAGTGTTCACTCAGCACAGTTCGTCTCCACCCCAGACTCCTGAGTGTCCCTGGTGCCCGCCCTGTGCCTCAGCACCCACGTCCTCAGTTACGTCTATTTTACCAGTGAAGGCAGCAATTCATTCCAGCAGAGGTGGGGGAGAGTTGAGTAAAGTTCCACAAAAGTTTTAGCCTATGATAACAATTTTTTTTAAAAAAACAAATATTTTTCCAGATGGGAAAGCTGAGGCAGTGCTCCACAAACAGAGAAAAGCCAGAGATAGAGGACAAGCCTGGTACAAGAAAAAACAGGTAACTTCAGGAGAGGACAGGCCACTTAGTAACAGAGACTGGAAGCATAGTTTTAGTCCAAGAGAAGTTTGAGAAGTCCATAGAGATCCAGAAGAAACTGTCTCCAAGAGAGGTGGCAGTGTGGTGTGGGGCTGAAGCCAGGAATCTGGATGACCCAAAGATGACATACAGAGAAGGAAGGGATGGGAGCCAGAGATGTGGCTCTGAGGACAATAACATTTCAGGAGCCAGGAGAGGAAACTGGAGGAGACTAAGAAAGAACACAGAGAGAGGAGATGGAGCTGATGGCTGTGCAGGGTAAGCCATGAAGGAACAGACTTTCCAATGAGCACAGGCAGATGAGCTATCCTTTCAGATTTAGCCCAAACAGGATGGGAGTGGCTGTCACTTCAAATCACAGTGCCAGCTCTGGTTCAGTGGCTCTGCCCCAGGTCATCCAGGCTCCACCTATCTCTGGGCAGTTTTCATGGAGACTGTGCAAATCCACCTTGGTACCAATTACTGGGCTTGTATTCCAGGCTTAGTGAAAAAAAATTTGAGGTTGTCAGAACTGGTGACTTTTGGGAGGGAAAGAAAATGGGATCTTTTTTTAATACATGATAAAGAAAATGCACAAGAATGTTCCTACTGTTTGCCCGAGGTGATGGGTAGTTATTTTCCCATCGGTAAACCTCTGTGAACAATCCTGGACTGTGCTTTCCTGAGGAGCCGAGGCTGCTGGCAGCGGCCGCCATCTGGGAGAGCAGGTGGGGTGGGAAAGCAGCGCCGACAGCCTGGCCGCACATGCGTGCGCAGAGAAAGACTGTGTTTATTCAAAGGCGCAGCTGCTGCGCGCAGATCCCAATGCTGTTTGTGCCTATTAGAATCCTGAGATTTTTGTAAGCTCCAAAAGACCTATCCCAATTCTGTTTGCTACATAATGAGTATTTGCAATTCACTAAAGTGCTTGAATTCTGCAAATGTTTTGCTCAGCTGCAGAGAGTGATTTGGTCTGCCCCGGTCATTTCTCAAAAACTCACCCAGAGGTCTCACCTAAGGTTGTGTTCTAAAATGACTTCTTAGATCCATCCTGTATTCAGATCGGAGAACTGACAGATCCCCCTGTCTGCCAACTGATGCCTGAAATTCCTAAACACAAATCCCTTGAGTTCTCTGAGAAAAAAGAAATGCCTTTGGGTTTCTGACTAAAAAAAAAACACAAGAGAATATTCTAAAAACCTTCCCACCAATATCACCTACATGAACAAATAAAATATGACATAAAAATTATCCATGTAATAACATAAAGCCTTAGAAATTACAGCATTCTTATTAGTTGACTGAGGGCACAATAGTGAGCCTTTCTCCCAGAAGCCATTAGAATTTGTGACAGGAGGACTTGGGAGCAGTTTCCATGAAATGAAGTCCCACAGAGGCAGCATTTCTTCCAGTTCTTGGATGCTAACTCAGTGTCCTTTTTATTCTTTTAACGTAGCCCCAAAGAGGGCCCTTTGTATCTCCCTAGGTGAGGCTGTTTACCACTGGGCAACTGCCATGTCTTACCTGTACTTGAAAACTGGGCTTTCACAGATCTCTCTTCAGTTGAGTAAGTAAAGAAAAATAAACCTAGGCATATAAAGATATTCTGAAGCACAAAGATGAAAAGAAAGGCCAGGACACTCTGGAAAACTTACTACCTTCTAAAGTAGACATATTGAAAGAACGAAAGTAAAAAATATCATAACATGCTTTTTGTTACTGATAGAATACAAGAGTATAATCTCTGTGAACCTATAATAATAAAAATGTAATATGCAAATCGACCAAATGGCTGAACAGTGGGATGGCCATCTGGACCTCCTTCTGGACGACCCTCCAGACGTCCTTCCGGATAAAGCCGAGGTTGCGAGTGCCGAAGCACCCGGGGCTGCAAAGGCCTCCTCTTGCACGGATTTCATGCATAGTGCCTCTAGTAAAAGAATAAACCATGGTAAAATAAATAAATGAATAAATAAATAAAAATAAACTATTCAAAAGTAAATAGTTCATGAAAAGTAAAGCCTATATCAATAATAAAAATCAAGTGTTTCTTTTTAAAAATAAAAGAGCTGCTGCTGTGGCAAAAAGTAGTAGTTAAAAGCTCATCAATGAAATAATAGGCAAACTTGAACAACACTCGCTGCATACAAAAGAGAGGGGAAAAGACAGCAGAATAAGATTCCAAGATGGGGGCAGAGTAGTAGAAGCTACACCCACTGCTCCCAGCCCCACACCAGATTTACAGCAAAATTATAGAGTAATCAACCCAAATAACCAATTGAAGGCTAGCTGAACTGAACTATAATAATCAAGGGTTTACAGAAGAAGCCACACAAAGACTGGTGAGAAGGGTGGAGGCTCGAAAAGAGACAGACCCCACACAGGTGCCTCAGGTGCCTTGGTGGCTAAGAAGCTGGAGGGATATTGCAGCTGCAAACTCCCTCCCCCCAGGAGCATGGTTCGCAGCCCTACAGGGAGCCCCAACCCAAAGCCACAGAAATGGGAGGAGAAGCTAGCATGTGGTGTTACTAGTAATCTCTGCTTCCTTTCCTAAATGTTCAGAGACCTTTTTATTTTTAAAAATCTATCCTGGAGGGTAGCATTTTATCTGAATCTTAAAAGATTGCATTTATCTTTAGAGGCAGAAATTGAGAAAAAGATATTTTAGTTTGAATGATAATATGAAAAAAATTAAGGAAGAACAAAAGTACAGAGCTTTGCTTTAACCATCTCTTTGCTTCTATTTTAGACCAGGGAGCAAAGGTGGAGGCACCAACTTAATAATATAAAGTGATTATTACTGCATATAGAGTTTTTGTGACAAAAAGAGGACTGAGCGAATTCAATTTTTAAGCTCTCAGCAAATTGCAATAACTGATATGAACTTTGTCTTTAAATTTACCTAGAAGAATTTTAAGTACTTAAAGAATTAGATATTAACCTAAGCCTTCCTTAAAATTGCTTCCTCTTAAAGAAACCAATAGATTTTCAATAACAACATTTAATTTAAAATGTCTTAAAAATATTCTAGGCAGATAAATAAATGACTTTTAAAGGTTTTCCACTTGAGAAATGAATTCTCTCTGTTATGCTTTTTTACTAAAGTGAATTAATTTCCCATGCACTTGGTGACTATACTTGGAGATTTCATGACAAAAATAATAGAAAGCATCTGCAGAGTAATCACGGGCTCTCCTCGGCCACCTAGAAGAGGCCACACCTCTTCGTCAGGCTGTCACCCCACAGGTCAGAGGTCCTCTGTCAGGGATATAAAGCTGGAAATGTCTAAATAATCTAAGAAAATATTCAAACTGCTCCAGATAGTTTTTCCCCCATTATTTATGATGCAGCAATGATAAAATGAAAATTTTCTGAAGGTAGTATGACAAGCTGTTTGTAAACAAGACACAGCTAATGGCTTGAGGATTGGAATTCCAGTGTTTCCTGGAGAGGCCATTTTAGTACAATCTCCCCTAGACAAGATTAAGCTCCATATAGATTCCTTAGATAAGATTGCAAAGCCCCAGAGTACAGACCCAATTCTAATGCCTCAAGATAAAAATGACAGAAAAGTAAAACCAGAGAGCAAGAAACTCCTGAGAGCCTGTTTGGAGGTTCCAACAGGGAAGCGCTGCTACTTGTGCACCCTTGACCGAAGATCGGTCCTCTCTTCTGGGGAAAGGCTGTCCTCTCTGACCGAAAGACCAACCAAGAGCGCAGCTTTGGGATGCACATGATCAGTTATTAGGAGGGGGACACCTGCCTAGCCAGCCAGAGCAGCTGAATCAACCTTGGCAGTCAATGGGGTGACAGATGTCATAGCCAGATGGCCCTCACATCCAAGAAACTCCTGAAATGCAAGGCATTTCTTTTTTATATCCTTCAGTTTTTCTTCTCCCGCTAAAGATTAAAAAGACAGTCAGCAAAACTGGTTTCAATAAGTAACTAGCTGCAGAGTTGGGCAAGCATTTTCAAACTGAATGAACCAAACCACAAAGTTTACAAAAATTGCCAATGAATTTAAACCACAGTTTTTGAGCTTCCAATAGTTGTAATGGCTGTCATTTCTGAGCCTGTTTTTATTTTGGCTTTTGATCACAAGACAACAGGATAAAATGATGACATCAATTAAGATATGGAAAAGTTAAGAGGCCTGTTTGTAAGTTTTGTGTTCCTTCTGTCAACTCCCCTTAAACAAATGGCCTCAGCTTTGGGCATCAGAAATCTCCTCTGTTCAGTTTGTCAAACAGCAGTGGGCCTCATCCTGACATTTTTTTGACAACTGTCTCTGGCTCACATTTTATAAAAACAGGGAGTAAAAATCCTACAAAAGTACTGGTACAAGTTTCTATTTTCATAAGATTTCTTAGGCTACTTTTCAGTTTGAAAACACAAGGCTGATACGGAACATTATAAGAGAACAGAGAATTTTTAAAGTAGTGAGAGACTTTGGAACTAATCTAGTCCAGAAAGTACTTGTAATGATGAAGAAATAGTTGCCCTGAAGGAAGTAATTAGTGAGGGACACATGTTGGGGGCAGGGCCAGGCCCCTGATTCCCAATCTGGAGATTTCCCCCTCTACTTCCCTCAATGGTGTGCTGCCTTCTTTGTCCATATTGAAGGTCAATAAGAGGCTAAAGGGGAGTACACAGATTCTTGCATCAAAATATTTCTTTAGTCTTTCTAGCCCATATGACGTTACTGCCCAAATTTCTTAATATCCTGATAAAAATAACGTTTTCTTTCCTAGTGGATTTCCAAGAGTCAAATTTCATTTTCTCTAATTCTCTTCTCTGCCATTTCGTGTAAATTAGAATCTTTTACCAAAATTTCCCAATGTCCATTTCACCAATGTCTTACTCCTGCTTAAAACGTTGTGAAGGTCTTATAATGTGGGGTTAAATTGCTCAACATGCCTCAAAGGCCCTGTATTATCTGAGCATAGCTAACTCTCCTCTCTTTCCAACATGGGTGCTGAGCCCCAGCTGTAAGCATCCCTTGTACATGTGCTAGTATCCTTACCTGGAAGATCCTTTTCCCTGTTGTTTATCTGAGTAATAATTCTTCCTTTTTCAAAACCTGTCTTAGAGAACACTTCTGCCAAGAACCAATGTCTTTTCATATCCAAGTATTAGGCAAACATGTAGTGACAATACATCATGTTCAGAAATGCCATATTATACATTGCACTAGTTTGCTAAAGTATCTGAAGACCACTACAATAAAAATTCATCCATATTTGAAACATATAAACAAAAGACTATCTCATTAATAAGATAGACAAAGACTTTAAGTACACACAAAAAAAACCCAACAAAATAAAACAGGAAAAAACACACATGTGTATCTGCCTATATAAAAATTAGAAACTTCTATGAAACAAAAAATACCTGGAAAATTTTGCATATGATGCAAAACCGGTATCCTTAATAAATAAAAAGCTCTTACCAAACAATAAGAAAAACACTAAAAATCCACAACAAAGAAAGGAGCAAAGGCAAGTTTTTCACACAGAAATTCCAAAATGGCAGAAGAGCACACTGATACTCTTCTAGGACCAAACTAGAATTACAACTAAAATATAGGAAAATCATCATGAATAATTAAATGAAGAGCAGCTGGAGAGCAATGTTATAACCAAGGACATGAAGTAGAGACCACAAAGAGATTTGGTAGGAAGTGAAGAGGTACAAAAGGATAGCAGCTGAAGTTCTGGAGGAATATCTCAGCTGTGGGGAGTTCCCACTGAGAACTCTGGGGGTCTGAACCCCAATCTGGGCCCCCTTGGCCCAGAACACCAGAATTGAGAAAGGTATCCACATAACATCTGGTTATGAAAAATAGCTGGGTTGCTTTCTGCAAGGAAGACATGGACAGAAATACAAGCACTCTCGTAAAGGGCCAACACACAAAATTTTGTATACAACCACTCACTTAGGCAATGGCAGAGGGAGGGCAGAGTGGAATGGAGCTGTGTGAGCACAATCCAGGGTTGAGGGGTTAAAGCTCAAAAAGCAGCCACCCTGGTTTCCAGTGCTGAGACATTCCCTCATACTACAGAAGATAATCGTTCTTCAGCAGACCTTTACTATGCAAGCAGTTTTTGCCTTGAGGGAAAGCAATTCTCCCACCCTATTGGAAACCTCTGACCTCATCATGTGGTCAATAGCCTGAGATGAATCAAGACTAAATATCAATCTGATTGTAGGCAGAGGCAGGTCTCTGGAGACTTTGACTCTTTGCATGATTTCCTCTAGTCCAAGAGCTAAGAAAAGGAAACCCTGGTGTCAATATTGATCATTTCTAAAGGCACCCAGCCCCAGGGTAAGCAGCCACAAGCTGAAGATTGATGATAGCTCCAAACACGGTGCTCTTGGCCACTCACAAACAGCACCTGACATTGTCCTACACTAGAGATTGGTAGTCATAGCAGATCTACCTAATATCTATCTATCTATCTATCTATCTATCTATCTATCTATCTATCTATCTATAAAAGCCTAGAGCAACTGTTCAACCATTCAAACATTTGACAATTCACCTGGTAGCTATGATGCACACTGACTACCAAGGGGCAAATGCTCAATGCACAGACATGGAAACATGGAACAGACTGATAAATCTCAAAGGGAAGGAAGGGAGGAGAGGGAGAAGAACAGGAAAAGATTAAGCAACTATCTTATATGTATGCTAGAGGCCCAGTGCACAGATTCATGCACTGGAGGTCCCTTGACTTAGCCTGTGGGGATCAGACTGAAACTGGGATGGTGCACAGATTCATGTACCATTAAGGTACCTCAGCCTGGCCTGTAGGCACCAGGCCAAAGCCAGCAGTCCATTTCCATAGGGGTCCCAGATTGCAAAAGGGTGCAGGCCAGGCCAAGGAACCCCACCAGTACACACATCAGTTCTCTAGTATAGGCATAAATCCAAACAGGAAACTAAAATGGGAATACAAAAAGAATCACAAAATTAAAGAAAAAGATAATTCTCCAGAAGAGCTAAATAAAATAGAGATAAGAAAATTATCAGATACAGAGTTCACATAACAATGGCAAGAATGATCAACAGCATGAGAAAAGGTACAGTAACTATTAAAAAGGACCAGTCAGAAATGAAGAATGACTGAGCACTAATAAACACATTAGAAGGAATACAATAGCAGAATAGGAGAAGCCAAGGATCAGACCAGTGAATAAGAAGACAAGGTAGAAAAAAATCTCTCAATCAGAGAACCAAAAAGAAAAACAATTAAAAAACAGGAGTATAACTTAAGGGAGTTATGGGATAACATGAAGCATACAATAGAATGAGAACGTGAAGAAAGTGAGCAAAGAATAGAGACCATCTGTGAAGAAGCAATAGCAGAAAACTTTCCCAACTTAGTGAAGAAAAAATTTACACAAGTTCAGGAGGCACAGAGAGTTTACAAGCAAGAAGACTGCAAAGAGGGCCCCCACACACATACACATCATAATTAAAATGCCAAAAATCAAAGACAAAGAGAAAATCTTAACGCCAGCAAAAGAAAAGTAATCTGTTATCTACAAAGGAGTTCCCTTGAAGCTGTCAGCTGATTTTTCATAAGAAACTTTACAGGCCAAAAGGGAATGGCATGAAGTATTCAAGGTAATAAAAAGCAAGGATTTCAAACAAATACTGTTATATCCATCAAAGCTTTCATTCAAAATAGATGATGAAATAAAGAGATTCACACACACACACACACACACACACACACACACACAGAGCGGGGGGGGGGGCTAAAGGAGTTTATTACAATAAAATCAGTTTTGCTGGAAATGTTAAAGGGACTGCTGTAATAATAAGAAGAAATATAGAGAGAAACATAGGCATAAAGAATTAAAATGACTAAGTAAGTACCTGTCAATAATAACCTTTGAAGTAAGTGGATTAAATGCTACAATCCAAAGTCACAGGGTAGGTGAGTAGATATGAAAACATGACCCAATTATATGTTGTCTACAAGAGGCCCACCTCAGAACAAAAGACTCACACAGGCTGAGGATAAAGGAATGGAAAACATTTTTTTCATGCAAATAGAAAAGAAATAAAAAACTGGGATAGCAATAGTTAGATCTGATTAAATAGACTTCAAAATGAAAGCCATCACAAGAGACAATAAAGGTCACTACATAATACTAAATGAATTGATCTCACAAAAGAACATATATGTACCCAATATAGGAGCACCTAAATATTATAAAAAGATTTTTCAAGCACTTTAAGGGAGTGATTGTCAGAAATACAGTCAAAGTGGGGGACATAATACCCTAGTGACTTCACTGGATGGATCTTCTACACAAAAAAAATCACCAAGGTAACAGTGATTCTAAAGGATACACTCGATCAGATGGATTTAATTGACATTTACAGGACATTTCACCCCAATGTTGGCAAATATACAGTCTTTTCAAGTGCTTATATGTCATTCTCAAAAACAAATCACATGTTAAGACACAAAAGAAGTCTCTACCAGTTCAAGAAGATTCAAACTAGATCAAGCATCTTCTCAGATTACAGTGGCATAAAATTAGGAATCAACTACAATAAATACACTCAAAAACATTCAAACACAAGAAGCTAAATGGGATGTTATTGAACAATGAATGGATTACCAATGAGATCAAGAAAGTAATTAAAAACTTCCTGAAAACAATGAAAATGAACACACAACAACCACAAATGACTGGAATACAGCAAAAGCAGTGCTGAGAGGGAAGTTCATAGCACTATAGGCTTAGCACAAAGAGCAAGAAAAATTATTAGTGAATTATCTAACCTGACAACTTAAAGAAATAGAAAGAGAGAGATAAGAAAAGCCCTGAGTAAGCAGAAGAAAGGAAATAATAAAGATCAGAGCAAAAATAAATGACATAGAGAAAAAATATATCAATGAAGCCAAGAGCTGATTCTTTGAGAAGGTAAACAATATTATTGAACCTTCAGCTAGATTTATCAAGGAACAAAGAGAGAGAACCCAAATTAAAAAATATCAGAAATGAATATGGTGAAATAACAACTGGTACCACAGAAAACAAAGGATTATAAAAAAATATTATGAGCAAATATATACCAACAAGCAGCCAATGTGGATGAAATGGACAAATTCCTAGAAAAATGGAATCTTCCAAAACTGAATCAGAAAAAATGTGAACATCTCAATAGGCCAATAACAACTGATGAAATTGAAGCAATAATCCTATCTAATAAAAGAGTACTATGCAAATTGACTGTCACTCCAATACACCAAATGGCTGCCCCCATGTGGCCACCACAGAAGGTCAGCAAGGGAGGGCAGTTAGGGATGACCAGTCCTGCAGGGGAGGGCAGTTAAGGGCAATCAAGCTGGCAGGGAAATGGTTAGGGGATGGTCAGGCTGGCAGGCAGAAGTAGGGGATGATCAGGAAGGCAGGCAGGTGAGCAGTTGGGAGCCAGCAGTCCAGGATTGTGAGAGGGATGTCCCAGAATGGAGCAGGTACAGGCTGGGCTGAGGGACACACACCCTCATGCACGAATTTCGTGATCGGGATCTCTAGTAAACAAACAAACAAACAAACAAACAAAAACAACAACAACAACTCCCACAAAAAAGCCCTAGTCAGATCCTAACTGGTTTGGCTCAGTGAGTGGGTAGAGCATCGACCTATAGACAGAAGGGTCCTGGGTTCGATTCCTGTCAAAGACATGTAACTTGGTTGCAGGCACATCCCCAATAGGAGGTGTGCAGGAGGCAGCTGATCAATGTTTCTCTCTCATCGATCTTTCGACTCTCTATCTCTGTCCCTTCCTCTCTGTAAAAAATCAATGAGATATATATATATTTTTAAAAGCCCTGGTCAGGACAGCTTCACATGGGGAGTTTATCAAACATTCAAAGAACAACTAACACCTATACTCCTCAAATTATTCCAAAAAAATACAAAAAGAAAGTACACTTCCAGCCTCTTTTTCATGATGAGAATCAGGAGCTACAAAGAAAAAGAACAGCAGGCCAATATGCCTGATGAACACAGATGCTAAAATCCTCAACAAAACATTTGCAAGTCAGATCCAGCAATATATTAAAAAGATCATACACCATGACCAAGTGGGATTTATTCCAGGGATGCAAGGCTGATACAACATTTTCAAATCAATTTATTAGACTTAATAAATGAATGTGATGCATCACAATAACAAATTGGAAGACAAAAATTACATTATCATATCAATAGATGCAGAAAAAATCCATAAAATACAACACACTATTTTAATAAAAATTCTCAGCAAAGTGGGAATAGAGGGATTATACCTCAACATAATAAAGTTTGTATAGGACAAACCTACAGCCAACATCATATTCAATGGGCAAAAACTGAAACCATTTCTCCTAAGAACAGAAACAAGACAGGGATATCCGCTTTCACTATTCTTATTCTACATAGTACTGGAAGTCCTAGCCACAGCGATCAGACAAGAAGAAGAAACAAAAGACATTCAAATTGGAAAGGAGGAAGTAATACTGCTGTTATTTGCAGATGACTTGCTACTGTACATAGAAGATCCTAAAGATTCCACCATGAAACTACTGGACTTAATAAATGAATTTGGCAATGTAGCAGGATACAAAATTAACACCCAGCAATCAATAGCATTTTTACACACCAATAATGAATCCTCAAGAAGAAACTAAACAAACAATACCATTAACCATTGCAACAACAAGAACAACAAAATAAGATACTTAGGGATAAAATTAACCAAGGAGGTAAAATGCTTGTACTCAGAAAACTACAGGATATTGAAAAAACAGATAGAGGAATATGTGAACAAGTGGAAGAATATACCATTTCATGAATTGGTAGAATTAACATCATTAAAATGTCCATACTACCCAAAACAATCTGTAGATTTAATGCAATCCCCGTTAAAATACCAACAACATATTTCACAGATCTAGAACAAATATTCTAAAAATGTATATGGAACAAAAAAAAATACTTCAAATAGCCACAGAAATCTTGAGAACAAAGATTAAAGTTTGAGGGATCAGAATACCAGATATAAAGTTATACTACAAGGACACTGTATCAAAACAGCCTTGTACTGACACAAGAATATATATATACAGATCAGGGATCCCAAGAATCAACTCAAGGCATTACACTCAATATTCAACAAAGAGAGCAAGAGTGTACAATGGAGTCAAGACAGTTTCTTCAATAAATAGACCACCAACTTACACCATACACAAGAATAAACTCAAAATGAATAAAAGATTTAAATGTAAATTCTGAAACCATAAGAACCTTAGAAGAACATATGCAGCAAAAGCTCAGACATCTCTCATAGCAATGTTTGCCGATAAATCTCATAGGGCAGGGGAAACAAAAATAAATAAATAAACAAACAGGGCTACTTCAAAATACAAAGCTTCTGCAGAGCAAAAAGAAACCATCAGCAAAATTAAAAGGGAAGCCACTGTATAGGAGAACATTATCTAGCAATGATACATCTGATAGAGGTTTAATATCCAAAATACATAAGGAACTCATACAATTTAACAAAAAGAAAGACAATTTAATTTTTGAAAATGGGCAAAGGACTTAAATAGACATTTCTCCAAAGTGGACATACAAATGGCCAAGAGACATATGAAAAAGTGCTCAAAGTCATTGATCAGCGAGATGAAAATTAAAATGACAATGAGGTATCACCTCACACCTGTCAGAATGGCTACCATTAACAAATCTACCAATGCTAAGGATCTGAAGAAAATGCAACCCTTGTGTGTAGCTGGTGGGAATGCAGACTGGTGCACCCACTTTGGAAAACAGTATGGAGATTCCTCAAAAAACTAAAAATGGAACTCCCATTTGACCCAGTAATCCCACTTCTAGTTTTATATCCTAAGGAACCCAAAACACCAGTCAGAAAGAATATATGTACCCCTATGTTCATAGCATTACAATTTATAATAGCTAAGATCTGGAAGCAGCCCAAGTGGTTAAAAAGTAGATGAATGGATTAAAAAAATCAAATGAATGGATAATAAAGCTGTGGTACACTTACATCATGGAATACTTTGCAGTTGTAAAAAAGGATCTCTTACTCTTTGAGTCAGCAAGGAAGGACCTGTAGAGTATTATGCTAAGCAAAATACACCAGTCAGAGAAAGGCAAGTATCACATGATCTCATTCTTATGTGAAATTTAATGAACAAAACAAACTAATGAACAATATGATCCAGAGACAAAAAAAAAAAAAAAAAAACAACTTGGAACAGACTGTGGAATCTTAGAGGAAAGGTGGAGAAGGGTGAGTGGGTGGGAAGAGATCAACCAAAGAACTTGTATGAATATATGCATAACCCACGGACACAGAAAATGAGATAGTGAAGGCCTGGGGTTGGCGTGTGGGTGGGCTGGGAGAGGTCAATGGGAGAAAAGGGGAACATATGTAATACTTTCAACAATAAAGATTTTTTAAAAAAAGCAGTCTGTCATTCAGAAAAACAAAATGAGCAAAGAAGTACAGATGGCTCATAAACACACACAGGAAAAAAATAATTCCATTTGTAGACTAAAATGGCAAATTAAAAGAAGATAATATTTTTCAACTATTTAATTAAGAATGATCACATTCAGCCCAGCCAGCATGGTTCAGTGGTTGAGCATCAACCTATGAACTAGAAGTTCAAGTTTCAATTCCTAGTCAGAGCAAATGTCATGTTGTGGGCTGGATCCCCAGTGTGGCACATGCAAAAGGTGGCCAATTGATGATTCCCTCTCATCAGTGATGTTTCAGTCTCTCTCTCCTTCCCCCTTCCTCTCTGAAATCAATATATATATATATTTAGATGATCATATTCAGTCTTGACAAGTATAATTAGTAAGACAATTGCTCTCACAGTTTGCGAATAAAAGCTACATTCATATTATCTCTCTGGGTAGCAATTTTGCAGTACATATTACAAACTTTAAAACTTTATGCCTTTGACTGTTTTTTTCCTTCTCAAAATCTAGCCTAAGAAAATCGTCATAAATAATAGATATTTGTATTTCAGAATATTATCTGTGATAGCAAAGTGGGATATATTATTAGTATATAGTAAAAGAATAATGACATAAAATATAATGCAGGAAATAATTTTTTAAACATCATTTGACATGAAAAATGCTATAATTCAAAGAAAAATTTTAAAACAATGTGAAAATTATATCTGCAATGTAACACAAATTATATAAAAAAGATGAAATATATATATATAAATGTTAACACTGATTATTTCTGGGGAACTTGAAATGTTTTCTTATACTTTTCATAATTCTTAAAATCCATATCGTTTTTTAATCAGGAAAATATTTTAGTTTAAAAATGTACGTATACAAAATTTATATATATACATCAATATATCTATACTAATAAAAGCTTAGGTGGCCTTCATGCCATGCTCTCACATCATCACAAGATGGCCACCACAATATGACTGCCACAAGATGGCCAACCCAACATTGTCACAAGATGGCTGCTACAAGATGGCTATCAGGGAAGGGTAATTGGGGGTGATCAGGCTAGCAGAGGAGGTCAGTTGGAGGCCATCAGGTCAGCAGGGAGAGTACAATTGGGGGTGATGGGTCAGCAGGGGAGGGCAGTTGGGGACAATTGGGCCAGCAAGGGAGGGCAGTTGGGGACAATGGGGCTTGCAGGGAAAGGCAGTTGGGGGCCATCAGGCTGGAAGTGGAAGGCAGTTGGGGCGATGGGGCCAGCAGGGGAGGGCAGTTGGGGACGATTGGGCCAGCAAGGGAGGGCAGTTGGGGTTGGTCAGGTCAGCAGGGGAGGGCAGTTGGGGACGATTGGGCCAGCAAGGGAGGGCAGTTGGGGTTGGTCAGGTCAGCAGGGGAGTGCAGTTGGGGATGACCAGGCTGACAGGGGAAGACAGTTGGGGTCATCGAGCCAGCAGGGGAATGATTAGGGGGCAGTCAGGCTGGCAGGAAAAAAATGGTTAGGGGCAATCAGGGAGGCAGGCAGGCAAGTGGTTAGGAGGCAGCAGTCCTGGGTTGTGAGAGAGATATCCAACTGTCAGTTTAGGCCTGATCCCAACAGTTGGACATCCCCCAAGGGGTCTTAGATTGGGGAGGGTGCAGGCTGGACTGAAGGGCAACCCCTCCCCCGTGCATGAATTTCATGCACTAGGCCTCTAGTCACATATAATAAAGAGCTAATATGCAAATTGTCATCTTGCCCTCACACCCCCTTACCCTTGTGCGCTCATGCCCTCACACCCTCACGCCCTCGCACCCGGGCCAGGGTCCCTGAGGCCTGGCTGGGGGACCTGAGGCTGTGCCCCTCACCCTGGCGTCAGGGCCAGAGGACCTGTGGCTGCAGCCCCTATCCTGCCTAGCAGGACTTGACATGAGACCTGAGGTTGAGCCCCAACCCAGCTGGGCTTGAACAGGGACCTTAGACTGTGCCCCCAACTTGGCAGGGCTTGACAGGGAGCCTAAGGCTGTGCCCCCCTCCTGGAGCCAAGCAGGAGCACCTGTGGCTGCACCCCCTGCCCTGTGGGGCTTGACAGGTTTGGGGCCTGCCAGGTCTGAGTCTCGTGTGATATCAGATGCATATGGGTGGGCGGGGACTTGACTCTGGGTCCCATGGCACACCCAGACTCTGACAAGAGGGAGAATTTTATATACATTTTACTAATTTTCTTTCATCTTTGTCACTTCTATTATAGAGAAAGGGCAAATAGCAATATTAAAATCTTTCCTCTAATTAATTCCTTTTTAATTAGCACAAATTTTGTGCATTGGGCCACTAGTATACATAAATTGTGTGTGTGTTTAAAAATTAATGCAACCCAGCAACCCACTTACAAACTATACAATTAATCTTTTTCTTAGTTGGAATACATAATAAAAGTACCTAAGGCTCTTCTTGTTCACAAGAAATAGGGTATAGCAAGCCCACCACAGGTGAATCCATCACTCAAAAAGAAAATCTCCAGTAGCACTGTAAACCTCATCTTCAGTGACAACTTTACGGTTTTGAATAGTTATTTGATTAAAATTCACCTCCCCCACTGAACTTAGAATTCCAGGAGAGCAAGACCTACCTACATGTTTGATCACTCCAGTAAGATCTGGAGCAAAGTATCCTGGAAAAATATTAAGTGCTCAGTAAATTGTTTTAATTTATTATAAAGAAAGAGAGGAAAAAACAAGAAAACCGAATAAGGTCATGGGAATCACTAAACAACTGCAACATTTGCCAGTAAAGTTCTTAGTTATTTCCCTCCTTCTCTGTCTTTGGATGGACAGCCATCATCCAAAATGAAATAATATAAAAGCTGAAGTCCAACTTTTCTTCACTTTTCCTCAAATCCATTCTTACATAGTCCCTTTCCTTAAGACCACTTCCTTCTAGACATTTTACCTAATTAGAGCCACTAACACTTAGGCAATAATTAATACTTGGCTGGGTGCAGTCAGGAGGTGTCTGAATCCATAAAGAGGTTTTTATTCTCCAGAAGGAAACCCCAGTTGGCAAAATCATAACTCAGGGAAGGTCTTTGTGGGCCGTAGGCCTTCTAACAGCCCTTGAGCTCTATTTCTCAGAAAGACCTGCTGTAATCTTTGTAAAGGAGAAAGAGAGAGATCATCCGAGATGGAAATAAAGAGACTCTACAGTGCTTACTATTCAAGCTCCTACCATCAACCAACCCGTTATCTTCCCCAGGCTTCGTCATCTCTGAGTGAGTATATGCAGGGTCTCAGTGTATGCAGTCACTGATGACCAGGTACATACTGCAGATTAGACCATTTACTGAAAATAAGAGAGCTTTGAGAGGCTCAGCTGGGTTTGTCAATTCAATAATTTATTCAGAGGAGGCCAAGAATTAGGTCAAGAAAACAGTAAAGAAAAATGGTGGTGTTTTAGTGTATCTAAGATTTATTAAAGAAGAATGGATTAGTATAAGTTTTTTTAACTAGTAAGACATTTTTGCTTGTTTATAAGAATTGCATGATACGAATAAATTCTACCATAAAGGGAAATAAATGAAGATTTTCAAATCATCAAATAATGACTAAGTTCCCCTGCACTTTCAAAGTGTGTTAAGTATTGATACCCTCAGGAATTTATATTCAAGAGAAGTGAGTTATCTAAATTTTTATAAATCCCAAATTGTTCTCAATTAGCAAAACACAAAACAACCTCAAAACATTCACTGTTGGAAAATGGGTTTTGCAACTAGAATGGGTGCTGACATTACCATCAAACAAATCTGGTTTTCTATCTGGCTCACCCATGAGATAGCAGTGTGACTTCGGCCAAGTCTCTGTCATCTTCCAATGGAGACTAACAGCAGCCACTTTAAAGGGATGTTATTAGGATTAAACAAGGATGCTTCTTGCAGTTCTTGATACACTTATTAATGCCTGCATCCAGATCTGAGTAGTTATAAAGCCATATAACCTGATATTTATCGATAGATACACCATTCATATAGACCTTGAATTTAGATAATTCCCTTTTCTTGAATGCAAATTCCAGTAATCTCGCTTGCAGCAACATCTCATTTCACTTCATACCATGCCTGAAAATTAGCAAAGGTACTTATTATCACCCCTATTTTGAAATTAAGAAAGTGAGGCTCATACAAGTTAAATGAATTGTGCACCCTTATCACCACAGCTAGAAAGCAAATATCCCAGGAGTTCCGAGTATTCTGAATACTTTATTCTTTTCAAATGCACAGTTTTTAGACAAATGAATTTGAAATACCCATGAGATTGACACTGTCAACTAAACAGCTAACTTTAGAAAAGGCTCTGAAAACAGGTATTCAATAGGTCATCCAGAAAGAGAAACCCTGCAATTTATAGTAAAGGAAATATATATATTTTTTGGAAAGTTAACCAACTCAGCGAAGAGCAATTAATAATAAGATAATGAGTTAAGATTAGGTAGCAGTAGATGGAACTTCTAGAAAGAGAAATTACTTTATTTATAAGGATTTTATAAACACTTATGTGCCCCCCAAAAAGAAAAGATTTTTCAATGCAGTTAAGCCAGGCTATAAAATAGCATTTCTCTGATTAACACCATACTTGAGACAACTCTTTCTGTGAAGCAAGATGGGGCCAGGTACATAATTCCTTCTTAGCAATTTCAAAATCCAAAATGCTCTGGAAAACAAAAGCTTTTTCCTAAGTTTGGTATCAAAAGTTTTTTTCTAACTTTGGTTAACTAGGATGACGTTATCTCATGTAATTGAGTATTTGAATGTTCAACGTCAGAAATATTATGCTTGACTTGAGAATGCCTTCTCGGCTCATGCCTGAAATACCATAGCCACCATATCATCTAATATCTGAAAACTTCTGAATTCTTAAATATATTTGGCTCTCAATGTTGCAGATAAGAACTTTCAGACCTGTATGTATTACCATCTCCATTTTAAAACTGGAAAGTGACTTGGTTTTAAATTAAGTTTTATTTTGCTTTGTTTCTAATACTAACCTCGAGATAAGGATACTAAAAAATTAGTAGAGAGTTCTACTAAGCAAAGAATCTATATGGGTGTCATTTTAGAAACTCCTTTTGTACATGGAAGAAACCAACAGAAAATATCTATAAAACTGGGAGAAAATAGTTCAAATAGGAATTAAATCATATATAGAGTTGCCAAGGTTACATTTTAATGACTGCTAAAGAAAATGTGTTTTTATCAGACCGTGTTGTTAAAACCATTGAGTTCAATGTAAGAGAAAGATTTTAGCCAAGTCATCTGAATAGTGTTCATAAAGACATCTCAGACTATTTGCCTATATTTTCATCTCTACCTTGATATGTGCCCTGGGACCAACTAAGGATTCTAGACTTCTCTCTTGGATAACTGCTTAGAGCTCAGTTTTGAGAGGAAAATAGAAGTTACATCCTGCAAACAGCAGCATAAAAAGATCAAACAAACCCACAAAATTCCACTGTTTGAGGAAGATTTTTTTAAAAGAATTATGAGGCCTCTGAGAAGGGCTTAAATGGTCTTAAGTCTCTATAGCGCTGAATCATTTTGGTACTTAATGGGGGAGGAGCAGACTCCCAATAGTTTGCTGAAGATGATCTACTTCAGATCTAAATTATTGGCTTCAAGCTTAGACATGAGGAACAAATCCCAAAGAGTGCCACAATGAAAGAAAGAGGTGTGTGTGCAACTTGGGGCAGAGTGGAGGGAAGGGGGCATTGGTCAGGGAAGCCTGGAGAGCTAAGGAAGAGATAGAGAAAGCATTACAACCAGAACCAGATTCACCAGAGTTTTAAAGCTAAAGATGAATCCTGCAGGGAACTTCTGCTCTTCCACCCGCCAGTAACCGACCTGCCCTGAGCCAACCAACACTGATGATTCCCTGGCCTGGAACGATGGTTCCTTCGTCATTTTACTCCATCACTCTTCAAGTCTCCGCCTACAGTCCCTTTCTGCAGATAACTAGCCTCAGCCTGCCTCCACATCCTCCTGCACTATATTAGGTCTCCTACAGATGTCCACAGCCTCTAGGATTCCCCGTGAGAGCACTTGTTTTACTGTTATAATTGTGTTTCCTCTGCCATTCTAAAAGATATGACCTCCTTGAGGGTAGGGGTTATATTTATCTTGATCACTGTTTTATTCCCAACACCAAAGCACTGCATAGTATTTGGTTTTTTTTCAAATACCTATTAAATAAATGAGTGAACAAATTAATAAATTGGCTCCTGGCTGCTTAAGATTCATGGTGCATTTAAAGAAGCTCCAAATAGGCAAAAGCAGACCCTGATGGAGTCTTTTAGGAACTGGTGAGATAGACTGGACTGTATAATTGGCTTTAAATGATGACTAGAACTTAAAGAAAAAAGAGTTCTTCCCCCTTGTAAATGAAGGGGGGGAAAAACATGGAGTGGCAGCAGGAATGTGCCTGGTGTGTTCTGGAGCAGAGAAGAACATACCAGCAGCTTTCCTGAAGCAGACGGTCTGTGTGTGGGAGTAAAAGGAGAAAATGTTTAAAGTAAGGCCCAATCACAGAACATGGTAATATCAAGCTAAAGTGTTTGAACTTTGTCCCATGTAAGTATATGTGTCCTGGGAAAGAACCTACAATTGAGCTATATGGGAGCTAATGGAAAGAATGAGGGCCAGTTAGGAGTTGGTTTGGTCAGAAAGCAATGAAGCTATGAATGCCTGCACTGAAAATGAAATGAGAGAAAATGTTAAAAGTGTATAGACTAATTAATTAGATATAGCTAAAAAAAATAGCAAGGTCTAATTAAAAAGTTAGTTTAAGAAGTTAGTTTAGCCCAGCCGGCGTGGTTCAGTGGTTGAGCCTTGCCCTTTAAACTAGGAGATCATGGTTCCATTTGAGGTCAGGGCAGAGGCCTGGGTTGTAGGCTCCATCCTTAGTAGGAGGGGTTTCATTGATGTTTCTATCTCTCTTTCCTTTTCCCTTCCTCTCTGAAATCAATAAAAATATGTATTTAAAAAAGAAGTTAGTTTAAAGAAAGACTATAAAGAATAATAATTATTATACCTCTATTTTCTTCATCAGTTTATTTTGTCATTAGATTTCACATATGAGTTAGATCATGTGATATTTGTCTTTCTCTGACTGGCTTATTGCTGAGTGTGTGCTACATGCCAAAGGCCCTATATTTAATTTAATTTACACAATACCTTTTTAAAAATGTATCTTTATTGTTGAAAGTATAACAGATGTCCCCTCTTTTTCCCCATTGACCTCTTCTAGCCCACACCTACCTCCTGCCCCAGGCTTCACCATCCCATTTTGTGTGTCCATAGGTTATGAATATATGCATATAAGTTCTTTGGTTAATATCTTTTCAACCATCCACCCCCACCTTTCCTCTGAGATTTGACAGACTGTTGCATGCTTCTATGTCTCTGGATCTATTTTCTTAATCAGTTTATTTTGTCCATTAGATTTCACATGAGTTAGATCATGTGATGTTTGTCTTTCTCTGACTGGCTTATTTCACTTAGCATACAACTCTCCAGGTGCCTCCATACTGTCTGAAAGGGTGGGTAAGAGATCCTTCTTTTTTACTGCTGCATAGTATTCCATGGTGTAAATGTACCATAGCTTTTTTATCCACTCATCTACTGATGGGCACTTGGGCTATTTTCAGATATTAGCTATTATAAATTTCACTGCTATGAACATAGGGTGCATATGTTCTTTCTGATTGGTGTTTCTGATTTCTTAGGATATATCCCCAGAGATAGGATCACTGGGTCAAAAGGAAGTTCTATTTTTAGTTTTTTAAGGAAACTCCACACTGTTTTCCATAGTGACTGCACCAGTCTACATTCCCACCAGCAATGTACCAGGATTCCATTTTCTCTATATCCTTATCATTTATAGATTTGTTGGTAGCAGCCATTCTAACAGGTGTGAGGTGATACGTAATTATCATTGTAATTTTCATCTCTCTGATGATTAGTGACGTTGAGCGTTTTCTCATGTCTCTTGGCCATCTGTATGTGAACTTTAGAGAAGTGTCTACTTAAGTCCATTGTCCATTTTTATTTATTGGATCATTTGTCTTCCTTTGATAAGTTCTATGAGTTCCTTATACATTTTGGATGTTAACCTCTTATCAGATGTATCATTGGCAAATATGTTCTCCTATACAGTGGTTCTCCTTTACCTTTTGTTGGTGACTTATTTTTTTAAGATTTTATTGTTATTGTTCAGTTTATTAATTACATTGTTCCCTTTTTTTTCACCCTATAGTTCCCCTCCACCTGGTACCCATCCCACCCTCCGCCCTCACCCCCCTCCACTGTCCTCTCCCATAGTTGCATGAGTTTTGTCCAGTCTCTTGCTGCACTTCCCACACCCCCTTTCTCCCCAAGAGTTATCAGTCCATTCCCTCTCAATGTCCGTGAGTCTGTTACATTCACCAGTTTATCCTGTTCATCAGATTATTAATTCACTTGATTTTTAGATTCATTTGTTGATAGATGTGTATTTGTTGTTCATAATTTACACTTTTATCTTTTTCTTCTTCCTCTTCTTAAAGAATATCTTTCAGCATTTCATATAATATTGGTTTGGTGGTGATGAACTCCTTTAGCTTTTTCTTATCTGCGAAGCACTTTATCTGACCTTCAATTCTGCATGATAGCTTTGCTGGATAGAGTAATCTTGGTTGTAGATTCTTGCTATTCATCACTTTGAATATTTCTTGCCACTCCCGTCTGGCCTGCATCGTTTCTGTTGAGAAATCCGCTGACAATCGTATGGGTGCTCCCTTTTAGGTAACTAACTGTTTTTTCCCTTGCTGCTTTTAATATTCTCTCTTTGTCTTTTGCTCTTGGCATTTTAATTATGATGTGCCTTGGTGTGGTCCTCTTAGGGTTCCTATATATTGGGGTACGGTGCACTTCTTGTACTCCATAGTCTATTTCTTTCACCAGGTGTGGGAAGTTTTCAGTCACTATTTCTACAAATAGGTTTTCATTGTCTTGCTCTCTCTCTTTTTCTGGCACCCCTATAATTCGGATGTTGGTATGCTTGAGGTTGCCCCAGAGGCCCCTTACACTATCTTCTATTTTTTGGATTCTTTTGGTTTCTTGCTTTTTCAGCTGAGTGGATTTTACCTCTTTGTATTTCAAATCTTTAACTTGGTTCTTGGGGTGCTCCCGAGCACTTTTAGGTCTTTGTATAATATTTTTTATTTCAGTCAGTGTATGCTTAATCTCTGGTTGGTCCTTTTTCATATCCTTGGGAGTCTCCTTCATATCCTTGAGGGTCTTGTTCATTTCCTTGCAGGACTCATTCATTTCCACATTGGTCTTGATCATTTCCTTGCAGGTCTCATTCATATCCTTGAGGGTCTCGTTTATTTCCTTTTCAGTCTCAACCTTTTGTAGGAGCCTCCTGAGAAGCCCTATAAGCGTGGTTTTGAATTCCACGTCCAGTCGTTTTTTTTCCTCCATTTCTTTCACATCTGATTTCTTTCCATGTCTCTGCATGGTGGCTGCTTCCCTGAGTTGGTCAATTAGCTTTGTGTGGTAGACTTCCTACAAGGGACAGTGGGTCAGCCTCCCCAGTTACCTAAGGTGGATATGGGTTGCACAGTCTTGCTGAAGTTAAGCTCAGATTAATCGTTGTTAGCACTTGGAGGGGTTGACCTCCAGGCCAATTGTCTGTGAAGTTCAGCTATGCTCAGGTTGAATGGGCGGAGTCTCCGGGCCAAGCAGACAGCATTAGCTCTGCCCTATGCAGCCCCAGGGACTCTGTGCCAGGGGCAATGGCTGCCAGTACCTCTGAGAGAGAGCCACTGCCAAGCTCCACCGGCTGCTGGGGAATTCAGACTCTCCCCAAATGAGTCTGCACACCCAAGGTCTCACACAGGGTTGTAAAACAAAGCAGTGTAACGGTTTCCCGAATGAGAGAGCAAGTCGAGAGCACTCTCTATGCTGTCATGTAGCTGCGCTGTTCCGAAGTTCACACGCAAGCTCACCTGCTCCACAAGCCGGCAGACCCCTGCAGCACCCGAGCTTCGGCGCGCCCTCCCACTGTCCAGTTTTCACCCCGTACGATAGTGGGTTCCCTGGACTTCGCCCAGAGCTGGAGAATCAGTCCAGTGGGACGTCTTTGTCTCCCCGTTCGAGAGAACTGGCCGGTTTTCAGCCGCCTGCCCTATCCGCGTGCGTTCCAAACCTCTCTCCGCGTGTATCTTCAATGCTGTCCTCAGCCGCTCCTCCGAGTCACAGTGTCTTATCTTCACTTTTATTTGTGGAATTTTCACTCGGCCAGCTTTCTGGTGATTCTGGAAGGTGTTTGTTCTTTCGTTAAGTTGTAGTTTTAAAATTGCTGTGTATGACGGCAGGATAGGTGTTTTACCTATGCCACCATCTTGGTTCTCCTCTTGGTGACTTATTTTTAAGTGAAGTAGCTTTTATTTTTATTTTTACTTTATTTTGATATAGTTCTATTTGTTGTTTTCCCTTTGTTTCTCGTGCCCTAGGAGATTAACCAGCAAACACATTGCTATGAGAGATGTCTGAAATTTTGCTGCCTATGGTTTCTTCTAAGATTTTTATGGTTTCATGACTTACATTTAAGTCTTTTATCCATTTGGAGTTTATTCTTGTGTATGGTTTAAGTTGATGGTCTAGTTTCATTTTTCGTAACATCATTTATTGAAGAGACTGTCTTCATTCCATTGTATGCTCTTGCCCACTTTGTCAAATATTGAGTGTAAATATGTGGGCCAATTTCTGTAGTGTTTGTTTTGTTCCATTGATATATATGCCTATTCCTGTCCCAGTATTAGGTTGTTTTGAGTAGAGTTACCTTGTAGTATAACTGAATATTTGGTATTGTGATTCCTCAAACTTGGTTCTTTGTTCTCAAAATTGCTGTGGCTATTTGAGGTGGGGTTGTTTTTGTTTGTTTGTTTGTTTGTTTGTTTGTTTGTTTTGGTTCCATAAATTTTTGGAGTATTTGTTCTAGATCTGTGAAATAGCCTTGTTATTTTTTAAAAATGTATTTTCATTGATTTCATAGAGGAAGAAAGAGGGAGAGAGAGAAACACCAATGAATGGAAAGAATCATCTATCAACCGCCTCCTGAATGCCCACAAACGGGAACTGAACCATGATATTCTGGTTTGTAGATCAATGCTCAATCACTGATCCACATTGGCCAGGCATCATTGGTATTTTAATATTGATTGCATTGTATAGATTGACTTAGGTGATATGGACATTTTAATGAAGTTGAATCTACAAATCCATAAAAATATACTTCTCCACTTCTTTATATATCTTACTGTTTCTTTTATCAATGTCCTGTAGTTTTCTAATTATAGGTCTTCTACCTTCTTGGTTAAGTTTATTCCTAAGTATCTTAATTTTTTTGTTGCAATGGTTAATAGGATTGTTTGTTTAGTTTCTATTTCTGAGAATTCATTATTGGTGTATAAAAATGCCATTCATTGCTAAGTGTTAATTTTGTATCCTGATACATTGCCAAATTCATTTATTAAACCTAGTAGTTTTCTGGTGGAGTCTTTAGGATACTCAATGTATAGTATTATGTCATTTTCAAATAACAGCAGTTATTGCAGGAAGCCACCCACTGCTGATACTATCATAAGAGTGCACCAAGGAACAGGGAAGGCCAATAAACCTTGGACATTAGCAGGACTGATGCTAAGCCCCTCATCTGTTGAGATAGTAATGGCTCAAGGCAAAGTCCCTAACCTGATAATCCTTTTACTATTTACCAAACTTTACCTTTGATATGCCTGTATGCATTGCTAAAGGGCAAATATGTATTCAAGTAAATAAAGAGCAGACTGGTCAGAGGTCAGTGTGCTCTTCATGAAAGAGACACCACCTGGCCCCCACCCCTTAATTATTTATATTTCTTGTCTGGTGTTTTCATTTGTGTGTCAGCCCCTCCTTCTGATCCTGAACTCCTCATGCAGGTTGCAAGATTCTGGTGCCCAAAAAGGAGACTGGATGAGAAGGTTCATCTGAGAAAAAATGAAATGAAAAAGGAACAATGAAAATTCACCAGAAAGGTTGGATGATCACCATGTATAGAGTCCATGCCAACTTTGGAGTCGCACAACTGTAAGTGGATGGGGACATTTTAATTCAGCCAGATTATAATAGGGCAGAATTTGAGTAAAGGCAAAAAAACATTATTTTACATTTTTGGCTTACATGTTCAAGAATAAAGGAATTAAGGTGTCAAAAGGTATTCTCTTACATATTTTGCATATTATTATAGAAAATAATCTCTGATTTCCTGATGATGTTACATTAGATATTGAATGTTGGGAAGAGTAGGTCGGAACTTGAAAATAGCTCATCAGCAGGGGGAAAACTTGCCCCCCAATTGTTTCTTTGTGGAGCATGGTATTGCATTTGCTAGAATCTTTGAGAGAGGCAAAAGAGGACAGATCTCCTTCCCTTAAACCCTCCATTCCTAAAGAGGAGCATTAAAAAAAATTGGATGAGGGGCCTTCATGTCCACCTCCACCTCCACATCTTGAGCTTGAAATATTTAATTTGCTGCTGATAGAATCAATTGTACAAAGAGCTATCTCAGAAGAATTAAAGGATATGATGGTGGAGGAGAGACTTGTTTTTCCTAATCCACATTACCCAAATCAAATAACAAGACAGCATGACAAATTTGACTTTAAGATGATAAAGGCCTTGCTTGAGAGCATAGTACAGAATGGTCCTACCGCTCCATTTACTGGAGAAATTTCTGAAGCATACCTACCTCCTCTCAATTGGTATTCTCTGGCCCATACAGCCCTTGATGGAGGAGATTATTTGTTATGAAAGGATAATTTTTAGAGAGCTGTCAAGAGCAGGCTCATGCTAATCAAGGTCAGAATGTTCAAATAACTTTTGAAATGTTAGCAGGACAAGGACAATACAGTGACTTCAGAATCAGCTTGAGTGTGTGCAACAAGCTTATGAGTAGACTGGACTTTGTGGAAGAAAAGCCTCGTGGGATTTACCAGCAAAAGGGGGTCCTGAGGGAGCTTTTAGTAAGTGTACGCAGGGACCCATGGAATTAGTTTCTGATTTTGTGGCTCACCTCAATCGAACAGTGAGACAACAAGTACAATATAAAACAGCAGTAGACATTTTAATTTAACAATTAGCCCATGAAAATGCCAATGCTGATTGAAAGAAATATCTGACTCCTCTAAGAAAAAATGGCAACATTTTACAGAAATGATTCGAGCATGTCAGGATGTGGGATCAGGCATTTTTCAAGCAAACTTACTAGCTGCCACTGTAATGACAGGGAGTAAAAAAAATGTCTTAATGTGGAAAGCCAGGACATTTCAAAAAGGAGTGTGAACCAAAAAGGACTCTGGGTGGAGCCCAAGGGAAAGGTGTGAGCATTCTCCCTCTCAATTCAAACAACACAAATCCAACTTCTTTATGTCCTGGATGTCAAAAAGGAAATCATTGGGCTAGTCAATGTAGATCTAAATTTCATAGAAATGGGCAGATGTTAAATTGAGACATATGGAAGAGCCAGCCACAGGGAAACAGCCAAAAAGGCTCCTCCCAGCTCCTTCAACAACAGGGAGTTGACAACCTGCAAGGCCCACAGTGGATTACCTCATCTGAGCCACTCCAAGGAGTGCAAGCCTGGATCTCAACAGCACAGGAGCAGTCACTTTGATCCCTGATATGGCTCAGCAAGCTGTTCCTACAGGAATTTGGGAGCCTGTGCCACAAGGAACATTAGGATTAGTTTTAGGAATGAGTGTAAATACTCTGAAAGGACTAACTGCTTTGCCTGGAGTCATAGATTCAGACTAAGAGGTAAAAATCAAAGTAATACTAGAATGCAAACATATTATGCAAATTACTCCAGGACAAATAATTGCCCAGCTCCTACTTCTACCTTATATTCAGCAAAGTGACGCTATAAATAGGAAAAGAGGAATGCAAGGAGTTGGAAGCCCAGATAGCTATTGGGTACATAAAATTAATAAAACCCTTCCTATGGTCAATTTAATAATAGAGGGAACTGTTTAAGGATTTAGTGGACACTGGAGTGGATGTCAGCATTATTAGTAAATAATTCTGGCCTTCAAATTGGTCCATGATAGAAGCTATGGGCTTTATTATGGGGGTCTGAGTTCTTGATAACAGCCAACATGGTGTTGCAGTGTTAAAGTGGCAAGATGAGAAAGGACAAACAGGATGGTTTCAGCCCTACATAGTCTCTGAAATTGCAGTCAATTTATGGGACCAGGATGTTTTAGAAGGTTTACAAGCTTGTATTATTACTGGCAAGGAACAGCAGTTAACAACTCAGATGGGATATCAAGCTGGTCAAGACCTAGGAAAAAATAATCAGAGAATTAAAGAACTCATTCAAGCCAAAGGAAATCCAGGAATATGAGAATTAGGACATCAACCTTTTTAGGAATGATCACTGATCAGTCAGTCTCCTTGCCCTCGCCCCTGTGATGATTGTACGCAATGAAAAGATGATAGACCTATATGGGTGGTTCAGTGGCCATTGACCAAAGATAAATTAGGTCATATTAATGAATTAATACAGGAACAAGTAGAGGCTGCTCACATAAAGCCTATCAATAATCTTAGAATATGCCTATATTTACAATACCTAAGAAGGCATGATTATTGCATGAGCAGCTAACGCTACTATGCATACCATGGGAGCTTTATAGTCTGGACTCCCAGAGTCTTCACAAACACCTCTAGATTGGCCTCTTATAGTATTATATCTTAAGGATTCTTTTTTCACCATTCCCTTGGCACTTCAAGATAAACAAAGATTTGCCTTTTCAGTGCCATCTATTAATAATATAGATCCTGTGAAAAGATATCAATGGAAAGTTTTGCCTCAAGGAATTGCCATCAGCCCCACTTTGTGTCAAAAATACATAGCTCGAGCTATTCAAACTTTAAGGGACAAATATTCCCAATATTACGTTTTCCATTCTATGGATGACTTGCTCATGGCAAGCCCACAGGAAGAGCAGACTTTAGCAATGTTTTCCCAATTAGAGAAGGAACCCCATAAATGAGGCTTAAAGATTGCTCCAGAAAAGGTGCAGAGAGAAATGCCCTTCAAATATCTAGGAACCATAATTGAAAACCAATATATTAGGCCTCAAGAGATGAGAATACGAAAGAATTGCCTTAGACCTTAAATGACTTTCAAAAATTATTAGGGGATATTAATTGTTTTAAGGTCTTATCTAAAAATCTCCATGGGAGAAATGATAAATTTATTCAATATACTTAGGGCTAACTCTAATCTTTCCTCACCCAAACATTAGCAGATAAAGCTAGGAAGAAGTTACAAAAAATTGAACAAGCAATCTCCTCAGCCCAAGTAGCATGGGTACAGCTACCTTTATTATTATCCTAATAAATTATTTTTATTAGGATAGATTAATCCTACTGCAAATAGACCTATTAGAGTTATTTTCCAAAATAAAAACTCTCCAACTATTATTGAGTGGGTCTCTACTACTATAAGAGACCAATCTAGAGATGTCTGTGAAAACTCTGGGAGTCCAGACTGTAAAACTGTGGTTACATGTATAGAACCCACGGCTCAATTAATATCTCAACTCAGAAAACACTGCAGGAAGCTTAGAGGAGAAGAACCCCAATGCATCTATCTTCCCCTCACTGGAAAGCAATTAGAAATGTTACTTCAGACTGATTTAAATTGGCAGATTGGACTAAGTGGATATCCAGAGGAACTCAGTTGTCATCTATTAAAAACCAAGTTACTACAATTTTTATATTACATCCTTATTATTATACCAAAAAATACTAGGTAGGAGCCTATTCCTGGAGCATTAACTGTTTTTACTAATGGTTCATCTTATGGTAAAGCTGCTTATCATGCAATGAATTCAGACAGAGTCATCCAGTCCAGTCATGCTTCTGTGCGAAGAATTGAATTAGAAACTATCAAGTCTGCATTGCAGTATTTTCAACAGCCTCTTAATATTATTTCTGATTCTGCCTATGCTGCTGGCCTGGTAAAGAGAATTGACACTGCTCAATTAAAATGGATCAGTGACCAAAGTCTACTTATATTATTTAAATAGGTATAACAAATTGTACAGCAAAGAAAATATCCCTTTTATATTATTCATATCATGGCTCATACCATCTGACTGGTCCTTTAACAATTAGAAATGCATATGCCGATCAATTGATTGCTTTATTAAATGCACATGCCGATCAATTGATTGCTTTATTAAAACGAGCCACAGAATCTCATCAGCTTTTACATCAACCTGCCAAAATGTTGTCTAAACAATTCTCAATCACTTGACAGCAGGCAAAACAGATTATCAAGGATTGCCCCACTTGCATGTTACATCTGTCTCAAGGGCCTAATATAGGATTTAACTCTTGAGGATTGATAAGGAACCATATCTGGCAAGTGGATGCAACACACTATACTCCTTTTGGATGCCTTTGGGCACTGCATGTCTCTGTAGACACATTTTCAAAAGTCCTATGGGCTACTGCATCCACAGGAGAAACAGCAAAACAGGTCATTAATCATTGCCTAGCTGCTTTTGCCATCATGGGAGTTCCAAAAATTATTAAAACTGATAATGGGCCTGCTTACACAAGCTGTCATTTCCAGCAATTTTGTACAAAATGGAAAATTCAACACCTTATGGGAATACCACACAATTCCCAAGGACAGGCAATTATAGAACTCCAACACCAGCAGCTAAAATCCCAACTTGAAAACAAAAAAGGGGAATAGTGATGCTGGAGAAATCTCCTGTAGGTAGACTACACCAAGCCTTAATTACTTTAAATTGTTTTACTTGTGATGCTGACGGCAAAATACCTATGGAAGTACACTGGTGTCAGAATAAACCAAAAAAAAAAAAAAATGGTTCGGTTAAATGGAAAGATCCTGAGTTTATGAAAGGATCCTGACCCTTTGTTAACGTTTAGTTGAGGATATGCTTGTGTATTTCCAGAAAGCTCCTCCAAGCCCATGTAGATTGCTGCAAGGAACATTAAACTTCAACATGAATCCGAGAGAGGAACTGACCAGACTTGCAGCTGGAGCCTCACTCTGTACCTGTGGCTGCAGACAGACAACTACTCTAGCCTCAAAAAGCAGTAGCCTCAAGCAACACGCTGAAGATAATGAATGGGAGGAGAAGAGACAAATGACTATCCAGAGATGAACTGGGGGATGGTAAAGAAGACAGTCCAGAAAGCTGAAGACAGTCCAGAATTTGTGAGGAGACAAAAGCCCCAAGAAAACCTGAGAATGTTTTCGTTGCCATTCCATTTCCTTGCTGCAGCCATCAGTTATGCAGTAATACTACCAGGGGCAAATGGGTAAATATATTGGACTTAATGTTCCTGACCCCCCATGGGTGAGACCCCTTACTTGGGCTGATCTCTCCTATTATAGTCACCAATAATACCATGCACCTTAGTCATTTAAGGGGACCCCAGATGAAACAAGGAAGTATCTGGGCAAAATATAATTACACGAGTGTTGCCACCCAGCTTCCCTTCTATATGACACAGAATCCAACTGCTGCTCCTTTGTGTGTAGAATTAAAGAGAGGTTTTTGGTTAACATAGACACCAAAGGAGGGGGAAGCAAAAGCCCAAATTGCTCCTGGGAAAGTACAGAAAATGCAACATTACTAAGTCACCCCCCTGCCAAGCCATTATGTAAAAAGTTTTATGACTGGCACCCCTAAGAGAAAGAAATCGATTGGCAAGTCTGCTATCTGCTATCGTGACCACCACACCAGCAGCAAACTTAACAGTTTTTCCTTTGTGGATTGGAATCCCCGTGGGTCTGCTTATAGTAACAATAGTATCTAAAGTAGAAGAGGACCACATCCTATCTACATGTTAAAGCTAATCACTCCATCTCATGGTATGGAGGAAGATTTGTTGGATCTCAATTACAACATGATAATTGGCCCCTACAAAACACTCAATGGAAATTAGCTGCTGCACTTGCAACTATAAAATGGTATAGTTTTAACTATAGCTTAAATAATTCCATTCGTACCTTATGGGGAATAAGACAGTATTTGCCACCACTCGTGTATTTGACCCTTTTGTACTCATCTCAGGCCCCTTCTGGATGTGACTTAATGCAACAAGCCATTTGTATGTGGTATCATGTACAGGCTGTACACTATCCTCTTGTTATTAATTCTACATTCCAAAAGGATTCCCTCATCATTTTCGAACAACCTGCTTGCACTTGGGTTCCTACTAACCTAATTGAGCCTTGGGAATTTTATCAAACCTACCAACTGTTACATGACCTGGTAAAAATCTTAAAATGACAAAAAAGATTTCTTTGAATGTTAATTGCAGGACTCTTTGCTCTAGTATTGTTACTTACTTCTATAGAAATTGCTGCTTCATCTTGGTACAAACTGTTCAAACTTCTCATTTTGTACAGCAAATTAAGGAAACTAAGTAGCACTTTGTTCATACAAAAAGGAATTAACATCCAATTTGAGATATAATTATCATCATTAAAATTTATGGTTCTATGGATGAGCAATAAAATCCACAGCTTAGAGCAAAGAATGTTCTTACAATTTTTCCCAGATTTGTGTTACCCCCGTTCCCTTTAACAGTACCTGGGGGATGGTGAAGAAAACAGTCCATAAAGACAGTCCACCCTTGGGAATCAATAAAAAAAAAAATCAACTTCTTGGTGCTTGGGGTAAAGGTAACACAACCATTGATATTTTAGAATTAGAAAGTATATTGTACAATTATCCCAGGAAAACTTACAAAGTAGTTCCTTAGAAACCGAGCAGAAATTTTAAAAGGACATGAAAGAATTTAGTACCTTTCACTGGATCTCCTTACATCTGCCTCTTAGCATAACCACTATTGTCTGTCTCATTCTTGTTCTTATATGTTTATTTCTAGTCTGCATATGTGGAATGAAGAGTCTTAAAAGGAATCAAACTCTACAGACCACATACACTTTTCAAGATTTAAGAAAACAAAAACGGGGAGATGCAGGAAGCCACACACTGCTGATACTATCATAAGAGTGCACCAAGGTATAAGGAAGGCCAATAGACCTTGGACATTAGCAGGGCTAATGCCTCATCTGTTGAGATAGTGAGGGCTCAAGGCAAAGTCCCTAACCTGCTAATACTTTTACTATTTAACAAACTTTACATTTGTTATGCCTGTATGCATTGCTAAAGGGCAAATGTGTATTCAAGTAAATAAAAAGCAGACTAGTCAGAGGACAGTGTGCTCTTCATGAAAGAGACACCACCTGGCCCCCACCCCTTAATAATTTATATTTTTTGTCTAGTGTTTTCATTTGTGCGTTGACCCCTCCTTCAGATCCTGAACCCAGCCATGCAGGTCATGGCACAGTTTTACTTCTTCCTTTCCAATTTAGATGCCTTTTGTTTTTTCTTCTTGTCTGATTGCTACGACTAGGACTTCTAATACTATATTGAATAAGAGTGGCGAAAGCAGACATCCCTGTTTCGTTCCTATTCTTAGGAGAAATGATTTTAGTTTTTGCCCATTAAGTATGATGTTGTCTATAGGTTTGTCATATATAGACTTTATTATGTTGAGGTATGATCTTAGAAATAAAATATTTATAATCAATTACACTAATGAATCTGAAAAGAATTATTCTAAGTAAAAGAAAGCAGAGTTAAAAATAGTACATACTAGGTGTTTTGATTTATATAGATTTTTAGAAAGTGAAAATTAATATTTAGTAATATAAAAATGACCTGTGTTTACCAAGAGAATGAGGGGAATAAAGGAGAGATCAGAAAAGGGAAGAAAACTTTTAAGCCTAGCGGATTTATTATCTTGATTGTTATGACAGTTTTAGCAGGTGTATACTCATGTTAAAACATCAAATTGTATACTGTACATATGTGCAGTTTACTATATTTCGTTATACCTCAATAAAGCTGTTAAAAGAAATTATTTCCTGTCCAAAAAAGAAGAAATTGTTTATAGATTCAGCAAAATACCATGAAAACTACTTCAACAACTAAAGTACCCAGAGAAGTAAGAGGTGTCATCTAGTAATGTTGTAAGATTCCAGTTATATATGTAAAGTGACATTGGTAACACAACTCACTGAAGAATAATTTCTTCCTTAAATATCTGACAGAATTCATTGGGCCTGGTTCTTTCTATTTTGGAAGGTGATTAGTTGTTGAATCAACTTCTATTAACAGATATCTTCAGTTATCTGTTTCTCCTTTTGTGAGTCTGGATAGTTTGTGTCTTACAAAAATTGGCTTATTTCCTCTCAGGTGTCAAATTGCAGGTACATTTTTTATAAAACTCCTTTATTATTTTTTAATGTCCATAAGATGATCATGTGATATATATTTTTTTTTCACTTAAAGAATCTTGAAGGTCTCCTATATTATTTTCAAATGTTTCCTATAGAGATATACAACTTGAATGGATATTAAAATAATACCCCTTTGAATTCTGAATATATCTCATTTATTTGTCTATTTTGTTACAATTCCAAGGTCATTCCCAGAAGAGGGTTAGAAGGAATCTGAAAATATTAATTTTGGCCTAAAAGAGGAATATGTCAGCCTTTTAATTCCAAAATTGTTGAGTAGTTGATTAAGACTTGTGATTTTTAAACATAAATATTACTATAATGATATATACTCTTAGACTAAGTAAGAATAATAATCAGCATATTTATAAGTTCATTTGACAGCTTTATAAACATTATTTAAATCTTCAGGAAAGTCTTAAGTCAGAAAATTTAAGTACTTTAAAAAATCAAAATATTTATTTTTTAAAATAAGTTAAATAGAGAGAGAAGGGTATTTCAATGTCTATCTGAAGAATAACTTAAAATTTATTGACATAGATATATTATTTGGGACTTTTAAAATAGAACTTATTTGGAGGTTTAAAATAGAACCTCAGACACTTCAGCAATTTAACAAAACAATAAGATTAGTAAGCTAAGTTTAAAATTTAAAGAACTAGGTTTTCAACTTTAAAAATATAATAAACCAAAGTAAATCCCTTGAACTGACTTTTGTTGGGGAAAAAAAGTCACATTTGGAACCATCAAAAACTTAGAATTCATGGTTTAAACATTTGTGGGTCAGAGAACTTGCAAATAGAGAAGGCAGGCCGTTCAGAAGGGTGGGAGTGGTTGGTAGGAGGAGTTCTTGACAAAGTGCCAATTTCGAAGATAACCTATAAACAAGTGCCAACTTCAAAAATAACATGATGCTCAAAAAGGCAAACTAATGACATACGGCACACTTTTATACCTCAAAGGATTAAAATAAATGAGGAAGAAGAGAAGTAACTGGTTGTGAAGAGATTAGCCCAGTTTCTTAATTATTTTGTTTTAAAGTGTCTGCAGGAATACTCTACTTCTTAGCACTTGAAGCTGAAGGTATGCCCTTTTAGCGAGATCAGAAACTTATTTGGGACTTTTAAAATAGAACTTATTTGGGGGTTTTAAAATAGAACTTCAGACACTTGAGCAACTTAACATAACATTAACCAGTGGCTCCAGCCGTGTCTAGCAATCACAGTGGCCAGCCTCAATGATATGGCAGGTGCCAACAGACACGAAGCTCAACCACCGACTCATTCCCCATCCGGCCAAAAACAGCATCTTCCCTTTTCAGGCCTTGTGTCAACACATATTTATCAAGTACTTCACCATTTGTACATTATCCCGACCCCAGAGAATTCTTTATAAACAAAGTGACTACATTTCCTAGTGATAAATAAAATGCACATGGAAGAGAACTAACATTTGTCAAATATGTATTATGTGCCAGGTATTACAGGATTTATTTCAGTTAAAACTCCTAACAATCCTTCAAGGTACATATTATCATCCCTATTTAACTGGGGATTAGAAACTGCAGCTTAGCAAATTTTAATAATTTATCCAAGATCATGAGGCAGGAAATGGCAGTGCCAAGACTTGAACTTTCTTAGCTCTTGCTTTTAATTCAACACTATCCAATAGAAATATAAGGCAAGCCACAAATATAAGCCTCATATATAATTTTAAGTTTTCTTGTAGCCACATTTTAAAAGTAAGAAGACAAAACAGATTAAATTAATTTTAACATATTATTTATCCCAATATAGCCAAAATATAATTTTAGCTTGTAAATCAATATGAAAATTATTAATGAGATAGCTTACATTTCTTTTTTATACAAAGTCTCCAAAATCCAGTGTGCGCTTTCAAGATTTCTCAGTTTAGATCAGCCACATGTCAAGTGCTCAGTAGCCCGTGTGGCCGCTGGCTACCACCATATTGCACAACACAGCCTCTGGGCCGCCTTCCCAGGCAAGTTGCACAGGCCTGGATTAGAGCCAGCCCTGCTAAACTTGCAACAAAACTGGAAAGATAACTGTTACAAGTTAAAAGTCAAATTGCTAGAAATCCATACATTTTCTCATCAAAAGACAAATGAAAGGAAGTGATTTATCAGCTACATTCCTCTGCACAACAATCATAAATGCACCAAGTAGGCCGGGCTGTTTACCTCAAAGGGACAGGAAACAAATTATCTAAAACCCATAAATCCACACATTCAGAAAGTGCAGACTGCCAGAGACTGTAGTAAACCCATAGGTCCTATCAAAATCTTTGTAGGCTGTCCTGTTTTAATTGATTTTAAGGGGATCCCCCACAAATACAGTCCTACATGAATTTTATCCATTTCCTCTACTATCCACTCTAACAATATTCCCTCAGGAGTCTTAGTTTGGGTTAAGGAATTTCCTTTATTTATTTTCCATTTCCTTCTTGTTGTAAATGTATTTTTATCTGTCCTGTTTTTCCCCTTCTTCTCTCTTTTCTAGTTGTTTCCCCAGATTCATAAACCTGTACTAGTTTGTTTTGTGTTGTGTTTTAACATTAACTGCATTACTTTACTGCTTCTTTTCACTGATTGCCTGCCATGCAGATTATGTTCCCTTCTGCCTGCAGGAATAAGAGAAAACCTTTCCAGCACCATCAGTAGAGTAGCTAAAAAGGCTCTGGATCCGGAGCAAGGGGAGAAAACCACTCCTTTCATCTTTCTCAGCTCCAGCTCCACCGTTATTTTCCCACTCCTCAGTCTTACCACAAGCCTGTGTTTTCCTTTGTTCGATGAGAGTTACACCAATTAAAATAAACTTGATTGAAGACAACAGCATAGCAAAAAAGGAAGCCACAAGGACAAGCAGAGTGTACAGGTGCAGGAGGCCAGGGCAGCCCTTCTTTGTCTTAAGAAGGTAAAAAGAGAGTGGTTTCTAGGCAGATCAGCAGGCACTTTTAAATACTTACTAGCTGGGTCATCTCCTTCACCTTAATTTTTTCTAGCATCTATTACTCAACAGGTCCTTCTCATGGACAATGCTGCACCCCAGGAATAACTATGATGTCAGTTTTCTGTTGTGGCCAAAATGGTTCCGCATGCTCAGGTGTTAAATTCTCGTCATGGGAGACCAGACACTTTCATACTTTGGATGGATACTACAGCAACGTGACCATATGATTACAGTACAGCATTTCTTATGCATCACTGGAAATATGGCAAATGTCAGCGAAGGGATTGTAGGCTGAAACTTCCTTCCTTCCCAGCTGTCTCGTGGCAGGAATACCCTGCTTCTCAGAAAGGAGAGCATTGCATTTTCAGCGAGTTACAGGCCATCTCTCTAAAAATTTATTGGTCACTACCTCAGATTCCTCTCTACTTTTAGCTTTAGTGACTTTCTTTGGCAACTGTTGCCTCTGTGATGTCTTTCCTTACAGGGATGTCCTCCTGCTGTAAAGGAACAGGGAGAAGAAAAATGCTGTTGGCTAGTAACTTACCTCCCTCAGCAATAGCTCTAACCAGGCTTTCTTTATGCAGGTCATGCCCTTAAGCCCTTAAACCCCTGAAGAATTATAAATCAAGATTACTGTCAAGGTTGTTTATACTGCATTGCCATTTAAATCCTTCTCTATACAAATTAAAATGGAATTACAGCACTATTTTAACATTTCCAACGTTAATTGAACATTTCTCCTGAAGGGCTTATGGTTGGTACCTCAGGTGAAAACCCAATGCTGTAATTCAGTTGTTGCAAGAGGTGTGCCATGGTTTTTCCATTTTGATGATCTAAGGATATTTCACAAATTCATCATGTGGGTCAGCTGAAAGTCTCAGAAATTCTTTAGCCATGAACATTAAAACTTACAGTAACAAGATGAATAATTGTTTGCAATTATGATTTCAGAAGCAGTAAAGATGGTGACTATCAAAGTTAAAAAATAATCATGTAATTTGATAACCTCTACAACCAGATACACTAGCCTTCTTTATATACTTTAATTTATTTTTAATTTTAATAGGCTGTTTTCAACTTTGTATTCCTCAAGTGAGGAACCCATTAACTCAAGTCAGGCAAAATTTGACACATGTTAGCAAGTTTTTGCATAACTCTACTTGTGTTATTGTGTGTGTGTGTGTGTGTGTGTGTGTGTGTGTGTTTCCAAATTCAAATTGCCATAGTTCTAGAATGCTATTACATCCTCAATGTGCTCAGTTTTTAGCAGGATTGAGCATAGGTGACCCCTCCGTCCTTTCTGAAACACTTTTCTCTCTTGGCCTCTCTGACTATATTATATAATAAAGAAGTAATATGCAAATTGACCTTCACTCTAACGCACAAGATGGCCACCCCCGTGTGGTCAAAGATGGCTACCCCCATGTTGACACAATAAGGCTGCCACAATATGGCCAGGAGGAGATGGCAGTTGTGGATGGTCAGGCCAGCAGGTGAGGGCAGTTGGAAGGGACCAGGCCTGAAAGGGAGGGCAGTTGGGTGTACCCAGACCCCCAGGGGAGGGCAGTTGGAAGGGACCAGGCCTGAAAGGGAGGGCAGTTGGGTGTACCCAGACCCCCAGGGGAGGGCAGTTGGGGGGAACAAGGCCTGCAGGGAAGGGCAGTTGGGGGCAACCAGGACAGCAGGGGAGGACAGTTAAGGGAAACCAGACTGGCAAGGGAGGGTAGTTAGGGATGACCAGGCCAGGAGGGGAGGGCAATTAGGGTCAACCAAACTGGCAAGGGAGGGAAGTTAGGGGTGACCAGACCAGCAGGGGAAGGCAGTTAGGGGTGACCAAGCTGGCAAGAGAGTGCAGTTAGAGGTGACCGGGCCAGTAGGGGAGGGCAGTTAGGGGCAACCAGGCTGGCAGGGAAGCAGTTAGGCATTGATCAGGCTGGTAGGGGAGTGGTTAGGGCATGATCAAGCTGACAGACTGAAATGGTTAGGAGCAATCAGGCCAGCAGGAAGGTGAGCAGTTGGGAGCTAGCAGTCCTGGATTGTGAGAGGGATGTCCAACTGCCATTAAATGGGCAGTCGGACATCCCTTGAGGGGTCCCTTATTGGAGAGGGTTCAAGCTTGGCTGAGGGACACCCCCCCATGCATGAATTTTGTGCACCGGGCCTTTAATACTAATACAATCTCTTAGATTTCTTTCAACTCCATCAGCAGCACCTTCTGAGCCTTCTTTGCTGACTCCACCTTGTTTTTCTACTTTGGAACTGCTGGTGTTACTCAAGGCTCAGTCCTAGATTTATCTCTTTCTCATATTTTCCTTAAGTAAGTATGTTCACTTCTGAAAGTATAGAGACTATTTCCTACCTGAAATCCAATAATATGTCTCTGACTTAGACTTCTCTGTCTCAGTCTCTGCACTGGATGTGTTACAGGGAGCTTAAACTTCATATGAAAGGTATATAAGGAATTCAAGTGTTCAGAGAATAGAAGCTCAGAGAGCAACACAGTTCTGTTTAACTTTTGCTTCAATTTCTCTATAGTAGTTTTTGTTGTTGGTGATGATGTAATTGAAATACAATAAACTGCACACATATAAAGTGTATAATTGCATTCGATTTAACAAATACATATATACTTGTGAAACAATAATTGCCACAAAAATAAACATGTTTTGCCATGTCCTTTTTAAATCTCTCCTTACCTCTACCCCTATTTCTAGACAACTTTCTGTCACTATAGAATAGTTTACATTTTTAAGAATTTATATAAATTGACTTATATAGTATCTATTCTTTTGTGCCTGGGTTCTTTCACCATAATAATTTTGAGATTCACCCCTGTTGTTGTATGTATACATAGTTCATTCCTTTTTATTGATGAACTAGTGACCCAGTGCATGATATCCATGCACATTAAAAGGTAATTAATTAGAGGAAATATTTTAATATTGCTATTTGCTCTTTCTCTATAATAGAAGTGGCAGAGATGAAAGAAAATTAGTAAAATGCATCTGAAAATCTCCCTTCTGTCAGAGTCTGAGGTACGCCACGGGACCTAGAGTCAAATCCCCACCCATCACCCACATGCACTTCAAAAACACAGGAGACCCAGACTCAACCAATCCCACCCCCATTTTGTGAGACCCAGACCCAGCTGGCACCACCCTTGTTAAGCCTCTCTGGGCAGGGGGTGCAGCCTCAGGTCTCCCTGCCTGGTGCTGGGGTCCCCCTGGCCCAGCTCTGTGACATGTCACAGGGCGAGGGTATGGCCTAGGTCTCCCAACTCAGTGCTGGTGTGGGGGGCATGGCCTGAGGTCTCCCTTCAAGCCCTTCTAGGCAAGGGGTGTGACCTGAGGTCCCCTGTCAAGCCCCCGCAGGGTGTGGGGCATGGCCTGAGGTCTCTCACCCCAGCCAGGCACCAAGCAGCCTCAGGTCCCTGTTGTTCTGTCATGACATTACAGCAACCCAGCATTTGCATATTCCTCTGTTATATAGATAGATAGTATTCCATTTTATGGTTATACCATAATTTGTTTATTCATTCTCTTATTATGTTTTATTTAGGTTATTTATAGTTTGGAACTATCCTATTTAATAAAAGAGTAATATGCAAATTTACCGTACCTTTGCTACACCCAGTAAGCCATGCCTACCAGCCACACCCACCAGCCAATCAAGAGTGATATGCAAATTAACATCCAACCAAGATGGCTGCTGCCCATGTTCTCAAGGCCGGAAAAAGCCTCACCGAGAGGCTTTTTCTGGCCTTCGGCAGGCAGGCCGGGGCTGGGGTGGAGGCAGCCAGTGATCAGCCCCATCACAGGGCAATGGCTGCTGGGGGTCCCCTAGCCTTCGGCAGGCCAGGGGTGAGCCGTCATCCCCCAGAGCCATCATCCCCTGAGGGCTCCCAGTATGTGAGAGGGGTCAGGTTGGGCTGAGGGACCACCCACCCCCAGTGCACGAATTTCTTGCACTGGCCCCTACTTATATATAAATCTGCTGCAATCATTTGCATACAACTATTTGTATAGACTTATGCTCTTTTTTCTCTTGGGTAAGTACCTACGATGGAATGACTGGAACATACAGTAGGTAGATTTTAAATCTTTAAGAAAATGCTGGTTCCTATTCAAGATAGTGACATAAGAGGCTCTTGAATTCACCTACTCCCATGGACAAAATGAATTTGTAGTTATATGTGGAACAATTAGATATGAAAGAAATCCAGAAACAAGCTGAACAATAACTACACATGAGGAAAATGAGAAAAAATCCACATCAGAATGAGAAGGAAAAGCTGAGACACAATCTCACCATAAACTCCAGGTCCATCAACACACAACTGGGAAGAAATTCACAACTTCCACCTTCTTTCTGAGGAGTGAAAGGTTTAGACCAGTGGTCAGCAAACTTATTAGTCAACAGAGCCAAATATCAACAGTACAACAATTGAAATTTCTTTTGAGAGCCTAATTTTTTAAACTTAAACTTCTTCTAATGCCACTTCTTCAAAATAGACTCTCCCAGGCCGTGGCATTTTGTGGAAGAGCCACACTCAAGGGGCTAAAGAGCCATATGTGGCTTGCGAACCACAATTTGCTGACCACTGGTTTAGACCTCACATCTAAACCACAACTTTCAAGACTTCCACCTGAGAGATGGCCTCTAGAACATTTAGCTTTTAAAGCCAACAGGGTTTGCACCCACAAATTCACAAAGCTATAGCAAACTCAGAGACAGTTTTTAAAGGGCTCCCCCCACAGAATAACCCTAGCTATCCCACAAGGGCCCAGTGCAGAGGCAGCACACTAAAACTTGCCCAGTCATTTTGTGAAAGAGACCTGACTGCTTACCTTAACAGCTGCAGTCTGAGGGACAGGCTTCTAATTTAAAACACATTGATAAAATAAATTGCTGAGAATGTAAATAAATGGAAAGGTATTCTGTACTCATTAACTGAAAAAAATAATATTGCTAAAATGTCCATTTTACCAAAAGCACAAAGATTTAGTGCAATCCCTGTTAAAAGTCCAATGGCATTATTCATAGAAATAGAACAAACAATTCCAAAATTTGTATGGAACCACAAAAGACCCCAAATAGCAAAAGCAATCTTTAGGAAGAAAAACAAAGCTAGAAGTATCACACTCTCTGATTTCAAACTGTATTACATTTATAGTACTCAAATAGTATGGTACTGGCATAGAACAGACATATGGACCAATGGACCAGAATCAACAACCCAAAAATAAACCTATGCATATATGGTCACCTAATTTTTTTTGTTAATACTCACCTGAGGACATTTTTCTATTTGGCTAAGATCTTCTATCTTTCCCTACATTTCACGTGTTTTTCTTACCTCGTGGTACATAGTTATAGTAGCTGTTTTAGTAAAGTTCCTGTCTAATGATTCCAAAATATGGGTCATATTGAGTTTGGCACATGTTGATTATCTTTTCTGTTGGGGTAAAGATATGGACACATTTTCTTGTGTGTTTAAGATGTTGTAAACTTTTGAAATGAATGGAGATATTAGAAAGTATAAATTTTTGAGCATACTTCCTCCTAGTCGACTTAGCCTTGAATCCCAACTGCACCTCACAAAATAGCCTTGCAAGATAGAACACTATCAGTTTTCTGAAGAATAGGATGACCCTGTAAATTGCATAGTCATCAATACCATGACCCTGACATTATTTAAGAAAAAACATTTTGTCTTAAATTGCTTGCTCCTTAAAAACAAGATGTGGTAAATGTGCTTAAAAGCAGTCCTGCACAATGGGTTGTGGCTACTCCTTGGACTCCCTGCATTGAGAAAGGCAAAGCAGTCACTAGCCAGCTAATAAAGGCTCCCTAAATTTTTATTTTGTCTGGACTGCGGTGGTCGTTCACTCGCATTTGCTCCACAGCATTTGGAGGTCCCAGTGAGATAACCAGGCTTTGACTGGTCCTGTGATTGAAGCCCATGGAATCCCCGGACTCTCCAACCCAAGGGGAGATCTCTAAGAAACATTCCTCAGCCCCGGGACTGGTAGAGGTCAGAGACTTCACCTGCTAAATTTCCTGATTGACACTGTTTGGAGCCATCTGGATCTGGTTCTTACCAGTAAGAAACTTATTTCTGGTTCTGTGGGTGGCCATCTAGGGTCTCTGGATGGCTGGATGCAGCGCTACTTCTGAGACCAGATATCAGTGCACGATGGTGCCCAGCGATCCTCAGTTGGTTGTCATTGTCTTTGTTATTCTGTGTTATTATAGTCTAATTGTCTAATTGTCATTCTGTGTTATTGTAGTCTAATCATTAGAATGGGTCTGTCTGCTTCATGTTCTGTCTGTACTCTCCTGCAAGGTTTTTTGAAAATTTTTCAGGAATTCAAGGAGCAAGTGGATGACTACAGAGCCTCTGTTAACATTTTTGATTTATAGAAATTTTGTGAGTGGGAATGCCTGACTTTCCTATATCCCAGTGAGTGGCCCCCAGAGGGGTCCACCGATCTAAGGCTGGCATATAACGTCCAACATGCAGTTTCCGACAATCCTGACCACCCAGACCAAATTCCTTATATCCAAATTTCGATAGACATCTTGACTGACAATCCCAAGTGGCTCTGGGGCTGCCAAGAACCTCCCTAGAAGTCAAGGACTTCCTCAGGCAATTAATTCGGAATACAGTGCAAACCCTGCTTTAGAGAGAAGACAGCAGAGAACTTTTAATTGCTTTTCCTTGGTTTATAATTTTGCTGTTAGTTTAAAATTTTGGAATTCTAGGTTTAATTTGTGAAGGTTGCCAATCCAGGGAAGTTTAAATAAACAAAGGCTTGTTAGGTTAAGATTAGTCATAATTAACTGCTTTGTAGGCTGCCTTTTTCAGCCCTGCTAGCAAATAGAGTATCATCTGGTCCCAAGAACTGCGACTGACTGCCCTTCCTGATAGATTTATAGTGGGTCTCTGGACAAGGAATAGAGCCTAAAACTGCTCCAGAGCAGGTGTGTGAGAAAGGGTAGAGGCGGTAGAATTCACTCTCAGCCTGCTGAGATAGAGAAGCCTGAAGCTTGGGGCAGGGCTATGGTTAGAGATATCAGAAGTGGTGAAGAAGGAGGATTTGATATCCTCTGGGACCTTGGAGTAAAGAAGGAAAATCTGGGGGGTGGAGGAAGAGCAGCTGTTTCTTAAGTGTAAAAAGCCTGGTTATACAGGATCTCAGACTACTTGCCTTATTTCCCCAAGGACAGAGTAAATGGTTAAAACAGAAAGGAGGGGCATCAGCAGAGAGAAGGGAGAGATAGGTTTTTATTGATTTGCTGGTTATAACACACTGGTTATATTCAAGCTGGCATCCTTGCTTTCTTGCTTATCTGAACTATGCTAACTAGACTCAAGGCTTTCTACAAAACACAGTGTATCTTCCTCTGCCCTATTTTCTTCTTTTTAACCCTTCCAGTACATATAAAGAAAATCTCATTGTCCAAGCCTGGCAGGGTGGGAGTACTGGGTATTTCTTGGGTGGTGGTGGAATATTCAGCAAACGAACTTTAAGATATAATATCTTCAATGTTACAACTAGTTTAAGTTTTAGAAATCTCTGTCTCTCAAAAAGAAATATTTTTACCTGCTCTTAGTTTTATCACAGGTCTAAGTCATAAATGTTGATCTAAGAAATTCTGGCTGTTTACTTTCTAGAAATCATTAAAGGATTGAGGTTTCAAAGAATAAGGAATACTGAGTAGAAGATCTGAGGCATGGTTATGCATTTTTAAAGGAGATAGAAAGAAGGTTGGAAGGCTAATTTGGAAATGAAAAATTTATAACGATTGTGTATGTAATAAGAAAGAGAAGAGAAATGTTGAAAGAATATCAAATAATACAGGCCAGTAAGCCAGGAAGAATAAATAATTTACATTCTGCCTCCCTAAACAGAGAGTAAATAGTTATACCAACGTACTTAGGGAGGAACTAATAAAAGAAATCTAACAGTTACTGTTTGTTATAATACATTCAGAAAATATTACTTTGGAAAGTCAATAAAATTCTATCATAAAGCAGGTCAGTATATTTTTCTCCTTATAGAATTCCTCCAAAATTTGGCAATACTTAATCATTGAATCATGGCAATACGTTTCTTTGCATAAATTCAATAAGACCAGTTTCTAATAGTGGTTTTATTAACCAGAAACTTTGACTGGAGTATCGTGTTTTAAAGAACCCTGTCTGAACTCTCAATACTTGAAGACAATAAGAGTAAGTGTGGTATCCTGCTTGGTAGCCTTGAAGATAGCTGGTGAAGGAGCATCAGGCCAACACTCAACTATCACTGGCGGTTGGTCAGAGTGGAAGGGGAGCAATAACAATGCCTTTGGGTCCGTGCAGGACTCCCTCGCACTCTGAGCTGGGACAAGTAGGATGACTGAGATGGACTTTGAAGCCTAGGGCCTGGGACTGGGTTGAGCCACTACAGGTGAGGACTTTACCTAATTCAGTAGATACTACAGGCCTGATGGCAGCAGGATGGCTTGGCTTCCTGGCCTTACAGGGCACATTAAGATACAATCATAAAGTTCTGGCAAAGGTAGTCAGTTACCATTCTTGTTATGTTTGCAAACAATCAGGCCAAATTAAATACAATAGATAAATTAGTCTTAATTTGGCTCTTTTGATAAACATGGAGATAATTTTGAGGAGAAAAATTCTTTTGATTTTTAATTTCACATATATCTTTTATTTCTTTGGTATAAATTCATTCATAATATCCTCTTATTTTCTTTCATTTTTTTAACATTTAATTTTTATTGATTTTTTTTGCAGTATAACTTATATTTAATAGTAGTACATGTTTTCCTTTCCCCCCCTCCCCATTATCCTCCCCCCAGCCTCCCCTATGCCCCAACACATGTCTCCACCCACCCCCCTCCCTGCCATAGTGTCTTTCATTCATTGGTTATGCTCATATGCATGCATACAAGGCCTTCGGTTGATCTCCCCCAGCATCAGCCTCCCATCCACGCCAGCCTCCCCCTGTAGCTTGACAGCCTGTTCAATGCCATCCCTGCCTCTATATCAATCACACTCCCCTGTTTCTTTTCTTCAACAATATCTTGCCTCTGCATACTAGAAATAAATGTATAAGAACAAAAAATGTTTCAGTCTCAGTTTCAATGTCCAACTCTTCTGAGTACCAGTTTCAATGTCAAATAGCTCTTTATGTGTACATGTCAGCAATGGTATCCAGATGGTGGACACATCGTGGCAATGCAAGATCCATCCTCTCTGGTTCGGTCCTCGGCTGCCTGCAGCCATGCACAGCTGCCGACTGCTAGCATGGCAAGGTATCGTCAGTGTCCCCCATTTCTGGACCATCCTCCTGACTGGAACAGATCCGTCAGTTCCTCACAGTCGCAGGAACCCACATGGTCTTGGAGTTGTTCTCTGAAAACACACAAACACATTCTCGACCAAAAGTTAACAAAGGGATCCTCTCTGCAAAATAGACTTGGGATTCTTTTTATTTTTGCCTAAATGATTTTCCTTTGGCTTATTTTGACACCATGTGTGTGTATTCATGGGTATCCTGCAGTTGGTTTTACAAATGAAAGTTACTTTTCTGGAGTAAGAATTTTCTAGATGTATTTTACTTACAGGATATTTTTCCTTGCATGATATTACCCCACTGCCCCTCCCCTTTTTTGATTAATGAGGGCTTTTGGAAATTTTATCTTGCAATCTTGGTAATTTTAAATTTTAATTTTTGCACATAAATATGACTGCTTTAGGTTCTTTGGATGTTAGCTAATTTTACAGTGAGATGAACTACTAATAGATATTTTAGTCAATGTTTTAGGAAAAATTTTCTGTCCAGTACACTTAAATTTTCTTGAGTATTCATTTATTTCACTTGACCAATTTAAATTAATCTGAAAACTTGATTACTATTTTACTGTCAATTTTAATATTCAAGCAGAAATCTTAGTTTACCCTGTAAATACTAGTGGAAAGGAATATTTGCATTTTTTAGTAGATTATGAGCATTCCTGGTAATAGACTGAATTTAGATAAAGAGCAGCTATTGATGGTCGAGTCTCTGTCTGCCACCTGGGTCCCGGTCTAAGTTGTGCGTGGGAGGTGAAGCAGCCGTGGGGGTAGGAGACCTCCCTCAGGAGGGGTGAGAATTCAAGCCCCTGCAAGGTTTGTGGATGAGGGTCTGTGCCCCACCTCTGTTGACCTTTTAGTTCTCTCCTGTTGGCCCCTCTGCGACTGTGCCTATCTTAGGTTGTTCCTTCCCTGAGGAATCTTACCCGTCTCTGGCTAACCAGCCATCCTCCTGGGCCAAACAGGGTGATGTGAGGTTCAGTCCTGTCTCCTTTGTAGTCTATGCCCCCATGGCCTCCACATCCACCACAAGCCTTGGGGTCCCCTCGCCTGCTGGCGGGGTCCAGGTACTGATCACATATCTCAGGGGACCCAGGTTTCTTCTCCAGAGAAAGCTCAGCTCACACTATTGGGTGAGAGACAGATCCATGGTGCCAGCTGCTCAGAGGCTTCAGCCACAGCTTGAACTGTAAGATCAGGCATCACCTGTGTGTATTTGGATAGTAAGAAGAGGGTCCCTCTTGGCAAAAGGGCAAGAGGGGCCAATATAGAAAGCTCAGATGCTTTCCCAGTGCCTTAATTCATTCGGAAAGGGATTAATTCCTTTCCTATCCTTTTTAACTTGCTGCCCAACATTCAAAGAATTAGATTGTTGGTTTATTTGGGATAATTGTATAATATGCTATTGTCAAATATCAAATATTATAATGACATTGTAGAATAATATCATGTAAGGGTATTAAGGTGTCACAGGAGATTAAGGAGGCCTAGCCTAAGGACTGGTGTCTATAGAAGATGACAAGCTCTAGGCCATGTTAATTCAATCTCAAACTAGCTGCCAATTTTTTTGTAACTTTATATAAACTTTGTCAGGGATGTAAAAACACAAATTACTTACCTTAGTTCAAGAGGTCAAATATATTGACTTTCCACCTTATTCCCACCACCTGCCACTTACCCTGAGGTTTGACATTCTGATGGACTTTTCTCAGTTTCTGGATCCATTCTTGTTCATCAGTCTATGTCATTCATTATATTCCTCAAATGAGTGAGATCATGTGATATTTGTCTTTCTCTGCCTGGCTAATTTCACTTAGCATAATGCTCTCCAAATCCATCCATGTTGTTACAAATGGTAGGAGCTCCTTCTTTTTTTTACCGCAACATAGAATTCCATTGTGTAAATGTACCATAGTTTTTTAATCCACTCATTTGCTGATGGGCACCTAGGCTGTTTCCAAATCTTAGCTATGGTAAATTGTGCTGCTATGAAAATAGGGGTACATAAATCCTTTCTAATTCGCATTTCTAGTTTCTTGGGGTGTATTCCTAGAAGTGGGATCACTGGGTCGAATGGGAGCTCCATTTCCAGTTTTTTGAGGAAAATCCATACTGTTTTCCACAGTGGCTGCACTAGTCTACAATCCCACCAGCAGTGCAGGAGAGTACCTTTTTCTCCACATCCTCGTCAGCGCTTGTTATTTGTTGATTTGTTGATGTAAGCCATTCTGACAGATATGAGATGGTACTGCATAGTCCTTTTGATTTGCATCTCTCTGATAATTAGTGACTTTGAGCAAGTTTTCATATGTCTCTGGGGCTTCTTTTGTCTTCTTTCTAAAAGATTCTATTTAGGTCTGTTGCCCATTTTTTTATTGTATCACTTGTCCTCCTTTTATTGAGTTGTGTGAGTTGCCTGTAGATGCTTGAGATTAAACCTTTATCACTGATAACATTCGTAAATATCTTCTCCCATACAGTGGGTTTTATTGTTGTTTTGTTGATGGTTTCTTTAGCTGTGCCAAAGCTTTTGATTTTGATGTAGTCCCATTTGTTTATTTTGTCTTTAGCTTCCATTGCCCTAGGAGCACTAACATCAAAGAAGTTCTTTTGGCATATGTCTGAGATTTTTTTCCTGTAGATTCCTCTAATGTTTTCATGGTTTCCCGTCGTATGTTTAAGTCCTGTATTCATTTTGAGTTTATTTTTGTGTATGATGTAGGTTGTGGTCTAGTTTCATTTTTTTGCATTTATCTGTCCAATTTTCCCAACACCATTTATTGAAGAGACTATCTTGACTCCATTTTATGTTCATACCTCCTTTGTCAAACATTAATTCTGCATAGTGGTTTGGGTTGATATCTGGATTCTCTATTCTATTCCATTGATCTATATGTCTGTTCTTGTGCCAATACCAGGCTGTTTTGAGAACAGTAGCTTTGTAATACAGCTTGAAATCCAACCAACTTCGTACTTCTTTCTCAGGATTTCTGTGGCTACTCGGGGACTTTTTTTATTCCAGATGAATTTTTGGAGAGTTCTTTCTAGGTCTGTGAAATATGCCATTGGTATTTTAATGGGGAGTGCATTAAAGTTATAGATTACTTTGGGTAGTATGGACATTTTAATTATGTTGATTCTCCCAATCCACGAACATTGTATATGCTTCCATCTGTTTACATCTTCCTCTATCCTTTTTTTTTTTTTTTTTTTAGTGTCCTGTCGTTTTCCGCGAATAGGTCTTTTACCTCCTTAGTTAAGTGTATTCCCAGGTATATTAATGTTTTTAGTGTGATGGTAAATGGGATTGCTTTTTTAGTCTATCTTTCTGTAAGTTCACTATTAGTGTATAGAAATGCCATAGATTTCTTGGCTTTAATTTTGGAGCCTGCTATGTTGCTAAACTCATTTATTAAGTCTATTAGCTTTTTTATAGAGTCTTTTCGGTTTTTTATGTACAATATCATGTCATCTGCAAATAAGGATAGCTTTACTTCTTTTCCTATTTGGGTCCCTTTTGTTTCTTCTTCTTGTCTAATTGCAATGGCTAATACTTCCAGTACTATGTTGAACAGGAGTGGTGAGAGTGGGCAACACTGTCTTGTTCCTGTTCTTAGGGAAATGGTTGTAGTTTTTGCCCATTGAGTATGATGTTTGCTGTGTGTTTATCATATATGGCTTTTATTATGTTGAGGTATGATCCTTCTATTCCTACCTTGTTGAGAGTTTTTATCAAGAAAGGGTATTGCACTTTGTCAAATGCTTTTTCTGCATCAATTGATATGACTATGTGATTTTTATCTCTCAATTTGTTTATATGATGTATCACATTTATTGATTTGCAGATATTGTACCATCCTTGCATTCCTGTGATAAATCCTACTTGGTCATGGTGTATAATCTTTCTCATGTACTGCTAAATCTGATTTGCTAGAATTTTATTGAGGATTTTGGCATCTATATTCATGAGGGATATTGGCCTGTAATTCTCTTTCATTGTTTCATCTTTATCTGGTTTTGGTATTAGTGTGATGCTAGCTTCAGAGAAGGAGTTTGGAAGTGTTCCCTCCTCTTGAATTTTGTGGAATAGTCTGGGGAGTATAGGTTTTAGTTCTTCCTTGAATGTTTGGTAAAACTCCCCTGTGAAGCCATTTGGCCCTGGGTTTTTGTTTGCTGGAAGCTTTATGATGACTGCGTCAATTTCTTCCACAGTTATTGGTCTATTTAATTGTTTAGATTCTTCCTGATTGACTTTTGGGAGCTTATATTTTTCTAGAAATTTATCCATTTTCTCCAGATTGTGCAGTTTGTTGGAATCGAGTTTTTCATAGTATTTTTTAACAATCCTTTGTATTTCAATGGGGTCTGTTGTTATTTCACCTGTTTCATTTCTGATTTTATTTATTAGGGTCCTCTCTCTTTGCTTCTTGGTGAGTCTGGCTAGAGGTTCATCAATCTTGTTTATCCTTTCAAAGAACCAGCTCTTGGTTTTGTTGATCTTCTCTATTGTTTCTTTGGTCTCTATGTCATTCATTTCTGCTCTGATCTTTACTATTTCCTTCCTTCTGCTTGCACTGGGCTTTTCTTGTTGCTCTCTTTCTAACTCTTTGGGTTAGATAATTTATTGCCACTGTTTCTAGTTTTTGCAGTAGGATTGTAGAGCTATGAACTTCCCTCTCAGAACTGCTTTCACTGTGTCCCATAGATTTTGGGTTGTTGTGCTATTGTTGTCATTTGTTTCAATGATGTTTTCTATCTCTTCCTTGATCTCTCTAGTAACCCAGTCATAGTTTAATAGCATGCTGTTTAGTCTCCATGTGTTTGATTTGTTTGGATTGTTTCTATTGTAGTTGATTTCCAGCTTTATGCCACTGTGATCTGAGAATATACTTGATATGATTTCTATCTTCTTGAATTTGGAGAGACTTTGCCTATGACCCAACACATGGTCTATCTTTGAGAATGACCCATGGGCACTTGAAAACAATGTATATTCTGTGGCTTTGGGGTTAAATGATCTGAATATGTCAATTAATTCCATCTGGTCTAGTGAGTCATTGAGGATTGGTTTCTTTACTGATTTTTTGTTTAGAAGAATTGTCCAAGGGTGATAGTGGGGTATTAAAGTCTCCTACTATGATTGTATTGCTGTCTATCTCTCCTTTAATATCCTCTAGAAGTTTTTGTACATATTTGAGTGCTCCTGTATTGGGTGCGTATATGTTTACCAGAGTTATTTCTTCTTGTTGGATTGCTCCCTTTAGTATTATATAGTGGCCTTCTTTATCTCTTGTTACATCCTTCACTGTGAGATCTTATTTGCTGGATATAAGTATTGCTACCCCAGCTTTTGTTCCATTTCCATTCACCTGAAGAACCTTTTTCCATCCTTTCACCCTCAGTCTGTGTGCGTCTTTTTTTTGGAGGTGGGTTTCTTGTAGACAGCAGATATATGGGTCGTGTTTTCTTATCCAGTCTATTACCCTATGTCTTTTGTTTAGGGCACTTAAACCATTTACATTTAAAGTTATTATTGATAGGTAGTTATTTGTAGCCATTTTTGTTCTTTGCCCCTGTGTTCTTTCTTGGCTTCCTGTTGCTTTTTACAGCAGACCCTTTAGCGTTTCTTGCATTGCTGATTTGGTAGTAATGTATTCCCTTAGACCTTTTTTGTCTGTAAAGCTCCTGATTTGACCTTCAATTTTGATTGATAGCCTTACTGGGTATAGTATTTTAGGATTCAGACCCTTTCTTTGCATGACTTTGTATATTTCATTCCAATCCCTTCTGGCCTGATACGTTTCTGTTGTGAAATCACTTGCTAATCTGATGGGGGTTCCTTTGTAGGTGACTTTTCGTCTCTCTCTGGCAGCTTTAAGATTCTCACTTTGTCGTTGATGTTTGCCAATTTAATTATAATGTGCCTTGGCGTAGGTCTTTGGGGGTTTAATTTGCTTGGAACTCTGTGAGCTTCTTGGATTTGTGTGGGTTTTTTCTTTCCTATATCAGGGAAGTTTCCTGTCATTATTTCTTCCAACAGGTTTTCTATTCCTTGCTCAGTTTCCATTTCCTCTGGAAGCCCTATAATGCAGATATTGTTTTGTTTCATGTTGTCCCAAAGTTCCCTTAGGCTCTCCTCCTGCTTTTTAATTTTTTTTCTAGAAGCTGCTCTACTTGGGTATTTTTTCCTACCTTGTCTTCCAGCTCACTGATGCGGTCCTCTCCTTCATCTAGTCTACTCCTGACACTTTCTATGGAGTTCTTTACCTCAGCAATGTCACTTTTCATTTCTTCCTGGGTCTTCTTCATTTCCTCTTGGGTCTTCTTCATTTCTTCATAGTTCTTCTTCATTTCTTCATGGCTCTTCTTCATTTCCTCTTGATTCATCTTCCATTCCTCATGGTTCTTACTCATATTGACTTCTATTCTCTTCAGCCACCCTATGACCATTTCTCTGAACTCTCTCTGACAGGTTGCTTGCTTCCATTTCATTTACCTCTTTTTCTGGTGATGCTTGTTTTCCTTTCATTTGTAGGCTGTTTCTTTGTCTCCCCATAGTCTTTCTTCTCTGTGTGTCTCATTATGTAGTTCTCACTCTCCTGTGTTGATTTACAAGCTCAAACTACAGCACAACCAGGCGCAGCACACCAGTCACTGAAGAAGAATGTATTCACAGTGTTGGTAACTCCAAATTAAAGGTGATTGCCAGAGGAACGTAAATTAGGCGATAGGTGGGGAAAAAATAGAGTAAGAGAAAACAGTCACACATACAAAAGAAAGAAAAAAAAGAAAAAAGAAAGAAAGAACAAAAGAAAGAAAGAAAGAAAGACAGAAAGAAGGAAAGAAAGAAAGAAAGGAAGGAAGGAAGAAATGCCAAAATAAAATTGGGAAAAGGGGAAGGAGTAAAAAGAAAAGAAAAGGGAATAAACTATAAATATGTGTTGGAGAGTCCCAAAGGACCACCACTAATCCCAGCAAAATCCAGCAACAAGTACCTGGAGGTTGATACAAACTACATACAACAACTAATATCAAGGGAGGTTAGGGAACACAGAAGCATAAATCTATCAAAAAGCAATGTAAACAACACCAAGACAAAAAACAATGCCAAAACCCCCCACAAAACAAATTAAAAGAAAAGAATAACCAAACCAATCTCACAAACATGCATAAAATATCGATATAAGCAATAGTCAGGTAAACAACATCAGCAGGACCAAGAGAAAAACACTTTAAGATAGTGAAGTCGGAGAAGCAATAGATGTGTATGGACTTGGAGCAGGTGGTTGGAGAGTGGATATAAGAATGGGGTGAAATTTTAACAGGGGGTAAAAAGAGAGAATAAAGAAAAAGTCTAAGGGGAATAAGACACTAACTAGGGAAAGGTTAGCAAGAGAGTGCTGGCATAAGGGTGAAGTTGAGGTAGAGTAAAAAGATACTAAATAGTAGATGAAAAAAGACTGTATAACCCTAATCTCTAAGTATAGTAAAGGTGAAATAAAATGGCACTCTAAAAAAGTTTAAATAGTAGTAGAAATAAAATTGATTCCTTAATTTGTGTTACACAAGAGTCAGTTTGTGATTCAGCCCCTGGGTGGCAGTGTTTCTGAATTGACCTCCAGGTCTATTGGTCCTCTCTAGCCTAAACTAAAATCCCGCTATGTCTATGGTATTCTGTGCTGATTTGTGGAAATAGGGTAACCCAGAGTTGCCTTTCTAATGGTGAGCAACTGTTCTGATGCCCAGCCTCAGCAAAACAGCTCGCCCCTGTGGTCTCCCAAGTTATCCCCCACCAGGCGATCCCACGTTCCTGGTTCAGCACTGATAAATTCGAATTTGGAGAGGACAAACGCAAGCACGCGAACTCACTTCCCACTCACATCCCGCTCGTATGTTTTGTGAAACCTCCTTCCCCCTTGGGTTTGGCAGCCCGCTCCCTCCCAAAATTGTTAGGCTGCCCTTCTCTGTCAGGTCTAAATGGGTTGCCTTCTATGTATCCCCCCTGCCACCAGCTCCAAGGGCCCTTTTCCACATTTGCCCGCTCTAACAGCCCCGGACTTTTTCTGTTTTATTTTTCCCCCCAGGCGCGAATCTCCCTGGGGAAAAAAACCCAGGGGAAATCTGACCTTTCCGTGGCAGAGCACAGGGTTCCTCGGAATCCGCTTCTGCGCCAACTAGGAACCCATGTTCCAGGGGGTCTCAGCCACCCGGTGGGTACCGAAACTGTAAAATCTTCAGGCCCTTCCCCTTCAAGATGGCGCAGTCCGCCTCTAGTACATTTATTTCTCCCAGTCATTGTTTAATAGCATGCTATTTAGCCTCCATGTGTTTGATTTTTTTTTGTTTGTTTTTATTGTAGTTGATTTCCAGTTTTATGCCACTGTGATCTGAGGAGATGCTTGATATGATTTTTATCTTCTTAAATGTAAAGAGACTTTGTCTGTGACTCAATAAATGGTCTATCTTTGAAAATGACCCATGTGCACTTGAGAAGAATCTATCTTCTGTGGCTTTGGAGTGAAATGTTCTGAAGTTGTCAACTAATTCCATCTGATGAAGTTAGTTATTTAGGACTGATGTTTCTTTGCTGATTTTTTTGTTTAGAGGATTTGTCCAATGATGATAATAGAGTATCAATACAGTACTATGACTGTATTGCTGTCAATCTCTCTCATAACATCTATTGAGTGTGTATATATTTACCAGTGTTATTTCTCTTAGTATTATGAAGTAGCCTTCCTTATCTCTTGTTATGTCCTTTACTTTGAGATCTAATTTGTCAGGTATAAGTATTGCTACCCCAGCTTTTTTTCTTTCATTTCCATTCCACTGAAAAACCTTTCTCCATCCCTTCACCATCTGTATGTGTGAGTTCTTTTTTTTCAGGTGTGTTTCCTGTAGACAACAGATATGTGGTTCATTTTTTCTTATCCACTCAGCTACCCTATATCTTTTAATTGGGGCATTTAATCCATTTATATTTAAAGTTATTATTGATAGGTACTTGTTTGTTGCCTTTTTTATTCTTTATACCTGTGTTCCTTCTTCTGACAATGAAAACACAACAATCCAAAATCTATGGGACACAGCAAAAGCAGTCTTCAGACGGAAGTCCATAGCTCTACAAGGTTACTGCAAAACAAAACAAAAAACAATAAGAAACAATGGTAATAAATTAGCTAACTCTACAACTCAAAGTATTAGAAAGAGAGTAACAAGAAAATCCCAGTGTAAGCAGAAGGAAGGAAATAATAAAGATCAGAGTGGAGATAAATGAAATAGAGACCAAGTATCTGTCCAATTTTCCCAACACCATTTATTGAAGAGACTGTTTTGACTCCATTGTATGCTTTTGCATCCAATATCAAATATTAATTGAGCATAATGACTTGGGTTGATTTCTGGGTTCTCTGTTCTATTCCACTGGTCTATATGTCTATTCTTGTGCAAGTACCAGGTAGTTTTGAGAACAGTGGCTCTGTAATATTGCTAAGAATCTGGTATTTTAATTCCTCCAACCTTGTTTTTCTCAAGATTGCTGCACCTAATTGGGGTCTTTTTTTAATTGCAAATGAATTTTTGGAAAAAATTGTTCTAGGTCTTTTAAGTATGCCATTGGTTTTTTAATGAAGATTGCATTAAATTTATAGATTGCTTTGGGTAGTATGGACATTTTAATGATGTTCATTCTACCAATCCATGAGCATTGCATATTCTTCCATATGTTCATGTCTTCCTGGATTTTTTTTTAGCATCCAAGATTTTCTGAGTACAGGTCCTTAGTTGCTTTAGTTAAGTTTATTCTTAGGTATCGTAATTTTTTTGTTGCAATGGTAAATGGGATTGCTTTATAAATTTTTCTTTCTGTAAATTCATTATTGATGTATAGAAAAGCCTTAGACTTCTGGATGTTAATTTTGTATCCGCTATATTGCCAAATTCATTTATTAAGTCTAGTAGTTATTTTTTGGAATTTTAGGGGTTTTCTTTGTATAATATCATGTCATCTGCGAATAATGACAGTTTTACTCCTTTCCCTGTTTGCCTTTTATTTCTTCTTGGGTGATTGCAATGGCCAGTGCTTTCAGTACTATGTCAATCAGGAGTGGTAAGAGTGGGCATCCCTGTCTTGTTTCTGTTCTCAGGGGAAATGGTTTTAGTTTTTGTCCATTGAGTATGATGTTGGCTGTGGGGTTGTCATGTATGGCTTTTATTATGTTGAGATATGATCCTTCTATTCCCACTTTGCTGAGAGATTTTTATCAAGACAGGGTGTTGGATTTTGTCATATCTTTTTCTGTATTAATGGATATTATTAATGGTTTTCATCTCTAAGTTTTTATGTATGGTATATCATATGTATTGATTTGTGAATATTGTATCATCTTTGTATCCCCAGAATAAATCCAACTTGGTCATGATGTATAATCTTTCTAATGAAATGCAGGATCTGATTTGTTAGAAATTTGTTAAGGTTTTTAACATTTATATTCATCCAAGATATTGGCTTGTAATTTTCTTTGTAGTGTCTTTATCTGGTTTGGGGATTAGGGTAATGCTGACTTTATAGAAAAAGTTGGGAAGTGTGCCTTCTTGAATTTTTTTGAATAGTCTGAGGAGGATAGCTTTCAGTTCTTCTTTGAGTATTTAGTAAAACTCTCATTTGAAGCCATCTGGCCCACGCTTTTTTTTTTTTTTTTTTTTTACTACTGCTTCAATTTCCTTCATAGTTATCGATCTATTCAGATTTTTTATTCCTCCTGATTGAAGAAGGTCATATTTTCTTAGGAATATGTCTATTTCTTTTAGGTTGACCAATTTGTTGGACTAGAGTTGCTCATACTATTTTTTTTATAATCCTTTGTATTTCTGAGAGGTCTTATGTTATTCCTCCTTTTTCATTTCTGGTTTTTTGTTGTTGTTTTTTCATCCTCTCTCTTTGTTTATTAGAGAGCCTGGCTAGAGGTTCATCAATCTTGTCTATCCTTTCAAAGAACCAGCTCTTGGTTTCATTGATTTTTTTGTTTTGGCGCGGGGGGGGGTGGGGAACGGGGTCTCTATGCTATTTATTTCTACTCTGATCTTTATTATTTCCTTCCATCTCCTCACTCTGGGATTTTCTTGTTGCTCTCTTTCTAATTCTTTAAGTTGTAGAGTTAGATAATTTATTACCAGTTTTTCTTGTTGTTTTTTTTTTATAGATAAGTCTGTAATGCTATGAACGTCACTTTCAGGACTGCTTTCACTGTATCCCATAGATTTTGGATCTTTGTGTTTTCATTGTCATTTGTTTCCAGGATGCTTTTTATTTCTATTGTGATCTCTTTGATAACCCAATCATTGTGTAATAACAAGCTACTTAGTCCCAATTGTTTGAACTCTTTTATTGTTTTTATTGTAGTTGATTTCTAACATTATGCCATTGTGATCTGAGAAGATGCTTGATATGATTTCACTTTTCTTGAATTTGAAGAGACTTTGCCTGTGTCCCCACAGGTGTTTTTTTTTTTTTAAATGTTTCATGTGCACTTGAGAAGAATGTATTTTGTAGCTTTGGGGTGAAATGTTCTGAAGATGTCAATTAAGTCCATCTGATCTAATGAGTCTTTTAGGGTTGCTGTTTCTTTGTTGATTTTTTTGTCTAGAGGATTTATCCAGTGGTGTCAGTGGGGTATTGAAGTCTCCTAATATGACTGTGTTGCTATGCATTTCTTCCTTGATATCTTACAGAAGTTTTTTATGTAATTGTGTGCCCTTGCATTGGGTACATATATATTTATCAGAGTTATATCCTCTTGTTGACTTAATTTCTTTCATATTATAAAATGGCCTTCCTTAACTCTTCTTGTGACCTTCACTTTGCCATCTATTTTGTCAGATATAGGTATTGCTACCCCATCTTTTTTTTTCCATTTCCATTTGTCTGGAAAATACTTTTCCACCCTTTCATTTTCAGTCGGTGTGAGTCGCTTATTCTGAGGTGTGTCTCTTGTAGACAGCATAAATATGTGTCATGTTTTCTTATCCATTCAGTCACTCTATGCTTTTGATTGGAGCATTTAATCCATTTACATTGAAGGTTATTACTGATAGGTACTGGTTTGTCACCATTTCTATTCTTTATGCCTGTGTTCCTTCTTTCCTTTCTATTTCTTCTTTTTATGTCTTCTCTTTAACATTTCTTGCATTGCTGGCTTGGTAGTGATAAATTCCCTTAGCCTTTTTTTTTTTTTTTGTCTGCAAAGCTCCTGATTTCCCCTTCAATTTTGATCAGTAGTCTTGTTGGATAGTGTATTCTTGGACTCAGTCCTTTGCTTTGCATCACCTTTTATACTTCTTTCCATTCCCTTCTAGCTTGATGTGTTTCTGTTGAGAAATATGATATGGGATCTTTTGTAAGTAAATCTCTGTCTCTCTCTTGTAGCCTCTCTTTGTCATTAACATTTATCATTGTAATTATGACATGTCTTGGTGTAGGTATTTTGGGATTCATCTTGCTTGGGCTTCTCTGTACTTTTGTAACTTTTTTCTTCCCCACATCAGGGAAGTTTTCTGTCATTATTTCTACAAATATGTTTTCTAATCCTTGCTGCTCTTCTTGTCCTTCTGGCACCCCTATTAAATGTATGTTACTTCATTTCATGTTGTCCCAAAGCTCCCTTAGGCTCTCTTCCTGCTTTTTAACGTTTTCTTCCAGTTTCTGTTCAGATTGGGTTTGTTTCTCTTATTTTCTAACTCACTAATTTGATCCTCTGCTTCTTCTAGTCTACTGTTGAAATCTTTCATGGTGTTTTTTAACGTAGCTATATTACTTTTGATCTCTTCCTGATTTTTGCATAGATTTTTTATTTTCTCATCTATCCGGTGTATGAATTGTATGACCTGGACAAGGAGAGACTACCACCACTACGGGCTCTGCCAAACTATGGGACTCCAGCACAGAGCCCACGCCATCTTGAAGGGGAGAATGGCCATTTTTAGGAACTCATCAATACCACCAACCAGACAGGCCTTGGAACTGCCCTGTGACCCAGCAGCCACTCCAGCCAAAATCCTGCTGCCCCACCCACAGGGACCTCCACCTCCAAAGGTGTACTGCAGGGCAGCAGTACGTGAATCTTCCCCCTCCCAGAGGCAGAACTCTGGACACCACATTAGCATATTTCCAGTGTACAGGCATCCAGAGCAAACCACTCTGTAGGCAACGTGTGGGAACCACTGGGAACCCCCACAGTGTGATTTTGTTCAGACAAAAGCACATGGCCCTGCAGTAGAAATTTTGAACTCCCTCTTCCTGAATAACTGTCCACGGACACTCCGGCTGTGCAACTTCAGTGCCAGGGCCCCTCAGAGTATCTCAGAGCTCTGCACAGGTAAAGGCACCTCTATAGATGTGTATTTCCAACAGGCAGGCACCCTGGGCCTATTTATCCATGAGCATGTGGAAGCTACTGTGAGCTCTCCCTGGGTGGAATCTTGGACAAACAAGGGCACACTCTCCCCCCCTGCGCCCCCTCTCACTGACAGTAGAAATTCTGAATTCATTCATCCTGGATATCTGTCCATAGATGCCTCAATTTTGCAGCTACACTGCCAGGGCCCTTCAGAGTGCTTCAGTGTGCCTTGCGGGTGCCCTGTGAGCTGCCACTGGGATTGAGCGCCTATCCACCACAGGTACAGAAGCAAAAGCTGAGTCTGCCCACCCAACAACTACAGAACTCTGGACACCACAGTCACGCCTTTCCAGAGTTCAGGCCCCCTGAGCCCCATCACCCCAACAGATGGTTCCTGGGTGCCACTATGAGTCCCCACTGGGCATGCATGATTTCAATCAAGGGTGCAAGATAGAAAAAATTGTAACACTCCCCTCCACAGCTGCTGACTTCTAGACACCACAGTTGTGCCTCTCCAGCTTGCAGGCCTACATCAAGAAAACCCAAATAGCTCAAGTAGGATTTACACTAGATTACCAATCCTATGGTACCTGAGACACTATACCAGTAGCACCATCCCAAAAAGAACCTGGGTGGCAAAGCAATTGGATCTAAAATTAAAACATTATAGGAAAACATGGGAAGACAAAACAATCCCCAAAGGGAAAGAAAAAGAGGAATCACCAGAAAGGGTGTTAAATGAACTTGAAACTGGCAATATACCAGAAAAAGAATTCAGAGTGATTATTATAAGGACGCTCTAATGGCTGGATGACAAATACATACAACTCAATGAGAACTATAAGGAGCTGAATGAGAATATTGCCTACAAGAAAAGGAACCAAGAGGAGATGAAGAATGACACAGCTATATAAAGAACACAATGGAAGTTTTAAACAGTAGACTAGAAGAGGCTGAGGACCACATTAGTGAATTAGAAGGCAGGGTAGGGGAAAACACACACATACAGCAGCAACTGGAAAGAAGACTTAAAAAGCAAGAGGAGAGCCTAAAGGATCTTTGGGACAACACAAAATGAAACAACATTGGCATAATAGGGATACCAGAAGGAGAGGAAGAGAAGAAAGAAATAGAAAACCTGCTTAAAGAAATAATGACAGAAAACTTCCCTGATATTGGCAAGAAAAATACCATGCAAGTTCAAGAAGCATACAGAGTCCCAAACAAGATAGACCTTAAAAGACCAAAACCAAGACACATCATAATTAAATTGGCAAACACCAATGACAAAGTAAGGATCCTAAAGGTGGCCAGAGAGAGACAGAAAGTTACCTACAAGGATTTTCCTATTATAATGTCAATGGATTTCTCAACAGAAACATTTCAGGCCAGAAGGGAATGAAGTGAAATTTACAAAGTGATGCAAAGCAAGGGACCGAACCCAAGAGTACTATTCCCATGAAGGCCATTATTCAAAATTGAAGGTGGACTCAGGAGCTTCACGGACAAAAAAGGGCTAAGAGAGTTTATTATCAAGCCAGCAATGCAATAAATGCTGAAGGATCTGCTGTAAATGGAAGAAAGAGAAAGGCAAGAAAAAACACAAACATTAAGAAAAAACAACAAACATGTACTTATCAATAATAACATTAAATGTAAATGGATTACATGAACCAATAAAAAGACATAGAGTAGCTGAATGGATAAGAAAAATATGACCAATATATTTGCTGTCTGCAAGAGACCCACCTCAGAACAAAGGATTCACACAGACTGAGAGTGAAGGGATGGAAAAACATTTTCCAGGCAAATGGAAATGAGAAAAAAGCTGGGGTTGCAATACTTATATCTGATATAATAGACCTCAAAGTAAAGGCCATAATAAGAGATAAGGAAGGCAACTACACAATACTAAAGGGAGCAATTAAACAAGAAGATATGAATGACTCTGTATATATGCACCCAATATAGGAGCACCCAAATATATAAACCAACTTCTGGAAGATATCAAGGGAGAGATTGATAGCAATACAGTCATAGTAGGGGACTTTAATATCCCACTGACACCACTGGGTAAATCAACTAAACAAAAAAAAATCAGCAAAGAAACGTCAATCCTAAATGACACATACACTAGATCAGATGGACTTAATTGACATCTTTAGAATATTTCACCCCAAAGCCACAGAATGCACATTCTTATGCAGTGCACATGGAACATTTTCAAGGATAGACCACATATTAGGACACAGGCAAAGTCTCTTAAAATTCAAGAAAATAGAAATCATAACAAGCATCTTCTCAGATCACAATGGCATAAAACTGGAAATCAACTACAATAAAAAAAAAACAATACAAAAAAATCAAACACCTAGAGACTAAATAGCATGCTATTAAAGAATGACTGGGTTACCAAAGAGATCAAAGAAAAAAATCACAGCAACAAATTACAATGAAAACACAACAATTCGAAATCTATGGGACACAGGGAAAGTAGTCTTCAGAGCTCTACAAGCCTACTGCAACAAACAAGAAACAATGGTAATAAATTATCTAACCCTAAAACTCAAAGAGTTAGAACGAGAGCAACAAGAAAAGCCCAATGTAAGCAGAAGGGAGGAAATAATGAAGATTTGAATGGAGATAAATGAAATAGAGACCAAAAATAAATAAATAAATAAATAAAAATGAAAGATCAACCAAACCAACAGCTGGTTCTTTGAAAAGATAAAGAAGATTGATGAACCTCTAGCCAGGTTCTCCAAGAAACAAAGAGGACCCAAATAAACAAAATCAGAAATGAAAGCAGTAAAATAACAACAGATCCCACAGAAATACAAAGGACTGTTAAAAAATATTATGAAGAACTTTATTCCAACAAACTGGACAACCTGGAGGAATAGACATATTCCTAGAAAAATACGACCTTCCAACACTCATTCAGGAAGAATCTGAAAATCTCAATAGGCCAATAACAAGGGAATAAATTGAAGCAATCATTAAAAAGCTTCCATCAAACACAAGCCCAGGGCCAGATGGCTTCATAGAGGAGTTTTACCAAACATTTAAGGAAGAATTAAATCTATCCTTCTTAGACAATTTCTAAAAATTCAAGAGGAAGAAACACTTCCAAGCTCATTCTATGAAGCCAGCATTACCCTAATACCAAAACCAAATAATGACAACACAATGAAAGAGAATTACAGACCACTATCCCTCATCAACATAGATGCCAAAATTATCAACAAATTCTAACAAATTGAATCCAGCAGTACATCAGAAAGATCATACACCATGACCAAGTAGTATTTATTCCCAGGATCTAAGGATGGTATAATATCTGCAAATCAATAAATGTGATACATCACATAAACAAATTGAGAAATAAAAACCATATAGTCATATCAATTGATGTAGAAAAAACATTCGACAAAATCTAACACCCATTTTTGGTAAAAACTCTCAGCAAGGTTGAAATACAGGGATCATACCTCAACATAATAAAAGCCATTATGACAAACCCACAGCCAACATTATACTCAATGGCCAAAAACCAAAACCATTTCCCCTAAGAACAGGAATAAGATAAGGATGCCCGCTTTCACCACTCCTGTTCAATATAGTACTGGAAATGCTAACCACAGGAATCAGACAAGAAGAAATAAAAGGCATCCAAATTGGAGAAAAAGTAAAATTGTCATTATTTGTAGATGACATGATACTGTACAAAGAAAACCCTAAAGACTCCACACAAAAAATTCTTAGACTTAATAAATGATTTTGACAATGTAACTGGATACAAAATTAATGCCAAGAAATCTTTGGCATTTCTATACATCAACAGAGAACTTACAGAAAGGGAGACTAAGAAAACAATCCCATTTACCATCGCATCAAAAAAATTAATATATCTAGGAATAAATCTAACTAAGGAGGTTAGTTTTCTGAGGCCTCTACTCAGAAAACTACAGGACATTGAAAAGAGAGATAGATGAAGATATAAATAGATGGAAGAGCATACCATGTTCATGGATTGGTAGAATCACCATCATTAAAATGTCCATACTACCCAAAAGTAATCTATGGATTCAATGCACTCCTTGTTAAAATACCGACAGCATATTTTACAGACCTAGAAAGAATTCTCCAAAAGTTCATCTGGAATAAAATAAAATTTAAAAAGACCCCCGAATAGCCACAGCAATCCTGAGAAAGAAGCACAAAGTAGGTGGGATCTCAATACCAGATTTCAAACTGTATTACAAAGCTGCTGTTCTCAAAAGAGCCTGGTACTGGCACAAGAACAGTATATAGACCAATGGAATAGAATAGAGAACCCAGATATCGACCCAAACCAGTATGCTCAGATAACATTGACAAAGAAGTTATGAACATACAATGCAGTCAAGACAGTCTCTTCAATAAATGGTGCTGGGAAAATTAGTCAGATACACTGAAAAAAAAAGATGAAAGTAGATCACTGACTTATAGTACACACAAAAATAAATTTAAAATGGTTAAAAGACTTAAACCAAAGATGAGAAACCATAAAAATACTAGAGGCATCCACAGGCAGAGAATCTCAGATATATCCAAAACAATTTCTTCACTCCTATGGCAATGGAAACTAAAGAGAAAATAAACAAATGGGACTACATCAAAAATAAAAAGCTTTTGCACAGCAAAAGAAATCATAAACAAAACAACAAGAAAGCCCACTGTATGGGAGAATATATTTTATGATGTTTTAATTTCTTTCTTTATTTTTTGTTTTCTAAAGTTTCTACAATGAGCATGGTATTTTTTATTGTAAGAAAATTAAGGTCACATTATAAATAGCCATATAATATGGCTGATGCACTTATTATAATATCAAAAACAATGGAATTAAAATATAATTTTTGTGAACAAGTGTAAGTGTTACAAGATTTTACAAAACAAAGCAAGGGAATACTGAACATAGGATTATTTTCCATGTTCAGAATGATAGTTATTTCAGGTGGGATGGGTCGTGTGTGGGAACCATGTAATTATAGAGAAGCTATTGTTAATAATCTAGCTTTTAATTGTTTTGTGGGTAATTATAATATTAGAGAGAGAGAGGAAGGGTGGGAGAGAGAGAGGGGGAGAGGGAGAAAGAGAGAGTGGATGGACAGATAGATAAATGCAGGCCATATTAAAAGCAGCATTCAGTCTTTTTATTTAAGTTGCCTATCCGGCAGACGATAGCACTTTATAAATAGATCCTATCACTAAGAAGTGCTGGTGTTACCAGGCCCAGAACTGCCCAACCCAACCATATCTCTGGGTCCTTCTTCTTCTGAGAGGCGTGAGATCAGGACAATGAGCTGGTGCAGGCCAGAGCTCACCGTCAGCCAGATGCACCTGTGTGGAAGGCCAGCCGGTGTCTGTTCTGTTGATTGGGTGCCTGTTCTGATTGGTTGGGATCCTATCCTAGTTGTTCAGTGTTTTTAACATTTCCTCTGGTCTGGGCAAAGCTCATTCATTGACAGGCCAATCAACCATATTCACATGCAGCAACATGAACACTATCAACTTATACTTGGGCTGATAATTACAAAGAGAATGAAAAAAGGAGATAATTGTAGGTTCAAAGATATAGTACCCTTTTTTGTTGTCAGTCAGATCTGTATGTGAACTGAAGGATCTTAAGTTAAAAAGTGCCTCTTCATTTCATGGTGCTTCCCATGTTTGCTCAGCTCTATTTTCACAGTATTTCCTGATGCAAGAGTTGTCATCACCTCTTGTCTCAGCTACTCATTTTAGACACTTACTTTGGATGAAAAATTTTTCTGAAGTGAATAAGTAGAAAAATGACAAAATGTCGTTTAATAAATTTTCCAAATATTGTATATAACCAGGCATTTGGAGTTGCTCTCAGAGAGATACCCCCACTTAGCATCTCTCACCATACAGACAGACATAAGACACACGCCCCGAGGCTCTCAGAGCTGTGCCAGCAGTGGTCCTTTGCCTTCCCTCCCAGCATGCTTTGTACTATATCACACAGTTATATAACATGTTTGCATGTAGAGAAATATGGTTTGTAAACTTCCCTATTATTTATTTTATGAGTTTTACACTATCTAATTTCAAAAAGAGTTATAATATCCTAAAATATAGAGAACAAAGATAAAAAGATTGGAAACTATTTATAGGTAGGACCTGGGATGAACCAGTTTCTGAGATGGAGCTTGGGCGTATGAAGCATTTGGGTATCCAAGGCAAGTCAAAGTTTGCGAGGATCTTCATATATGTATTTAAAAAAAAGATGAAAACATGCACAAACACAAATAAAATAAAATGTTGCTGAAAAGTTGTCAATGTCAAAATAAATCCTGTCTTCCATTAGGTATATATCCAGTGTCTGCAGTGTTGAGAGAAGTCCTATTGATTTTCTTGAAAAATTTATAGTCTTAGGGGACAGAGTGCTGGGGCATCCAACCGGGAGGTCCTTGTTGTGTATGGGGAGCTTGTAAGGTGGAAAGAAGTAATCTCTTCTATAGGCCAGTACTAGTGGAATGGTCTCCAGACCTCCCTCCCCTGTTTTTGAGATTCATTGCCAAATGTTGAAGAGAAAGACAGAAATGTAGAAGACATATGCTGATATTTGCTAGATAATACTATGATGTGCTAATAAATGATGAGAACAGTGATGTTGGGTTATAAAGACTTGTATTGATGTGGTAGCTACTATTGAACTGGATTTCACTTATTTGTGGTCTTCTTTTGTGAGTGTGCTGATATAAAGACAAGACTTTTCCATATTTAATTTTTTTAGAAAACTCCATACTGTTTTCCATAAGGGCTGCACTAGTCTGCATTCCCCCCAGCAGTGTACTAGGCTTGCCTATTCTCCATATCCTGGCCAGCACTTGTTATTTGTTGGTTTGTTGATGGTAGCCATTCTGACAGGTGTGAAGTGATACCTCATTGTCATTTTAATTAGTATCTCTCTGATGACCAGTGACTTTGAGCGCTTTCTCTTTTCTCTTGGCCATCTGAATGTCTGCTTTGGAGAAGTGTCTATTTAGGTCCTTTGCCCATTTCTAAATTGAATTGTGTGTCTTCCTTTTGTTAAATTGTATGAGTTCCTTATATATTTTGGATATTACACCTTTATTGCTGCAAACATGTTTCATCATAAAGTGGCTCTTTTTTCGTTTGGTTGGTGGTTTCTTTTGCTGCAGAAGCTTTTTAGTTTGATGTAGTCCATGTGTTTATTTTCTCCTTAGTTTCCATTGCCCTAGATCAGTGATGGGCAACATTTTGAGCTTGGTGTGTCAAAATTTGCCAAAAAACCAAGCATAACTCAGATGGTGTGTCACTTCGGAAAAAAACCCATAATTTTGTAATATTTATAGCTTAAATAACAAAAATTTATAATTGTAATATATAACTGTATTTAATAAGCCAAAAACTAATTATTTAACTTACTTGCTTAGTGACTTCTATGTTCATCTGTCAGTTGGTTTCTTTTGTTGGTCTTAATATTATTTAACTTGTGTGGGGTACCATAAACTAAGGTAAGTGAAGGGGAGGGGGACTTCTTTAACTAACCTGCCTATTAGTGACTTTTTTGTTGCTGAATTTCATTGGCTAAACCTTCAATTGAAGGTGCCCAAACAAGCGCTACTAACTTCATCTGTCAATCTGTTTCTTTTGTTGGTTTTGATATTACTTAATGCTGAGAATAAGGTCTCACAAAAGTACATAGAGGGAAAAATTGTGAGTAAAGCCATTGCTGTATTTTTCAGGGTGACCTCAAGTTGACCAACACCCGAGCCCAAATGCTGTCTTGAAATTCTGCAGGTTGCATCTCCAAATCATCAATCTGCATCCACTGGAAACCATTTAATTCCAAAATACTGTAGACTACTACATCAGGATACTTAATTATTTTTATGGTCTGTTCTAGGCTTCTAAATTGATTAAATCTATCATTGAACTGGTCAAGAAATGAGTCTAAGACATGTTGGTACTTTATATGCAAGGGTTCCATTTCATTTTGTACAGCTGCACTGGCCTTCTCAAAATACTTTGTTACTCGAGGAAAATACTTATAAGTTTTAGTTTCTACATCTCACTTGAAAATTTTAAGTTTACTTTTAAAAGCTTTTATGTATCCAAAGATAACATCAATATTTTGCCAAAACCTGTAACTCTAAGTTCAGTTCATTAATATGAACAGAGAGATCTGTAAAAAATATCAGGGTGTTGACCCACTTATCACTGTTGAGCTGAGAAAATTTTCCCAGATCCTTATCCTCAAGAAATATCTTAATTTTGGAGGAACTAAGAAGGCGGCATAGTAAACACCTATTGTGCTGCCCCTCAGAACAGTTCCAAAACTACAACATAACAACAAAACAAACATCATCCAGAATCACCAGAAAGCTGGCTGAGTGAAAATTCCACAAATAAGAGTGAAGGTGGGACACTGAGACTCAGAAGAGCGGCGGAGTGCAGTCTTGAAGATACAGCCAGAGAGAGGTTCAGAGCCAGGTGGGCTGTATGGAGGGCATCAGCAACCCCGGCTGGATTTCTACAACAGAGAGGGCAGAGACGTCCCACTGCACAGATTCCCCAGTGCCAGGCGAGGTCTGAGGTCCAGGGTATGCACACTAAAAGCCAGGCGCAGCAGAGGTCTGCGAATTTGAGGAGAGTGCGCTAAACTTGGAACAGCAATTTGCATGTAAACTTGGGAACAGAACTTCGCAACCCCACAGAGCTGACTCGTGACTTGCTCCCTCGTTCAGGAGACCACCGGACTGCTTTGTTTTACAACCCTGTGTGAGACTTTGGGTGTGTAGACTCATTTGGGGAGAGGTAGAGTTGTCTGGCAATGGGTAGGGACCAGTAGCGGATTTCTCTCAGAGGTGCGCAGCCGTTACCACTCGGCACAGAAACCCACGCACCGCATAGGGTGGAGCTGATGCTGCCCGCTCAGCCCTGGAAATTCTGCCCATCCAACCTGAACACAGCTCACCTTCACACCCAATTGGCCTGGAGGTCAAACCCTCCTAGTGCTAACAACAAATACTGTAAACCCATAAAGGATTGCAGTTTCCTCGAGTATCCACCTCAGGTAACTGGAGAGGCAGAGCCACTGTGCCTTAGAGGACATCTATCACACAAAGCTAATCGTCCAACTCAGCAAAGCAGCCACAATGCAGAGAAACAGAAAGAAATTGAGTGTGAACGAAATGAAGGAAAAAAGATGACTAGACATAGAGTTCAAAACCACAGTAATTTGGTTTTTCAAGAGGCTCCTAGAAAAGGCCAATAAAATTAATGAGAATTACGAGGAAATGAACAAGACATATGAGGATATGAAAAAGGACCAACTAGAAATTAAGCATACACTGACTCAAATAAAAAATATTACACAAAGTCCTAAAAGCTGTCCAGAGGGCCTCAAGAACCAAGTCAAAGATTTGAAATACAAAGAAGCAAAATCCACATGGCTGGAAAAGCAAGAAGCAAAAAGAATCCAGATAATTGAAGATAGTGTCAGAGGCCTCTAGGACAACCTCAAGCATGCCAACATCCAAATTATGGGGGTGCCAGAAAAAGAGAGAGAGCAAGATAATGAAAACCTACTTGAAGAAATAGTTACTGAAAACTTCCCCCACCTGGTGAAAGAAACTGACTTAAAAGCCCAAGAAGTACACAGAACCCCAAAATATAGGAATCTAAAGAGAACCACACCAAGACACATCATAATTAAAATGCGAAGAGCAAAAGACAAAGAGAGAATATTAAAAGCTGCAAGAGAAAAAAATGTTGCTTACCTATAAGGGAGCACCCATACGATTGTCAGTGGATTTCTCAACAGAAACGATGCAGGCCAGACAGGAGTGGCAAGAAATATTCAAAGTGATGAATAGCAAGAATCTACAACCAAGATTACTCTATTCAGCAAAGCTATCGTTCAGAATTGAAGATCAGATAAAGTGCTTCACAGATAAGAAAAAATTAAAGAGTTCATCACCACCAAACCAATATTATATGAAATGCTGAAAGATATTCTTTAAGAAGAGGAAGAAGAAAAAGGTAAAAATATAAATTATGAACAACAAATACACATCTATCAACAAATGAATATAAAATTCAAGGGAATTAATAATCTGATGAACAGGATAAACTGGTGAATATAACAGAATCATGGACACAGAGAGGGAACGGACTGACAATTCTTGGTAACAAAAGGGGTGTGGGAGGTGCAGCAAGAGACTGGACAAAAATCATGCAACTATGGGAGAGGACAGTGGGGGGGGTGAGGTGAGGGCAGAGGGTGGGATGGGTACCGGGTGCAAGGGAGCTGTAAGGGGATAAAAAAGGGGGAACAATGCAATTAATAAACTGAACAATAAAAAAAGAGAAATACCTTAATTTCTTCAAAGCACTCCACAAAGTGCTCAAGAACTTTGCCTCAGTTCAGCCATCTTACGTTATTGTACATCAGCAGTTCACTGTGGGTGGAATCAACCTACAGTAAAAGAGCAGAAAATTCTCACTTGTGAAGGGGGCAAGCAGCTATTAAATTAACTATTTTTGTAACAACTGACATTAAATCTTTAAGTCGGTGAATCCTGCCTTGACACATAAAGCCTCCTGATGGATAATACTATGAAAAGGCACAATCGGATGCCCAATAGCTTCCATAAACAATTTGACAAATCCGACTTTTTTCCCCACTATGTTTGGTGCCCCGTCTGTCATCACTGACAGAAATTTAAGATATCAATGCTTAGGTCATGGAATGTTTGTATAACAATCTTACATACTTCACTTTCTGATGTACTTGTTGGCACTGATACTAATTTTATCAACTCTTTTCTCATTGTGAGACCATCAGAATATCAAACAATAATGGCCAACTGAGCATCAGCAGTTTCATCAAGAAAGATTGAAAAATATTTACAATTACTTATGTCTCTCTTTAATTGATGTTGTATGTTTGTGTTCAGTCTCATTATTCGGTCTTTTGTGATATGTCTACTGAGTGGTAACTCAGATATTCTCTTAATAACTGCAGCTTTATTCTGCATAGTGTGAAATAGAACTGGTGCACATTTTAGGAGAGTTTCTTTGATAAATTCTCCCTCATTGAGTGCTTTTTCATGCTAAGCTATGGAGTGAGCAATGCTCAAACTTGCTGATGTTGGCTTATAAAGGTGTAGCTGTCTGGAAATATATTCCTTCCTTTCATCCTCACTTTTTTTCAAGAGCTGGAAATGATTAGTTTCAAAATGTCTATTTATATTCTATGTTCTGCTTACTACTGTTTCAATACATAGAACACAAAATGATCTGCCATTTTTTTCTATAATGCCATACATCTCAGTCCATGTCTCTTGAAAGGGTCAGCTACTGCTACTACCACTTCCTTTACTTAACCTTGGTTTTTTATTTTTTGGGTTCTCCATCAGGGGGGCAGTGACAGAAGATAGAATTATAGATAGCCTGTTAGCCCTGCAGGCAATTAGGGGTTAACTAGCCTAACTGGCCACAAGATGGCACATGTAACTGTCTTTTAGGAAAGGGCAGGGTTAATAAGCAGAAATAAGGGTTAATAAGGATGCACAACAGTAATAGTGATGAAATGGAGTCTGCACTATGCTGCAAAATGACGTTCCTTATATAAATTAAGATAGCTGCCGCTATTTTTAATGGCAGGAAACAGCACCTATAGCACAGGCCCTAGCCTCTCCCAGCTTCCCCCTCACTTATCTCAGTAATGATGGTCAAGTAGAAATCCACAACACCCCACAACAGTAGATTGGATGATGGTTGCTATGGTTATGTGGTTGCTGGTAATAGGGATCATAGGATTCCCAGAGATGTACTCCTTGTGGCATTCTGCTGCTCCCTGCTCCAACGGCCGTAAGTGAGGTCAAAGATCCCCTAACAGCCTAACTGGAAATCCCAGAACTAGACTCTCTGTGCCAGAGTTCTGTTGTTTTGGCCTACAGACCTCCAGCACAGAGTGTCTACACTACACTATAGCAAATGTTTCGTCCTTGGCTACTGCATCTGGCTGTGCAGTAGCTGAGGATGAAACATCCTTCTTGGCATGTGGCCCCATACTTCTCTGAATGTAGGAACTCCTTTCATGTCCTGCATGGTTCAGAGTTCCAGTTCAGGATTCGGGTTCTGGAGAAGGCTGCACACAAATGAAGAGAGACTTAGAAAAGTATGAATTGGGAAATGGGGGCCAGGCAGTTGCCCATCTCTAGTGGTAGGACTGCCCTGTGCTCTGGCCTGGCTATCCCTTTCATTAAGGCTATAGGATCCACCAATAGCCTTTAGGCATGAAATTCCAATAACAGAAATATACAAAAAACAAACAGAGGTGTTTCAGTTAACAATGTTTTTTCTCTCTGACCTTTCAAAGCAATTAAGGTTGTTTACCAGCCTTCTGGACTTTCTTTCCACATCTTTCTATTAGTGAGACAGGATTGGTTTCCGGCATCTCCCCCTTTCTTTTCTTTAAAATATCTTCTATCTGCAGACTAGAAATAAACATATAAGAACGAAAAATAAGACAAGCAACAATGCCATGCTGAGAGGCAAATGAATCAGTCTGCAGTAAGTTTCTTTCTGTGTCAACAGTTTTTGAGTCCCGATTTCATTTCGAACAGTCTTTTGAGTCCCAGTTTCAATGTCAAACAGTTCCGTATATGTATATGTCAGCAATGACATTTCAGTTCTGGATGGTGGACAAATGGTGGCAATGCAGGTCTGACTCTCTCTGGTTTGGTCCTGGGCAACCTGCAGTGATGCACAGCTGTTGACTGCTAGCATGGCAAGGTGTTGTCAGCGTCTTCCATATCTGGATAGTTTCTCCTCTTCTTCATGGTTGGAGCATTCCTGACAATTCCTCTCTGTTGCAGGAATCCACAGGGTTTTGGAGTTGTTTTCTGAAAACATACAAACATATTCTTGACCAAATGTTAATAAAGGAATCTTTTGACTTGGGATCCTATTTATTTTTGCCCAAACTATTTTTCCTTTGGTTTATTTTCACATCATGTGTGTTTTTCATGGGTGTCTTGCTGTTAGGATTACAAATGAAAAATTTTCCCCATTTTTATTAAGGTATTACATGTGTACATATCTTCCCATTGCCCTCTCCCAACCCCATACCTGCCCTCACTCCCCAGTGTCTTGCGTCCATTGGTTATGCTTATGTGCGTGCATACAAGTTCTTTGGTTGAAGTCTTATCTCCCCAATCTCTCCCTAAACTTCCCACTATAATTTGACAGTCTGCTTGATGCTTTACTGCCTCTGTACCTATCTTTTTGTTCACCAGTTTATAATGTTCTTTATTATTCACAAATGAGTGAGATCATGTGGTATTTTACTTTTATTGACTGGCTTATTTCACTTAGCATAATGCTCTCCAGTTCCATCCAGGTTGCTGCAAATGGTAAGAATTCTCTCTTTTTATGGCAGCACAGTATTCCATTGTGTAGGTATGCCATAGCTTTCTGATCCAGTCATCTGCTGATGCGTACATTGGCTGTTTCCAAATCTTAGCTATTATAAATAGTGCTGCTATGAACATAGGGGCGCATATATCCTTTCTGATTGGTGCTTCTAGTTGCTTAGGATATATTCCTAGGAATGAGATTACTGGGTCAAATGGGAGTTCAATTTTTAGTTTTTTGAGGAAACTGCATACTGTTCTCCACAGTGGCTGCACCAGTCTGCATTCCCACCAGCAGTGCATGAGGGTCCCTTTTTCTCTGCATCCTCACCAGCACTTGTTGTTTGTTGATTTGTTGATGACAGCCATTATGACATGTGTGAGATGGTACCGCATTGTCGTTTTGATTTACATCTCACAGATAATTAGTGACTTAGAGCATGTTTTGATGTGTCTCTTGGCCTTCATTCTGCCTTCTTTCAAAAAGATTCTATTTAGTTCCATTGCCCAGTTTTTTATTGGATCATTTATCTTCTTTTTAATAAATTGTATAAGTTGCTGGTAGATGCTGGAGATTAAACATTTATCAGTGATAACATTTGAAAATATATTCTCCCATACAGTGGGCTTTCTTATTGTTTTGTTGATGGTTTCTTTTGCTGTGAAAAAGCTTTTTATTTTGATGTAGTCCCATTTGTTTATTTTCTATTTATTTATTTATTTTATCTTTATTGTTCAGTTTATTAATTACATTGTTCCCCCTTTTTTATCCCTCTATATCTCCCCTCCACCCTCTACCCATCCCACCCTCCGCCTTCACCTCCCCCTCTCCACTGTCCTCTCCCATTGTTGCAAGATTTTTGTCCAGTCTCTTGCTGCACTTCCCACATCCCCTTTCTCCCCAAGAATTGTCAGTCCATTCCCTCTCTATGTCCATGATTCTGTTGTATTCACCAGTTTATCCTGTTCATCAGATTATTAATTCCCTTGATTTTTATATTCATTTGTTGATAGATGTGTATTTGTTTTCATAATTTATATTTTTACCTTTTTCTTCTTCCTCTTCTTAAAGAATATCTTTCAGCATTTCATATAATATTGGTTTGGGGGTGATAAAATCCGTTAGTTTTTCTTATCTGCGATGCACTTTATCTGATCTTCAATTCTGAATGATAGCTTTCCTGGATAGAGTAATCTTGGTTGTAGATTCTTGCTATTCATCACTTTGAATATTTCTAGCCACTCCCATCTGGCCTGCATCGTTTCTGTTGAGAAATACACTGACAATCGTATGGGTGCTCCCTTATAGGTAAGCAACATTTTTTCTCTTGCAGCTTTTAATATTCTCTCTTTGTCTTTTGCTCTTCGCAATTTAATTATGATGTGTCTTAGTATAGTCCTCTTTAGATTCCTATATTTTGGGGTTCTGTGTACTTCTTGGGCTTTTAAGTCAGTTTCTTTCACCAGGTGGGGGAAGTTTTCAGTCACTATTTCTTCAAGTAGGTTTTCATTATCTTGCTCTCTCTCTTTTTCTGGCACCCCCATAATTCGGATGTTGGCATGCTTGAGGTTGTCCTAGAGGCCTCTGACACTATCTTCAATTATCTGGATTCTTTTTGCTTCTTGCTTTTCCAGCCATGTGGATTTTGCTTCTTTGTATTTCAAATCTTTGACTTGGTTCTTGCGGCCCTCTGGACAGTTTTTAGGACTTTGTGTAATATTTTTTATTTCAGTCAGTGTTTGCTTAATTTCTAGTTGTTTCTTTTTCATGTCCTTGAGGGTCTCGTTCATATCCTTGTAGGGCTTGTTCATTTCCTGTAGGTCTCATTCATTTTCTTGTAAGTCTCATTCATTTCCTTGTAGGTCTCATTAATTTCCTCATAGGTCTTGGTCATTTCCTTGTAGTTCTCATTAAGTTCATCAGGCCTTTTCTAGGAGCCTCTTGCAAAGCCTTATAACCGTAGTTTTGAACTCTATGTCTAGTCATCTTTTTTCCTCCATTTCTTTCACACCTGATTTCTTTCCATGTCTCTGCATGGTGGCTGCTTTATGTGGTAGATGTCCTCTAAGGGACAGTGGCTCATTCTCTCCAGTTACCTGAGGTGGGTACTCTTACTGCAATCCTTTATGGGTTGTACAGTATTTTTGAATTTAAGCCCAGCTTCTTGTTGTTAGCCCTAGGAGGGTTTGACCTCCAGGCCAATTGGCTGTGAAGGGAGACTGTGTTCAGGTTCGGATGGGCGGAGTCTCTGAGCTGAGCAGGCAGAGTTAGCGTCAGTGTCAGCTACGTCCTATGCGGCACGCAGGTCTCTGTTGGGTGGTAATGGTTGCAGGCACCTCCAAGAGAAAGCCGCAAGTCTCTACCCCTTGCCAGACAATTCTGCCTCTCCCCAAATGAGTCTGCACACCCAAAGTCTCGCCCAGGGTTGTAAAACAAAGCAGTCCAGTGGTCTGCAGAACAGGGGGCACGTTGTCAGTGAGCAAGTCACGCATCTGTGCTATTGCACACTTTACGAGCACAAACTGCTGTTCCAAGCAACCTGGATTCTCCTCAGACTAGGAGACCTCTGCCACGCCCATCTTCCAGGGTGCGTACCCCAGACCTTGGACCTCGCCTGGCACTGGGGAATCTGTGCAGTGAGACGGTCTCTGCCCTCCCCGTTGGAGAAATCCAGCCGGGATTGCTGCTGCCAGCCCTACAGCCCGCATGCGCCCCATGGCTCTCCCGAACCTCTGGCTCCACACATGTCTTCAAGGCTGCGCTCCGCCGCTCTTCTGAGTCTCAGTGTCCCATCTTTACTTTTATTTGTGGAGTTTTCACTCAGCCAGATGTCCGGTGATACTGGATGATGTTTGTCTTGTTATGTTGTAGTTTTGGAATTGTTCTGAGGGGCAGCACAATATGTGTTTACCTATGCCGCCATCTTGGTTCCTCTTTCGAAAATTATTTTTCTAAAGTAAAAATTTTTAATTTACTTACAGGAGAATTTTTTTCTTACATGATATTGCTCCACTATCCTCGCCCCCCACCCCTTTTTGGAGAATTAATGGAGGCATTTTGGAAATTTTATAATGCAGTCTTGATAACTTGAAAAAATTGTAATTTTTTTTGCACAAATAGTTTCACTACATGTTAAGTAAGTTTACCATGAGATGAACTACCAAATAAATTTTAGTTAATACTTTAGGAACAGCTTTTTGTCCAGTACAATTAAATTTCCTTGAATATTTACTTATTTCATTTAGCCAATTTAAATTAATCTGAAAACTATTTTACTGTCAAATTTAATAGTCTAAGAACAATCTTAGTTTACCCTATAAATATTAGTGGAAAGCATTGTTTGCATTCTTGAGTAGTCCCTGAGGATTCCTGGTTTTAGTTATAGGGCAGCTGCTGTTAGCTAAGTCTCTCTCTGTTACCTTGGTCCTGCTCTGGACTGCGCCAACTCTCTATTAACTCTCTATCTCAGCTGGGCTTGGGAAGTGAAACAGCCATGGGGCAGGAGACCTCCCTCAGAAGGGGGAGTGTTCAAGCCCCTGCAATGTTGGGGGGGTGAGGCACTATGCCCCACCTCTCTTGGCCCCCAAGTTCTCTCCTGATAGCCCCTCTCCGACTGTACATATCTTAGGTTCTTCCTCTCCTGAGGAATCTTACCCATCTCTGGTTAACCAGCTATCCTCTGGGGCCAAGCAGGGTGATGTGAGGTTCATTTCTGTCTCTTTGGTAGCATATGCTCCTGTGGCCACCACACCCAGCACCTGCCTTAGGATCCCACCTCGGCTGCTGGTGGGCCCTGGCACTGATCACATATCTTGGGGAAACCAGATTTCTTCTCCAGGGAGAGCCCATCTCACACCATTGGGTGAGAGACAGATCCATGGTACCAGCCACCACGAGGCTTCAACCTCAACTTGAACAGAAAACTCAGGGAACATCTGTGGGCAATTGGATTGTGAAAAGAGGATCCCTTCTTGGCAAAAAGGCCAACATAGAATGCTCAATTGCCTACCTAAGAGGCCTTCCACACAGTGGACGGGATTAAATCCTTTCATGTCCTTTTTAAAATTGATGCCAAACATTCAAAGAATTAGTTTGTAAGTTTGTTTGAAATAATTGTACAATATGCTGTTGTAAAATATCAAAAATTATAACGACATTGTAGAATAATATCATGTAAGGATATTCTTTATTCTAGGCCATGGAAACTGGCTATTAATTTCTTTTTATACAGACAAGATCTAATTACATTTTCTGCACCTTTCCCAGGAGTAGGTAGTGATAGTAGATATATTTTTGCTTTTTCCTCCCCTCCTTTGGTGTACATGCAAACTAGAAACCTCTCTTTAATTTTACACACAAAGGAGCAGTGGTTTGATTTTGTGTCATACAAAAAGGGAAGCTAGGTGGCAACACCTGTGCTATTATACTTTCTTGCCCTACTCCTGTTGCTCCTGGATGAACCAAGGTGTTTTGTATTTTGGTGACTACATTAGGCAGGGAATCAACCCACATAAGGGTTCTTACCCATGAAGGGTTATAAACATAAGTCCAAAATACTTTCTAATTTACCCCACGTAATATTACTGTGCAGCAGATTACTGCTATTATGGCCAGAAAGATGTTCTCAGGCATCTGTACCATCTTCTTTACCATGCCCCGGGTAGTCTCTAGGCTATTTGTTGTCCAGCTGGTCCTCCTTCTGCTCTTCATCTTCAGTAGATTGTTTGGAGTCGCTGCTCTCTGTGGTTGAGGTAGTTGATTGTTTGCAGCTGCATGGGTTGGCTCCAGGTAAAATGTCCTCATTATTCTGGCTAGTTGCTCTCTTGGATCCCTGTTGCAGTTTAATATTTCTAGCAGGGATCCACATGAGTTTGGAAAAATTCTCTGGAAATATACAAGCATACCCTCTGTCAAACATTAATAATAGATCGGGTCCCTTCCATAAACCGGATTCGGGGTCTTTCCATTTAACTAGACCATTTTCTTTTGTTATATTCTGGCATCAATGTATCTCCATAGGTGTCTTTCATTTTCATCACAAGTGAAAAAATTTAAAGTAATTAAGGCTTGGTGCAGCCTACCCACAGGTGATTTATCCATCACCCCCCACCCCGATTTTTGTTTTTCAAGTTGGGACTCTAGCCACTGATGCTGACGTTCAATAATGGCCTGTCCTTGGGAATTATATGGTATCCCTGTAATGTGCTGAATTTTCCACCTTTTACAAAATTCCTGGAATTGGCAGCTTGTGTATGCAGGCCCATTATCATTTTTAATAATTTTTGGAACTCCCATTACAGCAAAAGAAGCTAGGCAATGATCAATAACCTGTTTTGCCCTTTCTCCTGTAGATGCAGTAGCCCATAGGACTTTTGAAAAGGTGTCTACAGAGACATGTAATGCCCCAAGGCATCCAAAGGAAGTATAATGCATTACATCCATTTGCCAGATATGTCTCTTAGCAAACCTCTAGGGTTGATTCCTGTGTTAGGCCCTTGAGGTAGATGTAATATGCAAATGGGACATTCCCCAATAATCTGTTTTGCCTGTTGTTGAGTGATTGAGAATTGTTTAGACAGCATTTTGGCAGGCTGATGTAAAAGCTGATGTGATTCTAAGGCTTCTTTTAATAAAACAACCAATTGATCAGCATGTGTATTTCCTTTTGTTAAAGGACCAGGTAAGACACTATGAACACTGATGTGAGTGATATAAAAAGGGTATTGTCTCTATTGTACAATCTGCTGAACTTGTTTAAATAAACTTTGGTCACTAAGCCATTTCAATTGGGCAGTTTCACTTGTATTCACTAAATTTGCAGCATAAAAGAAATCAGAGACTATATTAAGAGGCTCTTGGAAGTCCTACAATGCAGCCTTAATAGCTACTAGTTCAATTCTTTGTACAGAAGTATGACTGGTCAGTATGACTTGGTCTGAATTTATTGCAATTTTCCCATTAGATGATCCCTCAGTAAAAACAGTTAAAGATCCAAGAATAAGTTCCTTCCTAGTATTTTTGGTATAATTATGGAAGTATTATATAAAAATTGTAGTAATTTATCTTTTAATAGGTGATATCTAAGTTTCCCTGAATATCCACTTAACTTATTTTGCCAATTTATATCAGTCTGAAGTAATATATTGTTTCCCAGTGAGGGGGAGGTAGAGACACTGGGGCTCTTCCCCTCTAAGCTGTTTGCAGAGTTTTCTGATTTGAAATATTAATTGGGCCATTAGTTCTACATATGTAACTGCAGTTTTAGAGGATTGATGCCCTAGGTGGACCCATTCAATAATGGCAGGAGAATTTTTTATTTTGAAAGATGACACCAATGGGACTATTTGCAGCAGGCTTAATTTGTCCCAATAAAGGCAATTCGGGCTGTACCCATGCTACTTGGGCTGAGGAAATTGTCTGCTCAATTCTTAGCAACTCATTCCTAGCTTCATCTGTTAGTGTTTGAAGAGAAAAAATTAGAATCACCTCTAAGCAAATTAAAAAATTCATCATTTCTCCTGTAGAGATCTTCAGATAAGGTCTTAACCAGTTAATGTCCCATAATAATTTTTGAAAGTCATTTAAAGTTTTAAGACAATCTTTTCTTATCTCCACCTTCTGAGGCCTAATGCATTGGTTTCCAATTACAGTCCTGAAGACATTTGAAGGAAACCTCTCTTTATTTCCTTCCAAAATAATTTTCAGGCTACAGAGAGTTTCATTTAAAAATCCTTGTCACATGAAATAATTTCTCTTAAGGTTACGGTGACCATTAGTATGGATTAGATTTAATATTTTAATAACAATTCTCAGTTTATCCTGTAAATACCAGTGAAAGAGATTTCAAAATTTTCAAATTACTCCTTTTTATTAAGCTAGAACTTTATTTTTTAAAGAGTATCCCCTTAGGCTTATTATTTGCACCCACAGAGGGTCCGTGGGACGTCTTATTAACTTAGAATGCTTAATCAAATTGCTTACAAAGACATTGGCTTTTCATTTAGCTGGAAACCTTAATTTTAATTTTAAAAAGCTAATTTAAGTAATTAAAGTAGGTATCATCATTTAATAAGTAAAGTGAATTTAGTAAATGTAGACATCTGATTTACAAGCTGCAAATGTATCTTAATTAATAATTCAGACAGCTATGGGCTTTTTATTATCTTAAGTTCTGTTGGATTTTAAGAAATATTTAGTTACTTCATTTTGCCCTTCTTAGAGGCCAAAATCTTTATAACATTTAAAATATATTTATTAATGTTTTATTTGATAAGGTTTTCCATGCAATTTCAAGTATATTAGATCTGTTAAATTTAAAATGATTTCCTTTAAGAAGAGAGAATAAATTTCTTGTGTTACTCCGGGCACCCTTGGAGTTTTCCAAGAATCATCTCTCAGTTACACACACACACACACACACACACACACATATGATTTAAAGATTGTAATTTTTATAATTATCTTAAGACATCAATTAAATTTTAAACTAGTTCTTGCATAGAAAAATTTTGGTTGGGATCACAGAATTAATTCTCTCTCTTTTTTAAAAAATTAGACCAATAGCAACTTATTTTGAATTCCTAATTATTTTCAGAGAAAACATATTTTATTTTTTCAAAAATAAGTGCTTATACTTTAGGCATGTAATTACCACAACCACATTTTTTTTCCAATTTAATTTGCACTTTGAACTTTTAAAGCAGGCAAGTGAAACATTTAGCAGTCCTAGATTAATAACACTTTGTATTTCTAAGAATAATACAAGATACAATCAATTAATAGCTTCAATTCTGTCCTCTAGTTTTTTCTCATGAGGAAGCAAATTTAAACTATAATTTTTATTTGCCAGTGGCTCTGGAAAATCAGGTTTGGTTTATTCGAATGTAAATTACCACATCCTTTAAAAGATGGCTGCTGGCAGAAAACTGGTCTACCTGTATGCTAGGGGAAGGGCAGCTACCCTTCTTCCTCCATTAACAAAGGGCATAGCCAGTTACCTGGGCTATGTAGATCTTTATAATTAATACATTATTTATCTATATTTCAATAATTTCTTTGAGATTAAAATCCAATTCCAATTATGTAAGACATTTACTTTGGATAAATTCTATAACAGATAACTTACTGCTTTTCTTAAAGTCCTTAAAAAGTTAACTTTTTAACAAGGTTCATTAGCATTTTAAAAACTACTTTTTATTATGGAAATGCAAATCCTGTTGCTGGAATTAGCTTGAATTTCTTTCCAGAACATCTTTTTGCCATTTTTCTTAGTAAAAACCAGTTTTGGGTTTTTCATTTTCTGTATTTTTTGCAGGGAGATTCCAGCTGAAGACAATCTAAATGTCTGAAATCGGATCATGTGCGCATTTTGCCTTACAGCTAAGTTCTCTCCCCATGAACACAGAAATTCCAGACATATTTCTAAATTTTTAAGGCTTTTTCATGGTGAGAAAGGAAATTTTAATTTAGCACACTGAGAAAGTGGGCGTCCATATTGGATCTCCATGTGTCTCCCTTCCCCCACATCCTGCTTACTTCTGGGGAAGCATCAGCAACAAATCTGGCAGAATTTCTTTTCACGCTTAAAAGATAAAGACAGATCTTAAATTTTTTCCTTTCTTTTTCGTTTCCTAAGTAATAACTAACACACAATTTGGCCAAGGTATGCATTTCCTTGTGAGTTCTTTTATAGTTTTTAAACAATACCTTAAGCAATCTCATTGCAGGAGAGCAGATAGTCCTGCCCTCTCCTGTCAACTTTGAATTTCTCTGCACCAGAGGTGGTTTCAGCAGTGGAGTTTCACTTCTCCTTACAGTTTTTAGATTCCAAATACAAACTAAGATTTTAATTTGAACAAGAAACCACATTATTTAAGCACACAAACAAAATTCTATAATTAAGTTTACTTTATAACCCAATTCTTCCCCATTAGCTTGGCTGAAAAAGACCCTACTTACAGATTGCGACTTCTGCAGCTGGTCATGGGCTTTGTGTACAGTGAAATTTCCATGCCTTTTCTTGGTGCACATTTCCTCTTTTGCTCTTAGGTGAAAAATATTATCTTCTCCAGACTCACCGAGTCAGGCGCCAGATGTAGGAACTCCTTTCACATCCCGTGTGGTTCAGAGTTCCAGTTCATGGTTCGGGTTCTGGAGAAGGCTGCACACAATTGAAGATACTTAGAAAAGTATGAATTTGGGAAATGGGGGCCAGGTGGTAGCCCATCTCTAGTGGAAGGACTGCCCTGTGCTCTGGCCTGGCTATCCCTTTTATTAAGGCTATAGGATTCACCGATAGCCTTTAAGCAAGAAATTCCAATAACAGAAATATTCAAAAAACAAACAGAGGTGTTTCAGTTAACAATGTTTTTAGCTCTGACCTTTCAGAGCAATTAAGGTTGTTTACCAGCCTTCCGGACTTTCTGTCCACATCTTTCTATTGGTGAGACAGGATTGGTTTCTGGCATCTGTATGTGACTGCATGTGGCCACACGTCATCAAACATGGCTATGCGTGTCAGTGCTGACAAGCATGTCATAGGTTCGCCATCACAGCCCTAGATCCTAGGGGCTAGGAGATTTATCTGTAAACATATTGCTATGAGAGATATCTGAGATTTTGCTGCCTATGGTTTCTTCTAGGTTTCTTATGATTTCACAACTTACATTTAAATCTTTTTCCATTTTGAATTTATTCTTGTGTGTGGTGTAAATTGGTGATCTAGATTCTTTTTTTTTTTTTTTGCATGTATCTGTCCGATTTTCCCAACACCATTTATTGCAGAGACTATCTTGACTCTACTGCATGTTTTTGCCTCCTTTGTCAAATATTAATTGAGGTAATGGGTTGGGTTGATTTCTAGGATTTCTGTTCTATTCCACTGATTTAAATGCTTGTTCTTGTGCCAGTATCAGGCTGTTTTGAACACAGTGATTTTATAGTATAACTTGATATCTGGTATTGTGATCCCACTTCTAAGGATATATCCTAAGAAACCTGAAATATCAATCAGAAAATATGTATGCACCACTATGTTCATAGCAGCACAATTTACAATAGTTAAGATCTGAAAACAACCCAAGTGTCCATCAGTAGATGAGTAGATAAAAAAAAGCTGTGGTACATTTATACCATGGTTTACTATGCAGCAAACAGAGTAGGACCTTTTACCCTTTGAGACAGCATGGAGGTACCTGAAGAGTAGTATGCTAAGTAAAATAAGCCAGTCAAAGGTATCACATTATCTCACTCATATGTGGAATCTAATGAACAAAATAGATCCAGAGGCATAGAAGCACAGAACAGACTGCAGAATCTCAGAGGTAAGGCAGGGGAGGGTGGGAAGAGATCAACCCAAGAACTTGTATGCATATATGCATAACCCATTACGAGAGACAATAGGGTGGTGAAGGCCTGGGGTGGGTAGTGGGGGCAGGCTAGAAGAGGTTAATGGGGAGAAAAAGATGACATATGTGTCACTTTCAACAATAAAGATTTAATTTTAAAAAAGATAATAGGGCTGCACTAGACTTGGTTTGTTCTTCGGTAGCAGTGGTGTCTCTTTTTTTAATATATTTCTGCTAGAAGCCCAGTGCACAAAATTCATGCATGGGGTGTGGGGGTGTCCATCAGCCCAGCCTGCTCCCTCTCTAATCTGGGACACCTTGAAGGATGTCCAGGCACCTGTTTAGGCCTGATCCCGGTGGGATCAAGCCTAAATGGGCTGTTGGACATCCCTCTCACAATTCAGGACAGCTGGCTCCCAACTGCCCTCTCCTGCAGGTCTGGTACCCCCCAACTACCCTGCCCTGCAGGCTTGGTCCTGCACAACTGCCCTCCCCTGATGATCTGGTTTCTCCCAACTGCCATCCTCTACTGGCCTGGTCACCCCTAACTGCCCTCCCTGCTGGCCTGATTGCCCACAATTCCCCTCCCCTGCAGGCCTGGTTCCCCCCAACTGTCCTCCACCGCAGGCCTGGTCTCTCCCCCCAACTTCCCTCCACTGTGTGCCTGACCGCCCCCCCTCCCAAAAAAAACTGTCTTTCACTGCAGGCCTGCCCACCTCAACTGACCACTTATGCAGGCCTGCCCCCCCCCAACTGACCTCCTCTGATGACCTGGTCTCCCCCAACTGCCCTCCTCTGCTGGTCCAGTCACCCCTAACTGCCGTCCCTGCTGGCTTGATCACCTATAACTGCCCTCCCCTACAGGCCTGTTTCCTCCCCTACCCCCCCAACTTCTTTACCTGGCAGGCCTGGTCCCCCCCAACTTCCCTCCACTACAGGCCTGGTCACACCTCTCCCCTGCCAACTGCCCTCCACTGCAGGCTTGGTCCTCCCCACCAACTGCCCTTCACTACAGGCCTGGTATCCCCACCCCCCAAATGCCTTCCCCTTTCAGGCCTGGTCCCTTCCAACTTTCCTCCCCTACATGCCTGGGTCCCCCCTCCCTCAACTGCCCTCCCATGCTGGCCTGGATCCCCTCCAACTGCCCTCCATTGCTGGCCTGGTCTCCCCCAATTTCACTCCTCTGCCGGCCTGGTCACCCTTAACTTCCCACAACTGCCCTCTCCTGCATGCCATCTTGTGATGGACATCTTGTGGTGGCCATCTTGTGTCCACACGGAAGCAGCCATCTTTGACCACATGGGGGCAGCCATCTTGTGTCTTGGTGTGACAGTCAATTTGCATATTACTCTTTTATTAGATATAATTGATTTCAGAGAGGAAGAAAGAAGGTGAGAGAGATAGAAGCTATAATGATGAGAAAGAATCATTGATCAACTGCTTCCTGCATGCCTCTTACTGGGGATTGAGCCCACAACCCAGGCATGTGCCCTTGACCAGAATTTAACCCAGGATATAGCCGATGCTATATCCACTGAGCCAAACCATCTAGGGCATCAGCAATAGTAGTGTCTTTTACTCTAAATCCTGGAAATCACTGTCTCTTTCCTGCTTTGTAAAATGAACCATTCTAATAAAAATTGTTGGACTTGTGGTGTTTATAGATTGCCTTAGTCCCTTGATTTAATTCTCCAAGATAACGTTTACCTCTTAACAAGAATCTTAGAAAGAAAGTTTTAATTCCACAGGGTAAAGTGATGGGAATTTTTGGTTGTTTCTGGGTCATGAAAGAACTAGTTTGTGGATAAAGTAGTTCTGGGCTTCTAACTCTTGGGGGAGGGGTGCCAATGGTGCATGCTCTTCCATAAGGTGGTCTTTATGACTCAGAGCACAAGAATTCCCTTTCTCTCTAAATTTGTGTTCTTTGATGACCATAATTTTAGGTTGATATAATATTTTTGTACCTTCTCCAAAACCTGCAAGGTTTAGATTAAGCCAGGCTGTCATCTATTTTAACAGGCTGAAGCTGAGCTGGGATTGGTAAACAGCACTAAATAATATCATTACCTCTGTTAACACCAGATTGTCAATCTCCAGATCCACTACTCACAGCCACATCAATTCTGGAGAAGATTCACATGTTACTATTATTTGGTGACTGTGTATGGGCATCCACCAAGTCCTACCCAGTGATTCTTGCAGTGTGTCTGAGGTATGCTCCCTTAAGAAGCCCTGAATTTGCAGAAATTATATTTTCAGGCAGATATTTTATAATTTGCTACATATGGCCACTTTTTTTTGCAGCATCTGTCCTTCTTTCCTTTGCATTTTCCCACACCCACTCCCACTTACTGTTGGCTGCTCTCCCAGTACCTTCTTACCACTGGGGACTTTTATTAATAGGCAGATTTCTGTAGACTCTGCAAGAGCTCCCAATTGCATTATTTGCCTCTTATTTTCTTTAAATTCTTATTTTTTACATTACCGTTCCTTTATACTTGTACATTAAACATTAACTAGAAGTCAAGGATGCAATCACTGGGCCAGGAAGAGTAATTTATATTTCTTGACTGCTGTAGGATGGGGAGGAAAGAAGGCAACACCAGAGTGGTGAAGGTTGCAGTCTGTGGCTTCTACAGAAAGGTAGTGTGAAATGGAGGGCCAAGGTGAGGGGCCCAGTGATAAAGATGAAATATATGGTATTTTTTAAAATTATTTTTTATTGTTTAAAGCAGTGGTCGGCAAATTCATTAGTCAACAGAACCAAATATCAACAGTACAATGATTGAAATTTCTTCTCAGAGACTAATTTTTTGAACTTAAACTTCTTCTAACATCACTTCTTCAAAATAGACTTGCCCAGGCCATGATATTTTGTGGAAGAGCCACACTCAAGGGGCCAAAGAGCCACATGTGGCTCATGAGCTGTGGTTTGCTGACCACTGGTTTAAAGTATTATATATATATTAGTACATATATCTCCTTCCCCACCTCCCCAATGACCTTTCCTCAGTTTCCCCTAACCCCTGTCACATGCCCTCACCCCACTCCCAAGGGTCTTGTGTCCATCGGTATGCTTATATGTATGCATATAAGTCCTTTGGTTGATCTATTTCTCCCTTCTCAACCCTCCCCAGCCTTCCTGCTATAATTTGACAGTCTGTTCAGTGCTTTCCTGCATCTGTATCTATCTTTTTATTCATCAGGTTATAATGCTCTTTATTTTCCATAAATGAGTGAGATCATGTGGTATTTTTTTTTCATTGCCTGGCTTATTTCACTTAACATAATGCCCTCCAGATCCATCCATGCTGATGCAAATGGTAAGAATTCTTTCTTTTTTATAGATAGCATGGTATTTTGAAGTTACACAGACCTTAAATGAATTAACTGGAATGCTAACTCAGTCACTGATTATTATGTGATCTTGGGCAAGTTATCTGACATCTCTAAACTTCCTTCTGATACCTTTATCTCATGTGAAAAAAGAAAAACAAAAGGAACTTGCAAGGTTGTTATGATAATCCAATGGGATGACGGACATGAAAGTACTCAATGATGCATATAGGGCACTTTATAAATATTATTTTCTCTTTTCTTTTATTATGAAGGAATATGAAAAAAAGCCTAAGACATAAAAATCTCCATGTTCTATATATAACAGCTCCAATTTTTTCTTCCATAATATTTTCATAATACTTTAAACCATATGGATAATTGTTTCAACATTTAATTTTTCCACTTAATTATTTAATTACATTTGTGACAGGCACATATTTATTTTGAGTGTGTCAGTGGAACCATTAATTTATTCTAATGGGTTTACAACATGGTCAGATATTTTTCACCATTAACTTAGTGGTGATAGAAAAGTATGCAGACTGCCATAGATTTATCTTGCTATAATTATATTTTAATCAAAATGAATTCCTGAAAAGTCTAGGTAAGGGTTCCCCTAGAGGAAAAGAGGAAAAGGATTTTCTCGGTAAACTATATTTAAGCTTGATAGCTTACCAGTCCAGTTGACTCCCACTTTTGTCCTCAAGTGTCAACAAAGGAAATTTATTGGGTATTTTATCTGGGAGTGGGGATGGAGGGTACATAGTAGTGGAAGACAACTAATGAGATAAGAGATTTCTTTTTCTAAAGAGAATATTATTCTGCTCATCTGGAGAGTGATGCAGGCATTTGTTTGGTTCCCAGATGCTTTTGTAGCTCACACTTCTGCAAAGACCCTCTTCCTGCGTGTCTACATTATCTCCAAAGGAATTGTTTTCTGAGTGAGCTAACAACATTCACCTCCACAGCCTTCCCTGATTAATGCTTCAAGACAGGTTGGCAGTCCTGACTGGTGAGTGAGTATTGAATTCCTCGTTTAGTACTCTCAGGTCTTAAACATTCAAAATGACAGTACATAAAATACAAGCCTTTCATTGCCTTTATCTTTCCATCAGCCCAGAGCTTGGGAGTTTAGGTTAATCTTTCAGTTGTAATCAGGGTTTGATATGAACAATGAAAGCTTCCCAGCAATTCTTTTGCAATTTGTTACTTATTAATTTTAAAAAATTTAAATTTATGTATTGGTGTGTGCTAGAGGACTCTGATTTTCGGTGCATGCCTTGAGGGACACTGAGGTGTGGGCTTGGTTCTTGAACAATAGTTGCAAAGAGGATTCTAGGTGTGTGGATGAGTGTGGTGTGTGTGTGAGTGAGTGAGGGACAGCTAACTCTGGCAGGCATAACAGAGGCTGGAAGACCAGGCTCTCCTGGACAGCGAGCACATACTACTGCCACAGGCACTCCATGGGCTCCGGGGATCAGACATGGAGCCCTCACCATCTTGAAGGAGAGAGTGACCTCTTCTAGGAACTCATCAGCACCACCACCCAGACTGGCCATGGACACTGCCCACAACCCTGTAATCACTCCAGCCAAAATCCTGTTGCCCTGCCCGCAGACCTGCAGATCCTAAAACTTCTACCTCCAAGGATGCATGGTCCCTGCAGTAGTAAGTGCAACTTCCCCCTACCCTGGATGTCGTCCTCTGGACACCACCATTGTCCCTTTCTAGCATGCAAGGTTCCTGAGCCCACCACCCCAAAGGCCCACTCTTGGGTGCTGCTGTGAGCCCCCACTGGGTGTGCTCATATCCAAACAGAGAACACAGCCCCCCCAGTAGAAATTGGGACTATCCCCTTCCTGGCCGCCTGCACCAAGACACTGCAGGTCATGCAGCTTCAGTACAGGGCCCCTCTGTGTGCTCCATCCTGGCAAATGGCCCCCAGTGTGCTTCTGTGAGCCGCCGCTGGGTGCATGCAAATCCATCCAAGGGTGCAAAGTCTCAGCAGCAAAAACTGAGCCTCTCCAATCCACAGCTGCCAACTGCCAGACACCATAGTCGTGCCTTTTCAGCACACAGGCCTCCTGAGCCCACTGCCCCCAAAGGCAGCTCCGAACAAAAGTAACTTCACTCTCAGCATGCACACAGCAGGACTCTGTTTCTCAACATGTATACATAGGATCCCTGATTCTCAGTGCATGCACACTAAATGCCAGTGACTCCAATTCTCGGTGCACACACACAGGGACCCTGATTCTCTGCATAAGGCTACACAAAGTGACAGAGACTCTGATAGACAATTCTCTGGATGTGCACACAGGGACTCTGACTCATGGTGTGTGCTAGATGACTCTGATTTTCGGTGCATGCCTTCAGGGACTTTTTTTTTCAGTGTGGTGCATGCAGGATCCCTGACTCTAGGTGAGTATACAAGGCTGCACTGAGCACCAGTGACTCTGATTCTCGGCACACATGATTCCGCTGACCCACAGCAGTCAGAGGTCATGGTGTTGGAGCTCTTCAGTGACACTTGGGTGGTGTGATGCTCCCACTGCACATGGCTCAAGCCACCACAAGGAAAGAAAAAGAGGAATTGCCAAGAAAGGAAATACATGAAACAGAGGCATGCAACATGACAGAAAAAAATTCAGAGTAATAGTTATACAGTTCATAAATCAGAAGAATGAGAAAATCAGCAACCTATGCAAAAATCAGGAAGAAATCAAAAGTGATAGAGATACAATCAAACGCTATGTAAGGTTCCAAAAATAGACTAGAAGACATGGAAGACCAAATTATTGAGGTAGAAGATAAGGTAGAGAAACAAGCCCAATCTGAAAAGCAACTGGAGAAAAAAAACAAAGAGCAGGAGGAGAGCCTAAGGGAGCTTTTGGGCAACATTAAATGAAGTAACATATGTATAATCAGGGTGCCAGAAGGACAAGAAGAGCAGCAAGGATTAGAGAATATATTTGAAGAAATAATGACAGAAAATGTCCCTGATATGAGAAAGAAAAAAGTCACATAAGTACAGAGAGACCCAAGCAAGATTAATCCCAAAAGACCCACACCAAAGGCAAATATTAACGACAAAGAGAGAATCTTAAAGGCTGCAAGAGAGAAACAGAGTTACCTACAAAGGACCCCCCATCAGATTATCAAATGATTTCTCAACAGAAACACACCAAGCTAAAAGAGAATGGAATAAAGTATACAAAGTGATGCAAAGCAAAGGACTGAATACAAGAATACTTTATCCAGCAAGACTATCAACCAAAATTGAAGGGAAAATCAGGAGCATTTCAAACAAAAAAGGTTAAGGGATTTTATCACTACCAAGCCAGCAATGCAAGAAATGCTAAAGGGAATGCAATAAAAAGAAGAAATAGAAAGGAAAGAAGGAACACAGGCATAAAGAACAGAAATGGCTAGAAGGAACTAAGATGGCGGCAAAGGCAAAATACCTACCTTGCCATCATAATCAGCAATTTTAATACTACAACTTAACGAAAGAACAAACACCTTCCAGAATCACCAGAAAGCTTGCCGAGTGAAAATTCCACAAATAAAAGTGAAGATAAGACACTGTGACTCGGAGGAGCGGCGGCGAACAGCGTTGAAAGATTCGCACGGAGAGAGGTTTGGAGTGCGCGCCGCGGAGAGGGCGGGCGGCTGGAAACCGGCCAGTTTTCTCGAATGGGGAGACAAAGGCGTCCCACTGGACTGATTCTCCAGCTCTGGGCGAAGTCCAGAGAACCCACTATCACACAGGGTGAAAACTGGACAGTGGGAGGACACGCCGAAGCTCAGGTGCTGCCGGGTCTCCCGGCTTGTGGAGAAGGCAGCTTCCTCGCGAACAGCTCGGCTGCATGACGGCGCAGAGAGCGCACCGCGACTCGCCTCTCATTCGGAAAACCGTCAGACTGCTTTGTTTTACGACCCTGGGTGAGACATTGCGCATGCAGACTCATTTTGGGAAAGTCTGAATTTCCCAGCAACCGGCAGCTGGTGGAGCTCCGCAGCGGCTCTCTCTCAGAGGTGCTGGGGGCCATTGCCCCCGGCACAGAGTCCCTGGGGCCACATAGGGCGGAGCTAATGCTGTCTGCTTGGCCCGGAGACTCTGCCCACCCAACCTGAGCACAGCTGAGCTTCACAGACAATTGGCCTGGAGGTCAACCCTCCAAGTGCTAACAACGATTAACTGAGCTTAACTTCAGCAAGACTGTGCAGCCCATATCCACCTCAGGTACCTGGGGAGGCTGAGCCACTGTCCCTAGTAGGAAGTCTACCACACAAAGCTAATTGACCAACTCAGGGAAGCAGCCACCATGCAGCAACATGGAAAGAAATCAGATGTGAAAGAAATGGAGAAAAAAAAACGACTGGACATGGAATTCAGAACCACGGTTATAGGGTTTTTTAAGAGGCTCCAACAAAAGATCGAGGCCTATAAGGAAATAAGCAAGACCACAAAGGAAATGAATGAGTCCTACAAGAAAATGAACAACACCCTCAAGGATATAAACGAGAGCTGCAAAGAAATTATCAAGACCAACGTGGAAATGATCAAGATCAACGTGGAAATGAATGAGTCCTACAAGGAAATGAAAGAAACCCTCAAGGATATGAAAAAGGACCAACCAGAAATTAAGCATACACTGACTGAAACAAAAAATATTATACAAAGACCTGAAAGTGCCCTGGAGCACCCCATGAACCAAGTTAAAGATTTGAAATACAAAGAGGTAAAATCCACTCAGCTGAAAAAGCAAGAAACCAAAAGAATCCAAAAAATTGAAGATAGTGTAAGGGGCCTCTGGGACAACCTCAAGCATACCAACATCCGAATTATAGGGGTGCCAGAAAAAGAGAGAGGCCAAGACAATGAAAACCTATTTGAAGAAATAGTGACTGAAAACTTCCCACACCTGGTGAAAGAAATTGACTTAGGAGTCCAAGAAGTGCACCGAACCCCAATATATAGGAACCCTAAGAGGACCACACCGAGGCACATCATAATTAAAATGCCAAGAGCAAAAGACAAAGAGAGAATATTAAAAGCAGCAAGAGAGAAACAGTTGGTTACCTATAAGGGAGCACCCATACGACTGTCAGCGGATTTCTCAACAGAAACGATGCAGGCCAGACGGGAGTGGCAAGAAATATTCAAAGTGATGAACAGCAAGAATCTACAACCAAGATTACTCTATCCAGCAAAGATATCATTCAGAATTGAAGGTCAGATGAAGTGCTTCGCAGATAAGAAAAAGCTAAAGGAGTTCATCACCACCAAAGCCAACATTATATGAAATGCTGAAAGATATTCTTTAAGAAGAGGAAGAAGAAAAAGGTAAAGATGAAAATTATGAACAACAAATACACATCTATCAACAAATGAACATAAAAATCAAGTGAATTGATAGGCTGTTGAACAGGATAGACTGGTGAATATAACAGAGACATGGACATAGAGAGGGAATGGACTGACAGTTCTTGGGGAGAAAAGGGTTGTGGGAAGTGCAGCAAGAGACTGGACAAAAATCATGCAACAATGGGAGAGGACAGTGGGGAGGGGGAGGTGAGGGTAGAAGGTGGGATAGGTACAGGGTGGAGGGAAGCTATAGGGGGATAAAAAGGGGAAACAATCTAATTAATAAACTGAAAAATAAAGATTTAAAAAAAAAGAACAGAAATGGCTACAAACAAGTACCTAATATTAAATGTAAATGGATTAAATGCTTCAATCAAAAGACAGAGTAATTGAATGGATAAAAAAAGAATGACCCATGCCCTAACCAGTTTGGCTCAGTGGATAGAGCATCGGCCTGTGGACTGAAGGGTCCCAAATTCGATTCTGGTCAAGGGCATGTACCTTGGTTGCACGCACATCTCCAATGGAGGGTGTACAGGAGGCAGCTGATTAATGTTTCTCTCTCATTGATGTTTCTAACTCTCTATCCCTCTTCCTTCCTCTCTGTAAAAAAAATCAATAAAATATATATAAAAAACATGACCCATATGTATGCTGTCTACAAAAAAACCTACCTCAAAAAAGAGATTCACACAGACTGAAAGTGAAGGAATAGAAAAATATCTATCAGGCAAATAGAAATAAAAAAAAAAGCTGGGGTAGTAATACTTATATCTGACAAAACAGATCTCAAAGTGAAGACCATAACAAGAGACAAGGAAGGTCACTTCATAATTCTAAAGGAATTGATACAACAAGAGGATATAACTCTGGTAAACATATATGCACACAATGCAGGAGCACCCAAATACATAAAAACTTATGGAAGATATTAAGGGAGAGATTGACAGCAATACAGTCATAACAGGAGACTTCAATACCCCATTAACATCACTGGATAAATCATCTAGACAAAAAATTATCAAAGAAACAATGATCCTAAAACACTCACTAGATCAAATGGAATTAATGGACGCCTTTAGAACATTCCACCACAAAACTTCTCAAGTGCATATGGGTCATTTTCAAAGATAGACCACATACGGGGACACAGGCAAAGTTTCTCCAAATACAGGAAGATTTAAATCATATCAAGTATCTTCTCAGATCACAATGGCATAAAACTAGAAATCAACTACAATAAAAACAATAAAAAAATTCAAACACTTGGAGGCTGAATAGCATACTATTAAACAATGAGTGGGTTACCAAAAAGATCATAGAAGAATTAAAGAACATCCTGGAAACAAATTACAATGAAAACAAAACAATCCGAAATCTATGGGATACAGTGAAAGCAGTTTTGAGAGGGAAGTTTATAGCTCTACAGGCTTACTTCAAAAAAAAACAAGAAAAAAATGGTAATAAACCATCTAACTCTGCAACATGAAGAATTAGAAAGAGAGCAACAAGGAAATTCCAGGGTGAGCAGAAGGAAGGAAATAAGAAAGATCAGAGTGGAAATAAATGACATAGAGACAAAAAACATAATACAAAAGATAAATGAAAGCAAGAGCTGATTCTTTGAAAGGATAAACAAGACTGATGAACCAATCTCTAGCTAGGCTCCCAAGAAGCAAAGAGAGAGGACTCAAATAAACAAAATCAGAAACGAAAGAGGCAAAATAACAACAGACCCCACAGAAATACTAAAAATCATTAAAAAATACTATGAGCAACTCTATTCCAACAAATTGGTCAACCTAGAAGAAATGGACATATTTCTAGAAAAATATGACCTTCCAAAACTCAACCAGGAGGAGTAAAAAAATCTCAATAGGCCAATATACTATGGAGGAAATTGAAGCAGTAAACAAAAAACTTCCAACAAACAAAAGCCCTGGACCAGACCGCTTCACAGGGAAGTTTTATCAAACATTCAAAGAAGAAATAAAACCTATATTTCTCAGACTATTCCAAAAAATTCAAGAGGAAGGAACACTTTTAAACTCTTGCTACAAAACCAGCATTACCCTAATCCAAAACCAGATAAAGATAAACAAAGAAAGAGAATCACAGGCCAATATTCCTGATGAACATAGATGCCAATATTATCAACAAAATTCTAGCAAATCGGATTCAACAATACATTAGAAATATCATACACCTTGACCAAGTGGGATTTATTCCAGAGATGCAAGGATGGTATAACACTATTCTCAAATTAGTAAACATGATATACCACATAAAGAAACAGAGATAAAAATCATACAGTCATATCAATTGATACAGAAAAAGCATTTGACAAAATCCAGCACCATTTATTAATAAAAACTTTCAGCAAGGTGGGAATAGAAGGATCATACCTCAACATAATAAAAACCATATGGCCAAAAACTAACACCATTTTTTTGGCAAAAACTAAAACCATTTCCCCTAAGAAAAAGAACAAGACAGGAATGCCCACTCTCACCACTCCTCTTTGACATAGTACTAGAAGTACTAGCCATTGTGATCAGACAAGAAGAAGAAATAAAAGGCATTAAAATAGGGAAAGAAGAAGTAAAACTGTCCTTATCTCAGATGACATGATATTGTACATAGAAAACCCCAAAGATTTCATTAAAAAAAACTGCTAGATTTAATAAATGAATTCAGCAATGTAGCGAGATACAAAATTAACACCCAGAAGTCTAAGGCTTTTCTATACACCAAAAATAAACTCACAGAAAGAGAAATTTAAAAAGCAATCCCATTTACCATTGCAACAAAAAATGAAGATGCCTAGGCATAAACTTAACTAAGGTGGACTATAGACCTGTACTCAGAAAATTTCAGGATGCTAAAAAAGAGATCAAGGAAGACATGAACACATGGAAAAATATACAATGCTCATGGATTGATAGAGTGAACATCATTAAAATGTCGATACTACCCAAAGCAATCTATAAATTCAATGCAATCCCTATTAAAATACCAAAGGCATATTTCAAAGACTTAGAACAAATTCTCCAAAAATTAATCTGGAATAAAAAAACAACCCTGAATAGCTGCAGCAATCTTGAGAGAGAACAACAATATTGGAGGGATCACAATACCATATATCAAGCTATACTATAAAGCCACTGTTCTCAAAACTACCTGGTACTTGCACAAGAATAGACATATAGACCAGTGGAATAGAACAGAGAACCCGGAAATCAACCAAAGCCATTATGCCCAATTAATATTTGATAATGGATGCAAAAGCATACAATGGAGTCAAGACAGTCTCTTCCATAAATGGTGTTGGGAAAATTGGACAGATACATGCAAAAACAATGAAACTAGACCATCAACTTACACCATACACAAAAATAAACACAAAATGGATAAAGGACTTAAACATAAGATATGAAACCATAAAAATCTTAGAAGAAGCCATAGACCCCAAAATAGTAGACTTTTGTCATTATAATATCTTTATTGATACAACTCCTAGGGCAGTGGGAACTAAGGAGAAAATAAACAAATGGGACTTCATCAAAATAAAAAGCTTCTGTACAGCAAAAGAAACAATCAACAAAACAATAAGAAAGCCCACTGTAAGGGGAACATATTTGCCAATGTTATCTCTGATAAGGATTTAATCTCCAACATTTACAGGAAATTCATACAATTTTTTAAAAAGGAAGATAAATAATCCAATCAAAAAATGGGTAAAGGACTTAGACACTTTTGAAAAGCCCAGAGACATTTGAAAACATGCTCAGGGTCACTATTCATCTGAGACAACAATGAGTTAACACCTCACACCTGTCTGAATTGTATCATCAACAAATTAACAAAGACAAGTGCTGGAGAGAATGCAGAGAAAAAGGAACCCTCTTTTACTGCTGGTGGGAATGCAGACCGGTGCAGCCACTGTGAAAAACAGTGTGGTGTTTCCTCAAAAACTTAAAAATGGAACTGCCATTTGACCCAGTAATACCACTTCCAGGAATATATCCCAAGAAACTAGAAACACAAATTAGAAAGGATAGATGCACCCCTATGTGCATAGTAGCACAATTTATAGTAGCTAAGATTTGGAAACAGCCTAAATGCCCATCAGCAGATGAGTGGAGTAGAAAACTATAGTATATCCACACATTGTAATGCTAAGCTGCTGTAAAAAAGGATTTCTTATCATTTGCAACAGCATGGATGGAACTGGAGATCATTATGCTAAGTGAAATAAACCAATCAGTGAAAGAAAAATACCACATGATCTCACTCCTTTGTGAAATATAAAGATGAACTGATTGTGAACTGATGAACAAAAATAGATACACAGGCGAAGAGGCATGGAAAAGACTATCAAATTACAGGGGGAAGGCTGGAAACGGGTGGGGGGGGAGGTAAGCAACTGAAGAACTTGTATGTATGCATATAAGCATAACCAATGGAGGCAAGACACTGGGCATGTGCTGGAGAGGGCGGGGAGTGATAGGGGAGGCCGGGGGAAGATCAATGGGGGAAAAAGGAGACATATGTACTACTATATGTAATACTTTAAGTAATAAAATAAACAATAAAACACACACACATTAACTGTGCTTGTCAGTATGGCTGGTGATGGTTTTTCAGAGCTCAGATAAATTAGTTTAAAAGGCCTACCTAACTGCATCTAGGATTTATTTGCTCCCAAGAGTTGCATGAGAACAACTTTTGTTTTACTAAGGGTAGGCTTTGCTCTTGTCAACCAACCATTTTAGCCTTTATTAGCATCATCAAGTTTAGGAAGTATATGAGTTTTCTTAATAGTAAAAATCACTATGAGTCCTATACTCTATAGTCATAACTCAGAGCAACAGAAGTTTCTGTAATTTCTTTGTACTTATCGGATTTTGATGAAATTCTATAATACTATAGAACATCTTCAGTGTTTGAAAAATGAAGCAACACATTTATTTCAAATGACTGACTGAATAAATGAAAGATAACTCATTGTCTTATGACACTGCATAAAATTTGGTTAAAAAAATCTCTTCTATCTTTCTCAGATTATTAGGCAACATACAAAAAGGAGGGGGAAGAGGAGGAAGAGGAGGAGGAGAAGGAAGAGGAGGAGGAGGAGAGGAGGAGGAGGAGGAGGAGGAGGATGGGGAGGAGGAGGAAAAGGCTGGGGAGGAGGAGAAGGAGGAGGAGGAAGTGTCAAGCTGCCTAGCTGCTGAACCAAGAAACGTATTTCAACTAGTAAATAATAATAATGATTTTGCTGCTGGTGACAGCAGTGAGACGATGGATTTCTATAGCTGAGGAAATTAGCCTTATACCAGCAATATTTAAGAAATTAGTCTAAGTAACACAATTTTATAAATTAGTGAATCAAGAATTTTAATGACTTCAAAAAGAGTTTTGTATGTAATAACATTGAAATTTATAAAGCACTTTCACATTTCAGTAAAGGACTTTGCGGAGGCTGAGGCAGGGCTCATATGTTTTAAGTGGCAGGATCGAATTTGCTGTTCTGATTGCCACCCATTATTGATAAAACTCCAAATCTTCTTGACTTGATGGATTTATAAAACCTTGTGTACTGAGTTCATTTATGGCATGTAGACTCTTAACTATAATGGTGACAAAAATATTTGCAATGGTAATGGAATATTAATTTTTTCAGATGTATTTTCATCTATTGTAAGTCTTGATATTATGGTTGCTTCACATTTATTGAAATGATGAGCTCAATAGACCAAAGAAGGCGCTTTGTGGAATGTGAGTGCTCTGTCAGGGTCTGGTCTGGAAGGCTCAGACCATTCAGTTTCTCCGGAAGTGTTCAGGAGATCCCGGTTCTGTCCATGTGGGCTGAGTCAAGGGTCTTACTGCCCTTGGGTAGAAGGAAGACATGATGGAGAGAGAAATAAGCAAAGTTTGCCTTTCCAATCTGGGAGGGTTATGGAAAGTCAGATGTCAGAGTCCTTGTTTTTCTCTTCCCTTAGGGCCCAGCATGAAACACGGAAAATTGGGCGGTTTTGGAAAGTATTATCCATATTGGCATGGGTGGGCCAAAGAAGCTTTTGCTCATTGAACCAGTGTGGTAAAGACTGAAGCCTACAGGGATATTACAGTATGGCCTTGGTATTATGGATAGCATGGCATACGAGTAAATAAAGTGGTATTAGGAGCCCAGGTTGGAAATTCTGCACTTCTGGGCCGGTACATTTAAGGCTTTCAAGTTACTTTACGCCCAAGGGAATGGAGATGCCTAGGGTCCTGGTGAAAGTTGAAGCTCTGATACAGGACACATTTCAATCTGAGTAAGGGCTTAAAGATGAGGATAAATAGCTGGGACCATGGGTTCCTAGCCGTGAGGGCCAACATGTGACTTCAAATGGTGATTCAGGCCCTCTACACCTCTGTGCTCATCAGTTCAGGGAGATCTTCAGTCCAGCTGATTGGCAGCAGAGATCCAGTGAGAATCCAGACAATCCACGTGTCTCGTAGAATCCCCTTTCCCCCTCTATCACACCGTCATACATGATCATTGCTGCTCCTCCAACCATTACCATCAGAACTGGGAGGGAGAGGAGATTTTATCCAAATCGATCAAGCAGTTAATTAAGGCACTGCTATAATTGTTGCATTAAATGAAGTTTGCTGGATATTTTTCTCACGTTTGCTTTAGATGGTAGGGGCTTATAAAGATTGACATATGGGTTATGGAGAAAAAGTATAAATTCTTATATTTTTTAAAAGCTAAGATATCATTGACTATTAGAAAGGCCATTCTTTTATGAATTACTGAGAAAGAAAAAAATTTACTATGTCAGTCAGGGTTTATCTAAAGCGGTGGTCGGCAAACTCATCAGTCAACAAAGTCAAATATCAGCAGTACAACGATTGAAGTTTCTTTTGAGAGCCTAATTTTTTAAACTTAAACTTCTTCTAACACCACTTCTTCAAAATAGACTCTCCCAGGTCGTGGTATTTTGTGGAAGAGCCACACTCAAGGGGCCAAAGAGCTGTATGTGGCTCGCGAGCCGCAGTTTGCCGACCACGGACCTAGAGGAAAAAGAACTGGTAGAGCAGGTTGTTAATTAGAGAAGACTACAACTCTTGGCATGAGCTGAAGGTGTTTTTACAGACAAGATTGCTTCTTCATCAGCTTTGCTCTTAAGGCCTTTTTTCATCAACATGTTGAATCAGGCCTACCTAGGATAAGATAATCACTTTTATTTTAAATCAACTGAATATGTTCTATAATTACATCTGTAAAATATCCTAATAGCACCTAGATTAGTGTTTGATTGACTGACTAGCTGGGGGTTGTAGCCTAGTCAAGTTCACACTAAGAACTGACTATCATGGCTATCAATTAAACTATGGCACGTTATGGGAAGACATATCTCAATTTTAGAGATGTTAAAATGTAAAGAAAAAATGTACATTTTAGACTATGAAATATAATACATTCTCTGGGTGTAGTCTGAGTAAATTTAGAACTCTACTTAAAAGATATAAATGTAGTATAAGATGCTATTAAAGAGCAAGCAAGTAGTAATTTTTAAAACTAGAATTGGGGACCTTTGGGGCCTTTTTAAATTTATATTATGCATCTGCAAAATGACCTTACTAAAAAGGCCTAATTCAGTAGGGTAAGAATACTAAGTACTCTCTCCCACTTCCCTATCCTTTTTCTTGTTCATTTTTAAATTTTTAGTTGAATTTATTGGGGTGACATTGGTTAATAAAGTTATATAGATTTCAGGTGTACAATTCTATAATAAATCATCTATATAAAAATTGATGACTTCTGCTTTTATGGTTTCCTGCAAACTTAATGATCTCAAGGTCAGATTGATGAAGAAGGAGATGGCATAAAATGAAATATGCAACCACTTAAACACAGACTCTATCCTGGGATTAGCATCAACAGATTCCAAGACAAAATCACAGAGCACTTGTAGTTCTTTGTAAAGTACCTTAAGTGTCAAGACTTCCATCAGGGGGTTTCCTTTGTTCATCAAAGACCTCGTCATTATTTTAACTTTTTGTCTGACAATAAAAATCTCTTTGAAAAAATAAATTAGAACTCTACAACATATCTTCATTTAGTAATTCTGGAGATTAGTCATGATTTTGTAACCCTGTAATGATTTGTAATTCTCGAGATTAGTAGAATGATTTTGACCACTCATTTGCATTCAGGAAGTCTGAGATACAAAGAAAGGGAATTTATTTTCTGAGAGTCACTTCAGGCTGGGTTAGAATTAGGATACAATTTTTCCCCTTTTTGTCCTTTGAGTTTAGATCTGTCCATTTTATTATAATCAGAAAAGCAGATTGAAATGTGAATTGTGATTCCCAAACTGGTACCCCCTTATCACTGAGGGTGTCAAAAGATATAAAAACTACTTCAAGGAGCCTAAAGGAACGTACACATTTAACTGGACACAAAGCTTCATGGGCTAAATAACATATTAAGTTGCTTTGTCTTTAACCAGAGTTCTGTCTAGTTCCCTGGGTCACTTTGTTCATGTACTGATCAGGAAGCGCTGATTCCCAGTGAAATGGTTTATGTGGATCATTTACCTGCTTGCTCTGTAAGTCATATCTGACCTTCCCTGTCCTGCTCTGTATCAAACAAGAATTACACTTGCCAGGTTTAGTTGCAAACTGATTTCTGAGTAGGTTCAGCTAATGATAGGCATCAGAGGAAGACTAGAGAGTGAGAGAAGGGAAGAAACCAGGAATCTTGCCTTTCTGCTCTGCCGTGGGCTTTGCCTCCTTCATTGGCTGTTTCATCTCCTGAGCTGCTCAGACTTTCACTGGACAGTTCTTTCCTCCATGGGCCCGGTCCATCACACAGCCTTCACTTCGGCTCTCTTTCAACTTTCCTATCATCTGTGTAATCAGTTTCTCATATCAAGTTCTCTCTGTTTGAAATTCCTAGAGTACTTTGTTTTCTTTACTGGAACTTAACTGACACATAGCATTTTTTTATTAATTACAATAGGAAAATAAATCAGTTATTACTTGAGAGATACAAATTTAGGACATTACTACCCACCATAAACTGCTTTTTAGTTTAAAATTTTTTAATTTTAGACCACCCTGTGTGGTTACTTAGGTCTCTGATTTTTCATGGCTGCAGGATTTCCCTGAGCAAGTCAGGCTAGCCTGGGCCCCCTTTTGTCCACAGGAGAATGCCTGAAGAAGCAAGGTTGCTTTGGCTTTCAAAAGGCTGATGCCTGGAGAACAGCTAGCCACCTCTTCTTTTTCCACTCCTACTCCCCTCACCAATCTCAGAATTTGGAGATTGTTTTGCACTAAATTTTTATTGTTCTAGAATATTGTGGTCACTCATTCATTGTACCTTGATATTCTTGGCTACATGTGGAAAGCTTCTTTACTTTGAAGTGAATTTGGATTCGGAAGGCTAATGTTTTGTGGTTTTCTTTCAGGCAGTTCCATTATGTGTAACCATGATGCAAAGCAAGCATTGCATCAGAAATATGGAAACAGATTTTCTCCTTGTTAACACTATAGGTTTGCTTTTATTGAATTAATGGCTGAAGTAAGCTGAGAAGAGTAGGTTCTGGAGTCCATACTTGCCTAGCCTAGGCCACCAGAAAACCTGGTGAATATGGTTACTAGTATGTTTAGAAGGGTAAATTCTGTTGCAGATGTCATTTTAATTCTCCATTTTAAATTGCTCTTTATTTATTTGCCCACAAAGTACCAGAAACAGGTGCCTCAGGAATGCAGGTTTATGCATGACCTGGGGTGAGGGGACACCTCTATTTATGGCATATCACTTTGACTTGTGTAGGATTGGGTCATATTGTTATATCTGCAAGACTAAAAAGGACTCGAATGATTATATTTTGACTAAAATTCTACCTACACTGTTAAGGAACAGGGAAACTTCAGTTTCTCCCTTTATCTTATCCAATTTCTTCTTATTTTTCCTCATTCCATCTTTCTTCCACTTCCCAAATCCATTTTTAAGCGACACTGTTGAACTAACTTTTTATTAATTGTCATGGGATATGGTGCACCACTCACTCATATATTGCACATTGGTATTCTTGGCTATATATGCAGAACTTTTTCACTTTGAATTGAGTTTAGATTTAGAAGGTTATTGTTTTGTTGTGGTTTCCTTTCAGGCAATTCCATTGTATGTTACAATGATACAAAGCAGGCAGAGAGTTGCCTAAGGCTTTAGGATGGGCCAGAACTCTGGAAACAGATTCTTCTTTGATTAGTGCTATAGGTGTGCCTGACTTCAGTGTCATCACAGTGACACAGTTGATTGTTGACAACAGAAAGAAAGAATAAGCAAGAGAATGAAGGAGTAGCATATGATTAAGAACAATAATAGAAACACTCAGTGTCTGTAATAATTAGATGCCAAGAACATGTCTGAACATCTGAACTTTCCATCATAGCTATTATTTTTATTTTAAAAACTAGTCATTGCAGTTCAGTGTACCTTATACTCTGTAGTGGGAAGGAGAACTAATATTTACCCCTGTCTGCAATTTACCAGACACTGTACTGGGCTCTTAATTTGCATTATGTTATTTAAGCCTTGCATGAACACTCTAAGATAAGAATTGTGGACGAAAGGGGCCACATGCTGACCTGACAAGCTCAGGGGAGGCCTGCATGACAGTCTTGCAAACTCAGAGCCTTAAAGTAACCACAAAGGATGGTCTGAAATTAAACTTTAAACCAAGTTATGGTGGGAAGTTACATCCTAGGCCAGTATTTTCCCTGACAAAGATCAACTTAGATTTTTACCGAGCCCATTTGCCTTTTGCCTCTAAGATAACATATCTGTGAGATGTCTGTGTAACTTTTAACTTCCTTTTTTCTGGAGCCCATCGGCACAATCAAATGTCATGGGCGCCAGAACAGGTACCACAAATTCCTTCATTATCATCTTACTTGGTCCTGCACTTACCTAAGTATGTGTCTATCATTTTACTTTTTATCCAATCCCAGGGGTTTCCCATCGCTTTGCTTTATCCCACCTCCTTAATCTATCACCAATGAACTTCATGTAACCCACCTATGTCCCTCCTTTGATTACAATGTATAAATACAAATGTGACCCGCCATTTTCCAGAGCATTATCTCAATTCATTGAGGTTCTGCTTCCCAGCATATGTCAACAGTTTGGCTCAAATAAACTCACAAAAATTCTTTACTGGTCTCAATGTTTCTTTTTTTTTACTTTAACAGAATTTATACTAATCTGTAAGTGACAGAGATCAAGCCCTTCACAGACATGCACACACATGCAGGCACACACATGTGCCTACACCCATGCTGGAATTTTTCAATTTAAATAACTGAGATGGAATAAAATATCCCCAATTCTCAACCTATAAAGCTACTGGAGGTTTTGCTTCTGGCATGGCAAAGTAAACCCAATAGAACCCATTTCTCACAGTAAATCAAACTATAGATACTAGACAAAATACAAATAAAACAAAACACTATTTGATGACTCAAAAACTAAACCAAAGCAGGCGGAGTATTGAAGAGGGGCAAAACTTGGATCAATGACCAGATGGTGGTGATATTTCAATTTCTTCCTCTTTTTTCTTACAACTTTACTGCAATGGTGAGTGGGTACTCATGGAACAGTGAAGGAGTGATGGCAGTATGGGATTTCTTAATAAAAATCCAGTCATTCTGACTAGAGTAACCAGGAAAAAAAAGCATCAGGGGGTTGGAGGGTATAGAAAGAATACCAGAGTGGAGAGAATTGAAAAAGGAAGCCCTGCTTCTATGTATGAATCTGCACAAGTCTTGGGCTCATTCTTGCAGTTCCATGGGAGTTCCAGACTTAAACAGCCCAGCACAGGCTTTGACAACTTAACAGAAGTTTGAACCAGTGCCCACAGATAGATGGAAAGATAGAACTTGCAATCTGAGCCTAAACAATTGATTGCCATTAAAAGAAGAACGTCATCCTTCTCCAAGGATTATAATAGGACTTAGTGTCTACAAATATAAAATTCACAATGTTGTGGAGTGAACATGAGTGAACAACCACTGGAGTCCAGACAAAATTAAAATTTAGGAAGCCTTTATTAGCCAGCTAGTGACTGCTCTGCCTTTCTCCAATGCAGGAAGTCCAGAGAGCAGCCTGACCCTTTGTGCAGGACCACTTTTAAGCACATTTACCACATCTTATTTTTACAGAGCAAGCAATTTAAGACAAAACAGTTTTTCTTAAATAATGTCAGGGTCATGTTATTGATGACCATGTTATTTACAGGGTCATCCTGTTCTTCAGAAAGCTGATAGTGTTCTATCTTGCAAGGCTATTTTGTGAAGTGCAGTTGGGATTCAAGGCTAAGTCAACTAGGAGGAAGTATGCTCAAAAATTTATACTCTCTAACATTCCCCACTGATTTTAATGGGAGAATCAAATCATTGACAATTTTGGGCCATTGTTGGTGAGGGAGTTATATTGACCCATGAGTACTATAAGCTTGATAGAATTCTCTGCTAAATGACTAAAGTCAGAGGGCCTGTTTATAAGATAAGGGCCTAGAATGAGGGTCAGGACTAATCTTTAGAGGGTCTGAAGAGTCCAGGACTCTCTATTTTGCCTGAGCTGTCTTAAGCCAGATATGATGCCATCGAAGTTGGTGAGGTGGGTAGGTCAGGGTTTGGAAGAGTCTCTACAGAGAGGCCCCACTGGTTTTAGGGCAGCCTCCCGGGCTGCTTCATCTGCAGCCTCATTCTCTTTTGCTTCTGGGGAGTCCTCTTGTCTCACATAGGTAGAGATGGAAAGACTTAATTACACCTGGTAGTACTAGTTGGCCCATAATTCTTGGTCTGTTCATATCAGTCTAACTGCATAATTTATTACCTCAGTGATCCTGGCTCTGAACTCTTTTAGGGATAATGGACATTGGTGCACTGTTCTAGCTACTTCCTGCTGAGGGAGGTTAGAGGTTTCTCTCTGAGCCAGGAAATCCTTGCTATCTGTCAGAGGGACAATGAGGCCTGGGCATAGAAGGAGGTGGGCTTGTGACCTGGCAGACAAACTGTAAAAAATTGTCTGGTAGAAGAGGAAAAAAACTTTCAGCTTTAATAACTTCTCTTGAAATAGAATTTTTCTCCTCAGAAAATTTTACAGATGCGATACCCACTGGGTGGCTGAGACCACCTCCCCCCCACATCAGTTACTAGTTGGCGCAGAAGCGGATTCCAAGGAACCCTGTGCTCCACCACGGAAAGTGCCTGGTGTGCTGCACCTGGTTGTGTTGTAGTTTGAGCCTTTAAATCAACACAGGAGAGTGACAACTACATAATGAGACACACAGAGAAGAGAGACCATGGGGAGACAAACAAATAGCCCACCAATGAAAGAGAAACAAGCCTCAACAGGAAAAGAGGTAAAGGAAATGGAAGCAAGCAACCAGTCAGAGAGAGAGTTCAGAGAAATGGTCATAGGGTGGCTGAAGAGACCAGAAGCCAATATGAAGAAGAACCATGAGGAATGGAAGAGGAATCAAGAGGAAATGAAGGAGAGCCATGAAGAAATGAAGAAGTATGAAGAAATGAAGAAGACCTAAGAGGAAATGAAGAAGACCCAAGAAGAAATGAAGAAGACCCAAGAAGAAATGAAGAAGACTGAAGAAGAAATGAAGAAGACCCAAGAAGAAATGAAAAATGACATTGCTGAGGTAAAGAACTCCATAGAAAGTGTCAGGAGTAGACTAGATGAAGGAGAGGACCGCATCAGTGAGCTGGAAGACAAGGTAGGAAAAAATACCCAAGTAGAGCAGCTTCTAGAAAAAAAATTAAAAAGCAGGAGGAGAGCCTAAGGGAACTTTGAGACAACATGAAACAAAACAATATCTGCATTATAGGGCTTCCAGAGGAAATGGAAACTGAGCAAGGAATAGAAAACCTGTTGGAAGAAATAATGACAGGAAACTTCCCTGATATAGGAAAGAAAAAACCCACACAAATCCAAGAAGCTCACAGAGTTCCAAGCAAATTAAACCCCAAAAGACTTACGCCAAGGCACATTATAATTAAATTGGCAAACATCAACGACAAAGTGAGAATCTTAAAAGCTGCCAGAGAGAGACGGAAAGTCACCTACAAAGGAACCCCCATCGGATTAGCAAGTGATTTCTGAACAGAAACGTATCAGGCCAGAAGGGATTGGAATGAAATATACAAAGTCATGCAAAGAAAGGGTCTGAATCTTAGAATACTGTACCCAGTAAGGCTATCAATCAAAATTGAAGGTCAAATCAGGAGCTTCACAGACAAAAAAGGTCTAAGAGAATACATTGCCACCAAACCAGCAATGTAAGAAATGCTAAAGGGTCTGCTGTAAAAAGCAACAGGAAGCCAAGAAAGAACACAGGGGTAAAGAACAAAAATGGCTACAAATAACTACCTATCAATAATAACTTTAAATGTAAACGGTTTAAATGCTCCAATCAAAAGACATAAGGTAATAGACTGGATAAGAAAACACGACCCATATATCTGCTGTCTACAAGAAATCCACCTCCAAAAAAAAGACGCACACAGACTGAGGGTGAAAGGATGGTAAAAGGTTCTTGAGGCGAATGGAAATGGAAAAAAAGCTGGGGTAGCAATACTTATATCTGACAAATAAGATCTCAAAGTGAAGGACGTAACAAGAGATAAAGAAGGCCAATACATAATACTAAAGGGAGGTATCCAACAAGAAGAAATAACTCTGGTAAACTTATACGCACCCAATACAGGAGCACCCAAATACACAGAAAAACTTCTAGAGGATATTAAAGGAGAGATAGACAGCAATACAATCATAGTAGGAGACTTTAATACCCCACTATCACCCTTGGACAAATCTTCTAAACAAAAAAATCAGTAAAGAAATATCAATCCTCAATGACTCATTAGACCAGATGGAATTAATTGACATATTCAGATCATTTCACCCCAAAGCCACAGAATATACATTGTTTTCAAGTGCCCATGGGTCATTCTCAAAGATAGACCATGTGTTGGGTCATAGGCAAAATCTCTCCAAATTCAAGAAGATAGAAATCATATCAAGCATCTCCTCAGATCACAGTGGCATAAAGCTGGAAATCAACTAAATATAGAAATAAGCCAAAGAAATCAAACACATGGAGACTAAACAGCATGCTATTAAACTATGACTGGGTTACTAGAGAGATCAAGGAAGAGATAGAAAACATCATGGAAACAAATGACAGTGATAGCACAACAATCCAAAATCTATGGGACACAGTGAAAGCAGTTCTGGGAGGGAAGTTCATAGCTCCACAATCCTACTGCAAAAACTAGAAACAGTGACAATAAATTATCTAACCCAACAGCTCAAAGAGTTAGAAAGAAAGCAACAAGAAAAGCCCAGTGTAAGCAGAAGGAAGGAAATAGTAAAGGTCAGAGCAGAAATAAATGACATAGAGACCAAAGAAACAATAGAGAAGATCAACAAAACCAAGAGCTGGTTCTTTGAAAGGATAAACAAGATTGATGAACCTCTAGCCAAACTCACCAAGAAGCAAAGAGAGAGGACCCTAATAAATAAAATCAGAAATGAAACAGGTGAAATAACAACAGACCCCATTGAAATACAAAGGATTGTTTAAAAATACTATGAACAACTCTACTCCAACAAACTGGATAACCTGGAGGAAATGGATATATTTCTAGAAAAATATAAGCTCCCAAAACTCAATCAGGAAGAATCTAAACAATTAAATAGACCAATAACTGTGGAAGAAATTGAAGCAGTCATCATAAAGCTTCCAGCAAACAAAAGCCCAGGGCCAAATGGCTTCACAGGGGAGTTTTACCAAACATTCAAGGAAGAACTAAAACCTATACTCCCCAGACTATTCCAGAAAATTCAAAAGGAGGGAACACTTCCAAACTCCTTCTATGAAGCTAGCATCACCCTAATACCAACACCAGATAAAGATGACACAATGAAAGAGAATTACAGGCCAATATCCCTCATGAATATAGATGCCAAAATCCTCAATAAAATTCTAGCAAATCGGATCCAGCAGTACATCAGAAAGATCATACACCATGACCAAGTAGGATTTATCCCAGGAATGCAAGGATGGTACAATATCTGCAAATCAATAAATGTGATACATCACATTAACAACATGAGAGATAAAAATCACATAGTCGTATCAATTGATGCAGAAAAGCTTTTGACAAAATCCAACACCCTTTCTTGATAAAAACCCTCAAGAAGGTAGGAATCGAAGGATCATACGTCAACATAATAAGAGCCATATATGATAAACCCACAGCAAACATCATACTCAATGGGCAAAAACTACAACCATTTCCCTTAAGAACAAGAACAAGACAAGGTTGCCCACTCCCACCACTCCTGTTCAACATAGTACTGGAAGTATTAACCATGCAATGAGACAAGAAGAAGAAATAAAAGGCATCCAAATTGGAAAAAAGGAAGTAAAGATATTTTTATTTGCAGATGACATGATATTGTACATAAAAAACCCGAAAGACTCCATAAAAAAGCTAATAGACTTAATAAACGAGTTCAGCAATGTAGCAGGCTACAAAATTAAAGCCAAGAAATCTATGGCATTTCTATACACTAATAGTGAACTTACAGAAAGAGAGACTAAAAAAGCAATCCCATTTATCATCACACCAAAAAAATTAAGATACCTAGGAATAAACTTAACTAAGGAAAATAACAGAACACTAAAAAAAGAGATAGAGGAAGATGTAAACACATGGAAGCACATACCATGTTCATGGATTGGGAGAATCAACATAATTAAAATGTCCATACTACCCAAAGCAATCTAAAGATTCAATGCACTCCCCATTAAAATACCAATGGCATATTTCACAGACCTATAACTCTCCAAAAATTCCTCTGGAATTAAAAAAAAAGGTCTGGAATAGCCACAGCAATCCTGACAAAGAAGCACCATGTCGCTGGGATTTCAATACCAGATTTCAAGCTGTATTACAAAACTACTGTTCTCAAAACAGCCTGGTACAGGCACAAGAACAGACATATAGATCAATGGAATAGAATAGAGAATCCAGATATCAACCCAAACCACTATGCTCAATTAATATTTGACAAAGGAGGCATGAACATAAAATGGAGTCAAGATAGTCTCTTCAATAAATGGTATTGGGAAAATTGGACAGATACAAGCAAAAAAATGAAACTAGACCACCAACTTACACCATACACAAAAATAAACTCAAAATGGATACAGGACTTAAACGTAAGACGGGAAACCATGAAAACATTAGAGGAATCTACAGGAAAAAAATCTCAGACATATGCCAAAAGAACTTCTTTGCTGATACTGCTCTGAGGGCAATGGAAGCTAAAGACAAAATAAACAAATGGGACTACATCAAAATCAAAAGCTTTGGCACAGCTAAAGAAACCATCAAAAAAACAACGAGAAAACCCACTGTATGGGAGAACATATTTGCCAATGTTATCTGTGATAAAGGTTTAATCTCAAGCATCTACAGGCAACTCACACAACTCAATAAAAGGAGGACAAATGATCCAATAAAAAATGGGCAACAGACCTAAATAGAATCTTTTAGAAAGAAGACAAATGGAAGGCCCAAAGACATATGAAAACTTGCTCAAAGTCACTAACTATCCGAGAGATGCAAATCAAAAGGACTATGGGGTACCATCTCACACCTGTCAGAATGGCTTACATCAACAAATCAACAAATGACAAGTGCTGACGAGGATGTGGAGAAAAAGGAACTCTCCTGCACTGCTGGTGGGATTGCAGACTGGTGCAGCCACTGTGGAGAACAGTATGGATTTTCCTCAAAAAACTAAAAATGGAGCTCCCATTCGACCCAGTGATCCCACTTCTAGGAATATACCCCAAGAAACTTGAAACGCAAATTAGAAAGGATATATGCACCCCTATGTTCATAGCAGCACAATTTACCATAGCTAAGATTTGGAAACAGCCTAAGTGCCCATCAGCAGATGAGTGGATTAAAAAACTATGCTACACTTACCCAATGGAATACTACGCTGCTGTGAAAAAAGAAGGAGCTCCTACCATTTGTAACAACATGGATGGATTTGGAGAGCATTATGCTAAGTGAAATTAGCCAGGCAGAGAAAGACAAATATCACATGATCTCACTCATTTGAGGAATACAATGAATGACATAGACTGATGAACAAGAATGGATACAGAAACTGAGAAAAGTCCATCAGAATGTCAAACCTCAGGGTAAGTGGCAGGTGGTGGGAGTAAGGGGGAAAGTCAATATATTTGACCTCTTGAACTAAGGTAAGTAATTTGTGTTTTTACATCCCTGACAAAGTTTATATAAAGTTATAAAAAAAATTGGCAGCTAGTTTGGGATTGAATTGACATGGCCTAGAGCTTGTCATATCCTACGGACACCAGTCCTTAGGCTAGGCCCACCTTAACCTCCCGTGACACCATAATACCCTTACATGATATTATTCTACAATGTCATTATAATATTTGATATTTGACAACAGCACATTATACAATTATTCCAAATAAACTTACAAATTAATTCTTTGAATGTTGGGCAGCAATTTAAAAAAGGATAGGAAAGGAATTAATCCTTTTCCGAAGGAATTAAGGCACTGAGAAGGCATCCGAGCATTCTATATTGGCCCCTCTGGCCCTTTTGCCAAGAGGGACCCTCTTCTTACTATCCAAATACACACAGCTGAGGCCTGAGCTTTTAGTTCAAGCTGTGGCTGAAGCCTCTGGGCATCTGGAACCATGTATCTGTCTCTCGAGCAATGGAGTGAGCTGGGCCCTCTCTGGAGAAGAAACCTGGGTCACCCGAGATATGTGATCAGTACCTGGACCCCGCCAGCAGGCGAGGGGACCCCATGGCAGGTGCTGGACGTAGAGGCCACGGGGGCATAGACTACAAAGGAGACAGGACTGAACCTCACATCACCCTGTTTGGCCCCGGAGGATGGCTGGTTAGCCAGAGACGGGTAAGATTCCTCAGGGAAGGAACAACCTAAGACAGGCACAGTCGCAGAGGGGCCAGCAGGAGAGAACTAAAAGGTCAACAGAGGTGGGGCACAGACCCTCACCCACAAATCTTGCAGGGGCTTGAGTTCTCACCCCTCCTGAGGGAGGTCTCCTACCCCCACAGGTGCTACACCTCCCACACACAACTCAGACCGGGACCCAGGTGGCAGACAGAGACTCGACCAGCAATAGCTGCTCTATATCTAAATTCAGTCTATTACCAGGAATGCTCAGGACCTACTCAAAGATTCAAATATTCCTTTCCACTAGCATTTACAGGGTAAACTAAGATTTCTGCTTCGGTGTTAAAATTGACAGTAAAATAGTAATCAAGTTTTCAGATTAATTTAAATTAGCCACGTGAAATAAATGAATACTCAAGAAAATTTAAGTGTACTGGACAAAAAGCTTTTCCTAAAACATTAACTAAAATATCTATTAGTAGTTCATCTCACTGTAAAATTGGCTAACATCCAAAGAACCTAAAGCAGTCATATTTGTGTGCAAAAATTAAAATTTTAAATTACCAAGACTGCAATATAAAATTTCCAAAAGCCCCCATTAATCAAAAAAGGGGATTGGGCAGTGGGGTAATATCATGTAAGGAAAAATATCCTGTAAGTAAAATACATCTAGAAAATTTTTACTCCAGTAACGTAAATTACATTTGTAAAACCAACTGCAGGACACCCATGAAAAAACACACATGGTGTCAAAATAAGCCAAAGGAAAATCATTTAGGCAAAAATAAAAAGAATCCCAAGTCTATTTTGCAGAGAGGATCCCTTTGTTAACATTTGGTCGAGAATGTGTTTGTGTATTTTCAGAGAACAACTCCAAGACCATGTGGGTTCCTGCGACAGTGAGGAACTGACGGTTCTGTTCCAGTCACGAGGATGGTCAAGAGATGGGGGACACTGATGACACCTTGTCATGCTAGCAGTCAGCGGCTGTGCATGTCTGCAGGCAGCCCAGGACCAAACCATAGAGGATGGATCTTGCATTGCCACGATGTGTCCACCATCTGGATACCATTGCTGACATGTGCACATAAAGAACTATTTGACACTGAAACTGGGACTCAGAACAGTTGACATTGAAACTGAGACTGAAACATTTTTGTTCTTATACATTTATTTCTAGTATGCAGAGGCAAGATATTTTTGAAGAAAAGAAACAGGGGAGAGTGATTGATATAGAGGCAGGGAGGCACTGAACAGGCTGTCAATCTACAGGGGGAAGGCTGTGGTGGATGGGAGGTGGATGCTGGGGGAGATCAACCGAAGGCCTTGTATGCATGCATATGAGCATAACCAATGAATGAAAGGCGGGAAGGGGGGCAGGTGGGGACATATGCTGGGGGTTAAGGAAGGCTGGGGGGAGGATATTGGGGGGGAAAGGAAAACATATGTACTACTGTTAAATATAAGTTATATTGTAAATTTTAAAAAAAAAACAATGACTGGGTTACCAGAGAGATCAAAGTTTTAGACTTACATTGGCTCTACGTTCCAGATAGCTTAAGCAACAACTCCAGAGCAGTCTTATATCTGTGCTGAAGCCATGTGTCCTCTCCTAAGAACTGTAGTCAGGTAGGTAGATACTTCAATGGCCCTGGTCTGGATCAAATGCTTGCCTCTAGGTTTAGAGGGTGGAGTCAGCCCCATTAGAACCTCAAGGCCCAAGTATTGGAAATGAATGGACCCACAGGCAGACAAAAATTATGCCCACCACAATGACTATATCACATATTACTACTCTGGCAATAAAGTCTGGAAATTTATTGTGTCATGTCTCAACTATATGAGACTGTTATTAACCTGAGATTGTGAAATGACTAGTATTGAGTCAGAACCAAAGGGAAAGTATAGGGAAGGCCTGCAGGGGCCACCACAGCTCTGAATTTAGATAAAAAGTGTTTGCTATGGGATGTACTTGAGTGCTAGTCTTAACTCCTGATTCAGCATATATGTCAGCATGCATATCAGCACAACTCCACTACAGCTTCCTAATGATGCAATGCTGTGAAATTCGGTGAAACAGACATCTTGGAAGCATTCATATTCTTTTGATGTACATGTCCATTAAGATGAGACATCTTTGGATATCATCTTTGGCAGCTTTATGTCATACAAAGTATCAATATTTCTGCAAGCTATAAGTACCAATGTTGATCGTCTTAAACTTTAATATAGATATCTCTAGATGTTATATTATTTGTTTTCTTAAGTCTGTATCACCATCCATTTAAGGCAAAAACATTCTTTTCAACAATTCAGAAATAGCTGTACTTATAACTTTAGAAAACTGTGTTTTCTAAACTGTGTTTATCATAAATCTCATCACAAAAATGTATCTTTTGAAATATATATTCTAGAAAATCAGAATATCTCTAATCAGAATATCTCTATTACCAGAATATGCAATATTTGTACAGTGTCTCCTAACTAGGATTTTAATGTTCAAATATGGGAAAATCGACTTCTGTTATGAACAAACAGTGTAACACCATGACCAATTTGAACAGCATACTCTTGACTTTTCTAGTGAGAGAGGAGGCTATGATGAGGAAAAAAGGTTCTAGTTTGAGTCTAAGCTGTATCTAGTGCTAGAATTCAAACTTCTGGGGTCATGTCTAAAAAATAAGTGAAGTAACTAACTAGACTGTATTAGTTTGAGGGACAGAAGTGAGAAACAAGTTAAAAATAATGCACTGTCAGGTGAAAACATTTGCATAAACTTGGCCCAACATCACTGCCCTAATCTTAGAGGGCACAGCATGGAGCCAGGCTAGCAAAAATAGAGGGGTGGAGGAAGACACAAATAAAATCGTTATAAAAAGTTTTCTGTTGAAAATGATGGACTGGACACACACTTAAGAATTTGTTTCACCTGAGTCCCCTGAGATGTGTGACCAGTGCCAGGGCCCCACCAGCAGGTGAGGGGAGCCCATTGCAGATGCTGGGCATGGAGGCCATGGGGGCATAGGCTACCAAGTAGACAGAACTAAACCTCACACCAACCTGCTTGGCCCTGGAAGATGGCTGGTTAGCCAGAGATGGGTAATATTCCTCAGGGAAGGAACAACCTAAGACAGGCACAGTTGCAGAGGGGCCATCAGGAGTGAACTTGGGGGTCCACAGATGAGGGGCACAGAACTTCTCCCCCTCCCAACCTTGCAGGGGCCTGATCCCTCACCCCTTCTGAAGGAGGTATACTATCTCATGGCTGCTTCGCTTCCCATGCCCAGCACAGACTGAGTGAGACCCAGGTAACAGAGAGAGACTTAGCCCAGCTCAGATCGGGATCCAGGTAACAGACAAAGACTTGGCTGACAACAGTTGCCCTATATCCAAAGCCAGCCTAGCACCAGGAATGCTCAGGGCCTACTCAAGAATGCAAGCAATCCTTTCCATTAATATTTACAGAGTAAATTAAGATGGTTGTTAGAGTATTAAATTTGACAGTGAAATAGTAATCAAGTTTTCAGATTAATTTAAATTTGCTAATTGAAATAACTGAATATTTAAGAAATTTTAATTGTACTGGACAAAAAGCTGTTCCTAAAGTATTAACTAAAATTTCTAATGTAAGTTTAATGGTAAAATGGCTTAACATGCAATGAATCTACAGCAGTCATATTTCTGTGCAAAAAATTAAAACTTAAAGTTATCAAGACTGCATTATAAAATTTCTCAAAGCTCCCATTAATCAAAAAAAAAGTAGGATGGTAAGTTAATATCATGTAAGTAAAAAATCTTGTAAGTAAAGTACACCCAGAAAATTTTTATTTCAAAAAATTAATTTTTATTTGCAATACTAACAGTATGGTGTCAAAATAAGCCAAAGGAAAATTGTTTGGGCAAAAATAAAAAGGATCCCAAGTCAAATTTATAGAAAAGATTCCTTTATTAACTTTTGGTCGAGAATATGTTTGTATATTTTCAGAAAACAAGACCATGTGGAATCCTGCAATAGAGAGGAGTTGACAGGTCTGCTCCAGCCACAAAGACAAGAGGAGAGACAGTCTAGAGATGGAAGACGCTGATGACACCTTGCCTGTGCGTCGCTGCAGGTTACTCAGGACCAAACAACAGAGGGTCAGACCTGCATTGCCAACATATGTCCATCATCCAGATACCATTGCTGACACGCACACATAAGGAACAGTTTGACACTGAAGCTGGGTCTCAGAACTGTTGGTCATTGAAACTGGGTCTCAAACATTTCTTGTGCTCATGTGTTTATTTCCAGTCTGCAGAGGCAAGATTTTTTTTTAAAGAAAGAAAATGGGGGAAATAAAATAGATACAGAGGCAAGGAAGCATGGAACATATTGTTGGACTTCAGGAAGGCAGGGGAGGCCTGGGCGGGGGGGGGGGGGAGGTGGTGCTGCAAGAGATCAACCTAAGGACCTGTATGCATGGATAAAAGCATAACCATGGGATGCAAGACACTGGCCGGGGGGCGGGGGGGGAGGACAGGAGAGGGCATGTGCTGGGGGGTTGGGAAGGCTGGGGGGAGGGTTTAAGGGGGGGAAAAAGAAAACATATGTACTACTATTTATAATATTTTAAACAATTAAACATTTTTTAAAAAATAAAATGATCCATAGACTTAAAAAAAATAAGAATTTGTTTCATCCCAAAGTCATACTAAAATAACAATAACGAGATTTTCTTTATGACATAAGCCCATGAAGACAAATATCAAGATGGAAGAGGTGATAACAGAAAACAAATTTAGACACTGAAAAGCTGATGAAAATATGGTAACTGGCATTACAGAACAAAGGAAGTTGAATCTTATTGTGGCATTTGGGGAAAGCCCAGAAGCAACCCAATTTGTACCTCAAAACCTACAAAAGGCTTGGGGCATCTCTGGAAATAGAGAAAAAGGGCAAACTAAAATAAGTTTGTTTAAAACTCTTCAGATCCCAAACCTCCCCTCCCGCAAGATGACACAGGCTTATTCTCTAGAGAGGGTAAAGTAGATCTCTGGATTGCAAGACAAGTCATAACTGAGGTGGGTGTGCCTTACTGAAAACAGGAAGATGAAGTAAAAACAGGAAGACATTGAGACTCTAGGATCTTTTTTCACTCAGTTCCCATAGCACTAACAGTCAGGCTTATACCTTCTGGCAGGAGGCTGGAAAAGCCTGCTCTGGAAAATCTAAGCAGCCTAAGAGAAAAAAAAAATGAAATTACTTAACATCAGAAATTCACCCTACAAACTGCCCAATCAAATCATCCTCCAAAAGTTTCAAATCAGCTTCTGTTTCCTCATATTTGCAATTAAGCCTACCAGGTATTGGAGGAGAACTTCTGTTAAGAAAGACAAATACAAAATAAACAAAAAGATTATAACAATAATCTCAGAGAGAGAAGGGAGAATATTGCTCTTAAGGGAGAAAAAGGAACCTGATGTTTTAAAGTATTCAGAGAACAAACTAAAAAAAAAAGTCTTAGAAATTAAAAATGTGATAGGGTAAATGAAAAACTCATTAAAAAGGTTAGAAGTTAAAATTCAGAAAATCTTTCAGAAAGTGCAAAAAGAAAAAATGGAAAATAGGGGGAGAAAATATTAAAAAGTATTAACTATAACAATTTATAAATACATTGAAACATATTGATATATAAAATATATCAACATAACATATATAAAAATATATATGAAACACCTCCCTACTCCACACTACAGAAAATATTAGGAGCGCGTGTGTGTATGAGTGTGTGTGTGTGTGTGTGTGTGTATTACACATTACATATTTATGTTTCATGTATATACACCATCTAGATATTATAAGTGTTAGTTGTGATCAAATAACTGACTCGATACCCCTCCCCTGGGAACTGACTTTTCAGGCCATTTCATTATGGACATTCCCTTTTGCTGACAGTTTACTTGCTGAGACCACATTCTATTATCTCTCCCCTCTGGACCTGCACAGAGAATTCTCCATCCAGAAAAAGCCTGCCAAAAGTCCTTTAAAAGTCTCCGACTCCCGACTTCCGATTCCTGTCACTGTCCTGGAGCCATCCAGGCTCAGCCACCTAGTGTGCAGATAATCGAATAAATTCAGAATCCTTCACCATTCTGGCCTCTTGCATTTCTCCTTCGGTGACCTAACAATAAGCAACCATAGAAAATTATATAGGTTCTTCCTCTAAGCAGCTAACCTAGCATGCTGCTTCATGGACATGCTGGAGAGGCAGGAGAGAGGTGCTGCCAAGGATGTGAAGATGGAAGAGACTGCCACACAAGGACAGTCACTGGGTCCTCTGGAATCTTTATGATGATGGCAAAGACTGGTCTGAATTTCAACAGGAATGACTGAGGTGCTCTGTAGTGGAGTGGGGGCCACTTTGGGTCACAGTTCTAGGATCTGTGAACTCAAGGAAGACAAAAATTGTGGGGTACCTACTTGGATTGTATAATCAGAGCATTCCAAAGGCTTGGTTCTAGCCCTTGTGTCATGAAAGCTGCATTGGCATTGAGCCACTCAGAATACATAAACCCCCCTTCATTCATACAATGGTCAAGTGTTACTCATAGCTGGTTGGGAAGTGTTCATCAGTATCATTCTCATGGCACAAGCATGATTCTATGGAATTCTTTAGGGGAACAGGCCAGAGCATGAGAGCAAATAAGAGGGTATGCTCCAGGGGTCTGTGGTGGTAAACACAGAACTGGAGGATTAAAGTTCAAGGCATGGTGCATGTAAGCTCTCCACCCCCTCACTCCCACCAGCACCATAACATGCATTTATACCAGGCAATGTGTTTAAAATGATATTAAAAGCAGATATATCATATATCTCTGTAAAACTTATAAGACAATCATCCTTGTGATTGAATCCAAATTCATGCAAGCAAAAATAACTTCAAAATAATGCAAACAGCATGAAAGACATACATAGATCCTATTTATATGTCTTAATATCACCTTATTCCTTCTCCCTCTATTGCCTTCACATACTAAAACTTTTCCCAAACCTCTCTCCTGAGTACTAAATCCTGATGCTCTTTTAGCCCTTGTCCTTGTCCTTGGAGAGCTCACCTCCCTTCCCACAGGCTCAGAAGAGCAGGATCCTGGAAGAAGGGGGACGAGTTTAAAAACTGGAAATGTTCTTATATTAAAATTTTTATTCTGTCACATTCCAAAAAGGAAACATGAAAAACATTAGCCAAAGAGCTCTTCTAACTGTGTGTGTATGTGTGTAAAAGACAGGAGAGACTTAAACACGTCTGAAGACAAGTGATGTTGTTGGGTACACCCATATTTTATAAACTGGCTTTAGGATAGAAAATGGCTTCCAAGAAAAACTGTGGAGAGTGACTAAAGTGTCATTCATAACCTGGTCAAGTCTGTTCACACAGACAGTTCCAACACCAGTACAAACACAATAAATAAATATATTCACCATCAATAAAGCCAAGCTGAAGTTGAAAAGGAACTTGAAAAGCCAAAACCCCTGTTGTATGAGATAAATTCTCTCCAGTGGATCGAAGCCAGCTTTGGGGGCAGTCCACAGAGAGGACAGACGGCTAGAGATATGGTCACTGGCTCACACTGGGTACTTCAAGCTTGCTGTGAACAACTTAAAGAGAAAAGAAAAATCGTAATAAGGCCAGGTTGATTATATTTCACTTGCAGTACTTTTATTTTGGTGAGGTTACTCTTTCCTTTAACTTGACCACACAAATGACATGTGGTTTTGCTTATCATGTTTTGAAAGGAAAGAAAACTGGAGCAGGGGTGCAAAGCAGAGAGGACAGTGGTGTGAGATACTGTTGCCCTATATCAACATGAAGTCAAGTCTCCAAGAATACATGCAGACAATACAAAAACACAGTCTCCATAAAGGGAACATTTTTCTCTTACCATCAAATGGGTCTTTTCCAAGTCGTATGTAATAAACAAGTATTATTTTTATAATCAGAAAAAATTCAAATGTTAAATGGGCCTTCCTTCTTTGCTGCTTTAACTTCTAAACTCTGAATACATGCAACATTGCTAAAAATATCTCAATAGTTCTAACATGCTGGTCAGTGAATTTCTAATGACTATATCAGTACTTGAGATCTTTCAAATGGCTGTGGCACTATTTGGAGGAATTTTATGGCATAAATTTGGTGTCATAACTACTCTGTATAAACTTAAAACATGTTAGATCAGGCAGATATCACTGGGACATCATCCCCAAAGTAAATATTACAACAGTAACAACCTGTAATAGTTGTTTCAGGTTCAACTGACTGATAACTTACCGGGCACCAACTTAGCAGACTAAGGCTTCCTGCCCAGAAACTCCTGCAAATGCTTAAAATTTGACCATTCAAAGAGAAAATACAAGAGAAGCAAGTGGCAAAAGCAATAGTGAGAACAAGAATAAGAATCTATCATGCGGGTTGTTGTACTTTCCTTGAAAGAATAATACTTTGCTCTTGAGAAATTTTCATTCTAAAAATAAAGAATGCAACTAGGAACACACAGACCAAAATAGATGGAAATATTCAGAAACTGAAAAATAAATATATGTTGACCTTTATTCTATTAGGCATGTTGTCAATAAATTTCCTCAGGACAAGATCTTTCTCTGTCTCATTAACTTCCCAGTTGTTCCCAAAGAGTCAGATGCCATCCCACCCCCACAGCTTTTCCAAACATTAATTCATTCCAAACTCAGGAAAAACTAGCTGGTCAGAACTGAGTCCTTTGCACCTATGGGAGAAAGTAAAGATTCTGTTGACTCTTATTTTCCTTTGGAACAGCAAAACAATATCACTCTAACCTTGATTTTTTTTCTTCACACACACACACATACACACACACACACACACACACACACACACACACACACTAGGGGCCCAGTGCACGAAATTTGTGCACTGGGGGTAGGTGATTCTTCAGCCCAACCTGCCCCCTCATGTATACTGGGAGCCCTCAGGGGATGTCCTACTAACCACTCACCCCAGCCTCACCAGAGGCTTTAGGCCTTGGGTACCCAGCCATCACCCTGCAATGGAGCTGACAGCTGGCTCCATCCCAGTCACATACCCTCCCTTGCCCGGCCCAGGCCTTCACCACAGCCAGCTCGAGCCCAGATAGCACAGGCCTTGGCCCCGCCCCACCCCCGGCCCAAGCCTTCTCCCTGGCAAGCGTGCGCTGGCCGCCTCGACTCCACCCACCCCCCCACGGTCCTGGCCACCTCGGCCCTGCCCCCTGGCCCTGGCCACCTTGGCCCCCCCCCCGCTCCTGATTGGCTGATGGGCGTGGCTGGTGGATGTAGCAAAGGTACAGTCAATTTGCACATTACTCTTTTATTAGAAAGGATATACTAGAGGACTGGTGCACAAAATTTGTGTATACAGGGGGGGAGGGTGTCCCTCACCCAGCTTCCACCCTCTCCAATATGGGACCCCTCAAGGGATGTCTGACTGCCCATTTAGGCCTGATCCTGGTGGTATTTGGCCTAAATGGACAGTCAGACGTCCCTCTCACAATCTAGGACTACTGACTCCCAACTGCTCACCTGCCTGCCTGATTGCCCCTAACCAATTCTGCCTGCAGCCTGCTTGCCTCTTAACCACTCCCCTGCCAGCCTGATCAATGCCTAACTACTCCCCTGCTGGCCTGATTGCCCCTAACTGCCCTACCCTGCCAGATTGGTCACCCCTAACTGCCCTCCCATTCAGCCTTATTGTCCCCAGATGCCCTCCCAATTCACACTTTGTTGCCTTTAAATTTCCTCCCCTGCAGGCCCAGTAACCCCTAAATGCCCCTCATGCCAGCCTGGTTGCCCCTATCTGTTCTCCCCTGCTGGCCTGCTCAACCTTAACTGCCCTCCTCTGCTGGCTGAGTCACCCCTAACTGCTTCCCTTGCCAGCCTGGTCACCCCTTACTTCCCTCCCCTGCCAGCCTGGTTGCCCCCAACTGCCCTCCCTGCAGGCCTGGTCACCCCTAAATGTCCTCTCCTGCAGGCATGATTGCCCCCAGCTGCCCTCCCCTATAGGCCTGGTCACCCCCAACTACCTTGTCCTGCTGGCCCAGTTACCCCTAACTGCCTTTCCCTGCCAGCCCCGGTGCCCCTAACTGCCCTCCCCTGCAAGCTTGATCACCTCCAACTGCCATCCTCTGCAGGCCTGGAAACCCCTAACTGCCCTCTCCTGCCAGCCTGCTCACCCCCATCTGACCCCCGCCAACCTGATTGCCCCCTACTGACCATCACCGATGGCCTGCTTGTCCCCAACTGGGCTCCCCCACCAGCCTGATCACTCCCAAATTCCCCCCTCCTCTGGCCTGATCATCCCCAACTGCCATTCCATCCTGGCCTGATCACCCACAACTGCCCTCCCCTCTTGGCCCCTAACTGTCTCTACCTCAGCCCCTCTACCATGACTTTGTCCAGAAGAACATCTGGAAGGCCTCCCAGTCTAATTAGCGTATTACCCTTTTATTAGTATAGATAGAGGCCTGGAGCATGGGTGGGCCCAGCTGGTTTGCCCTAAAAGGTGTCCCAGATCAGGATGGAGGTTCCCTTGGGAGAGTGGTAAGGGGCTGAGGGCCATTTCAGGCTGTCTACATCTCCCAGCAGGGACCCTCATTCCAATGGGGACATGGCCAACCTGGGTGAGGGGCTGAGGGCCATTTGAAGGCCCTTCCCTCAGTGGCCAGCCCACGCGACCAAAACCTCCTGTGTACCCCAGCCTGCTCTGTGGCTGCTACCCTCCTTTGATGGCCAGCCCAGATGGGTGGGAAGCTTGACTTCTTCAGTCACCAAGAGCGACCCAAGCCTCCCACTTGCTCCAGCTGGCTCCATGGCCGCCACCATCTTTGTCCCACTAATTTGCATATCCCCTCCTAGTGGGCTGTGGGAGTTGCAGAGTGATTGTCAATTACCATATTTCTCTCTTATTAGTATAGATTTTTTTCACTTTTTCGTGTTATCAACTTTTTGTGTACACAGAATTGTATTAGAAGAGTAAATATACTAGTATGTTCACTTTTTAAACATTGCTTGGATGTACTTAGTAGTGATTTTTTGAGTCACAAGGTTTGTGTAGATGACACTAACATTCAGTGTCACAACTATCTATCTATATATAAAAGGCTAATATGCAAAGTATCCCCTCAGGAGTTTGAACAAGAGACCGGGAATTCAATTGCTCACTATGGCATGTGCTGACCACCAGGGGTGGTGCAGAGCATGGCAGGTGACCATCAGTGGTAGCGGGGCACTGGGGGAGCAAGGAAAGGAGGAGGCAGGGAGACAGGGGGCATGAGGAATTTGATTAGCCCTAATCACAGGCAAGGCCTAGGGATACTACCCATGCATAATTTTCATGCACTGGGCCTCTAGTTCTATATAAAGCTAAAACATGTTAGATCGGACAGATACAGGCATTAAGGAAAAGGCAATAATTAGTGCCAAGGTCCCCAGTTGTAAATGCTGCTGCTAGCATATTTTCCTTACAGTGAATTATATTGCAATATGCACTGAACTTTGACAATGGATTATCTCAAGTATATATGAACTATTTTTCTCTATGGAATTTTAAAAATAGACTTAAAGACCCTCTTCTGAACTTGCATAAATTCCCACTTTTCAAGCTCTTTCTAAAAAGCATTCTATCAGGTAGCTCAATGCTGTAGATTAACAGATAAGGTCCTTAAAAGGCATTCCTGAAGTGCATTGGCAATACACAAAGCAAAAGGACAAGAGCAAGAGGGAGATCTGCCAGTCCCAACAAATGTGTCCCAAAGCCACTGATCTATCTAGACCATTCCCCAAAACTAATTCTCAGCTAGAGAACAAAGGTTGAGAAACATCATAAGCTGTATGTGATCAGAAGATTGATACACGTTAAAGGGCAATGGATACACTAAAAATAAATAAGAGGGCATATGTAAAAAAAAGCACTTAAGGACCATGCTCCTTATATCAGTGGAGAGCCTTGCAAAATTTGTGTGTGGTCTGCACCATGTTTTCCCAATTTATTAGTGGTGTTCAAATATAACAGTAGAATCAACTCAATGTGTGTCCTGGAAATTCCAGCCCCTTTTCCAAAAACCACTCTTTTTTTGTCACCTCAGACACTGCCATCCTAATCAATGTCATATTCTAAACAATAAAATGACAGAAGGAGAAAAAGAAGAAAAACCTATTTCTCAGAAACCTAACCACTATCAAACCCACCACCTCCAAATTAGGGTTCTTGCAAAGTTACCACCTTCCTCTGAGCTGAATCACCTCAACTTGGGCCTCATCCTGCATGGCTGGGTGGGGATATTTTTCTAATGTTACATCATAAGACACATTAGTTTACATTTCTTCACCTCTCACTCACTCCTCAACCCATTCCAATCCGGCCTTTTTACTCCACTAAAACAGATTTTATTAAGTCCACTATAACCTGAGATAATCATATGTCCAGACCTCATTTTACTAAATTTCTCAGTGGTAGTAGAGCCTGGTGACCACTCCTTCATCAAAGCCCACTCTTCCTTTGGTCATCATTGACATCTCTCCTGGTTTGCCTCTCAGCTCTCTGCTGTTTCTCTTCACTCTCCTTTAATAACTCTTTCTTCTCTGCCTGATCCTTATTCAAAATTTGATCATAAAAGCTCAATTTTCTTCTCACTCCATATTCCTTCCTTAGGTCATCTTTCAACATGCATAGCCACCACTCTTCACAGCTCAGCAGACACTATTTACACCCTAACTTGGCTCCCCCTCAAGTTATACAGTGCATGGATTGTGTGGTCATAAGATAGTTCTATCCAAGTCTATGGCTTTAATTACTATCTATACATTAATGACTGCAGAATGTATATTTTAGGTGAAGACAATGATGAAACTCAAACACACATTTACAAGTAATAACTTCCAATCCACTTGTTCATCCCAAAGATATTTCAAATAGCATTTATAAAACTGAATCCATGCTCTTCTTGGACAAATATGGTCCTCCTTTAGCATTCCCTATGTGAGTGAATGACACCAACATCTATCCAGTTGCCCAACCTAGAACCTCAATGCAATTTGTCACTTCCCTCTCTGAAACATCAGTATAAGATTTATTTGCATGTTTGTTTATCTATATCCCTCTAGTATGATACAAGCCCTTTAAATTTTGGAAACTCTGTTATTCACCACCACATTTCCTGAACTAAAGGGATGTATGGAATATGACATTTGTCAAATGTAATAATAAAGCACTGTTGATTTTAGCTCGTATTTCCTCTTGTGTCATCTCCATCACCAACCAGCAGCCTTGCCTAGATTGCTCTCTCAAGTTTCTCCCCCTTTTTTAGTTAATTCCTATTTATCTTTCAGATCTCAACTCAATATCATCCTTCAGGGCACTTTCTCCAATGCCCCAACTGAGACAGGCCCCCTTTGTATGCTAGCGTAGTTTCTTACTTGACACTCCTTTCCCTCTGTTATCTACCACATTTTTATATTTTGTCCAACCTCTGTCTAAATCATTCTTTAATTTCCATTTCCTCTAAAATGTTTTTAACTCCCCAAAATGTAGCAAATCCCAGGTACTGAGACTCTTGAAAGAAGATATCTGAATAAGTAGTTCAAAGAAGGATAAGTAGTTCAAGGACATGCAAATCTATCTATTCTACCTAATAAAAGAGTAATATGCAAATTGACCATACCTCCACTACATCAACAAGCCATGCCCTCAAGCCACTCCTACCAGCCAATCAGGAACAAATATGCAAATAAACCCCAACCAAGATGGCTGCAGCCATTGAGAGCAGGAGGAAGGCTTGGGTTTCCCTGGCAATATAGGAAGCCAAGCTTTTCATCTGCCCTTGCTGGCCTAGGCCTCCACTAAATGCTACAAAGTTTCAATTATAGAGGATACATAAATACTAACAGATATGGTGGTAGCCATGGAGCTGGAAAGAGCAGAAGCTAGTGCTGCCCCAGTGATGGAGGAAGCCAAGCTTCTGCATCCCTGGCAGGCCTAGACCTCCATTCCAGGCTACAAAGTTTCAAATATAGAAGATAAATGAACCCCAATAGAAATGAAATGGCTGTTGCCATGGAGTGAGCAGAAAGCTTGACACTACTCCAGGCTACAAAGTTTCAGTTATAGAAGAAGTATAAATCCCAGATTCCAAGACCTCCACTCGGGTTGCCGGGGGACGTGGCTGGCCTGTAAACCACCACAGGCTCCATTTCCAGGCCACCCCACACCTCAAGGGAGCCCCCACCCTGATCCAGGACACCCTTCAGGGCAAACCAGCTTGCCTTCACCCATGCACCAGGCCTCTATCTTATCTAATAAAAGAGTAATATGCAGAGTGACCATCACTTCAACACACAAGATGGCTGTCCCCATGTGGTCAAAGATCCTGCCCCCAAGTGGACACAAGATGGCCACCAAAATATGACCAGCAGGGGAGGGTAGATGGGAGGGACCAGGCCTGCAAAGGAGGGCAGTTGGGGGCAATCAAGCCTGCAGGGGAGGGCAGTTGGGAGAGACCAGGCCAGCAAAGGAGGGAAGTTGGGGGCAAACAGGCTGGCAGGGGAGTGATTAGGCAGTGATCAGGCTGGCAGGTAGAAGTGGTAGGGGCAATCAGGAAGGCAGGCAGGTGAGCAGTTGGGAGCCAGCAGTCCTGGGTTGTGAGAGAGATGTCTGACTACCCATTTAGGCCTGATCCCAGCCCATTTAGGCCCGATCCTATTGTGATCAAGCCTAAACGAGCAGTCAGACATCCCTCGAGGTGTCCCAGATTGGAGAGGGTGCAGGCTAGGCTAAGGGACACCCCCTCCCCCGTGCATGAATTTCATGCACCAGGCCTCTAGTATATATATAAAAGCCTAAGCAACTATTAAGACCAAATGAAATGACCAGAATTACCAGAACAACCAGTTGCTATAATGCACACTGACCACTGGGGGCAGGTGCTCAATGTAAGAGCTGACCCCTTGTGGTTAGTTTGCTCCCACAGCCAACCTCCTGTTGGCCCCTTCCCCTAGCCAACCAGCCCCCCTCAATTAGCCCCAATATGGGAGCCAACAAACCAACCTCCCACAGTTCCTCCCCTTGGCCAGCGGCCCCCCGATAGACCTTGATTGCCAGCCAGGCAAAGGGACCCCACCCGTGCAAGAATCCATACACTGGGCCTCTAGTAGACATATAAGACAGTATGTAATATATGTCATATATAAATATGAGATGTCACAGAAGAAAAGGTGATTAACATACAGGTAGGGGTAGTCAGAGAAGTTTCACTAAGTTGATTTTGCATAGATCTTTCATTCTTACTTCATTTCAGATATTCAATATTCAGAACATTTGTGAAAATTATTAAAATTTTCAATATTTTCTTTTAACCCAACTCTTAGGGTCAGGTCTAGACATTGTCATCCATCTCCAAGACCTCCCATTTGTATGAACTGGCCACATCTTAAATGTCTTCATTCTCCTTTAATTTCTGTTTACTTTCCTTACCTTAGTTTTTGCCTGTTCTTTCCTTTCTCTTTCTTCAAAAAAGTAATCTATTGCACTCACTCCCAGTAATGTGTTAAAAGTTATATCTTCTTTGAGTAGATAAATTTAACAAGAAGCTCTTAAAATTGCTACCCAAAAATGAGTCTCCATTTGAGTGGAAGGTCTACTTCAAACCCTTTTAATTCACAACAACAGACAAGATTTTGTATTCTGCCTGTAAGTAAGGCTGACATTGCCAAAACAAACATGACTTTCCAAGTTTGCTGACTGTGTGTGCTTCTTGGGTTATTTCTCTTTCCAACAAATATGAGGAAAACTTGAAATAATCATTACTTTTTCAAAAGAACATTGCCTATTGTGAAAAACATCAAATTTCAGGAAAATATAACAACCCTCACAGCAAATGTGTGACATTTGCCTGGACTGTTCTTCCACTCTCTATGTGCTTGACCAACTCATATACTTCATTCAGCCTAAGCTCAAATAAATTTAGGAAAGCCTTTCTCTTCTTCATGTGCTTCCCCTTCCGAAGTAGTTACACATGTGTAGTTACTTATTTAATCTCCATAAGAGATGGCTATGTCTTGTCTTCAGCTGTATCCTCTGGCTTCACACAGTGTCTGGCATGTAAAAAACCCCTCAAAGCCAGAATTTATTGAATTGAATTGTTATATCTGTGCCCTGTAAATGCTGCTATTGCTACAATCATTACACTATATTGTAATTTATTTGTTTTCATGTCTATCTACTTCACAACTATCTCTTAAAAGAAATAATAAAGTATTAATTTTTAAAATCCCCCAAATCTATCACATTGCCAGGGCCCTCAATAAATGTGGAAAGAAAAAAGGAAGGGAGGTTGGGTGGGAGATCTCACTGGTTGACATTTCTACAATTCCAATAAGGTCTTAATAAAAAAACAACCAATTTACCTGTAGGGAATTACAATAAACATTGTAAAAGCAGAAAATAAGACTTTTGGGTTTTTTTTAATACATTTTTTATTGATTCAGAGAGGAGGGGAGAGTAAAAGAGAGATAGAAACATCAATGATAAGAGATAATCATTTCACTGATCGGCTGCCTACTGCACGCTCCCTACCGGGGATTCACCCGCAACAGAGGCATGTGCCCTGAGTAGAAATCAAATCATGATTTTCTGGTTCATAGGGCAACACTCAACCCTTGAGCCATGCCAGCCGAGCAAGACTTTCAGTTTTTAAAGATTCAAAGATTCAGAAAATTTTCCAATTTCTTGAAAGGTTCTTTAGTCAGCATGTTTACCAGTACCTATAACATTTGATTACTCCCCTGTGAAAAGAGAAGAGAAACCTAACATTTCTGACCACTTACAATGTTCCAGATGCTTTACATACACCATTATTATTAGTTCAGCAATAGTCTGAGTATTCATTGAGTTGCTACTAGGTTCCATGAATGTGACCCTGGGGATCGAAGATTTGTTAGTATCCATTTACAAATATATGATTGCTAGAATTAAACTTAGTATTTCTGTTGTATTCTGACCAATGCAGGACTTTGGGACGCTCTGTCTCTATTACTTCAGCCTAGGATTCTACAAGACCAGTGGTCAGCAAACCGTGGTTTGCAAGCCACATGCGGCTGTTTGGCCCCTTGAGTATGGCTCTTCCACAAAATACCATGGCCTGAGAGAGTCTATTTTGAAAAACTGGCATTTGAAGAAGTTTAAGTTTAAAAATTTGGCTCTCAAAAGAAATTTCAATCGTTGTACTGTTGTTATTTGGCTCTGTTGATTAATGAGTTTGCCGACTACTGCACTAGATCATATCACAACTACAGCCTTTGGGTTCCTAACAGCACTTGTGGTTAAATAACTCCTCTTAATATCATTACAATTTAGACATCCTCAAGTCAGGTTTTTCTCTTGTTTGGATTGGGTCAATTGATTTCAAAATCTAAGTGGAATACTTTACACTTTTTGCTTTACATTCATTTTACCATCTCTCAAGTCTTGGATTCCATCATCAAACATAAGACTGGCAGCCTGAAACCACAAAGTCTCTTAACTTCTCTGAACTGGGCCGCCACAGTGAACAATTTTAGGGGGTCCCATTCATACCATGGTCTATGCCAGTGGTTGGCAAAATGCAGCTCGCAAGCCACATGCAGCTCGGGAGCTGAGGTTTGCTGCTCTGTTGACTAATGAGTTTGCTGTCCACTGCCTTAGGGAAAAACACTTAAAAAACATTTTAAAAATGTATTAATGTCTTTAACCAGAAGTCAAAACTTCTGGGTGAGGTTTAAGCAGTGGTTGGCAAACTCATTAGTCAACAAAGCAGCAAACTGTGCTGCGAGCCGCAGTTTGCCAACCACTAGTCTATACAAATGGAACTTCCTGGTGGCTCAGGCTTGGGATTTGCTTATCTATAAAATCAGTGGGTTGGACCTAAATCTCATTCAATGATTTTGTGTTCACTTACACTTTTGGTAAATATTCCCTCTATGCTTTCATCCTATTTCCTGATTACTAAGTAGGAGCAAAATGACAGAAGCATGTGTGCACCCTAGGTCTCCTGTTACATACTTGGGAGGCAGCTTTAACTAGGTCAACAGTCATCCTTCACTTCCTTTAGAGCACCATGGGCCTTCAAGAATGTGGAAGAGAACAAATTGCCACTTCCCTGTCACACTGAGCAAAATCCTCATGAGCTATGATGTGCAGCAATATGAAACATATTCAGAAAATCCCTGAAAGAAGAGAGCTGACTTACAATCAATCAATCTTATCAACCAAGGGAATAGAATAACTGGTCTGAAAGTCACTGATATTTGACATTTTGATCTATTGTGTGCCTTTCTCTTTTGGTTTTGCTTAGGCTAACATCTATAATAGCAAAACCTGATTGGCTTTTCAGAAAAAAAGATGGTTAGAGATGAAACCAATAGTACTAAATGCCTTCAAGTTACTATATTTCTTGAAAATTAGTAGTAAATCAAAAAATAATGAAAGGAGATATGATAAATGTGCTTTTATCTATAAACGTCAAAACTTGGGCCCAGCTAGTGCGGCTCAGTAGTTGAGCATCGACCTATGAACCAGGAAGTCATGATTCAATTGCCGGCCAGGGCACATGCTCTGGATGCATGCAGTGTGGGGTATGCAAGCCGATCAGTGATTCTCTCTCATCATTAATGTTTCTATCTCTCTTCCTCTCCCCTTCTCTCTGAAATCAATTTAATTTTTTTTTTTAGTAATTCAAAACATAGATGTGCAAAAGCCCTGTCTACAATGGGAAAGATCTTAGTGAATTCAAGAACCAGGATGGTAGGAGAATAATGGGAAATAAGCCAAAAAATACCAGAATATACACATTTGTAGGCCATGTTAAGGATCTTGGGGGCTTTATTCCAAATATGATTGAATACCATTATGCAACAGTAAAAGAACAGGTTAGTAAATTAGGTATCCCACATCAGTGATTTCCAAAGTATATTCTAAACAATTATTTGTGGAACAGACATTTCACTGTATATATTTTTTAAGTTTCATGTAAAAATTAATTTGAAGAAAATTTAATATTTTCATCTTTTCCCTTAAAATATAATATTATAGGCTTTGAAAAATCCTGCAGAAAGGATATGTTTACTTGTACAACTTCTCAAGGTTATCTGACCTCAGAGATGTTTTATTTTCCCTAAGTAACATCAGTTAAATCTCAAGAAAACTAGAATTCTATAAAATATCTTTTGGTAAATATTGCTATATGTACATTTGATCATATATAGAAACTCCATAGGAAAATAAAAAACTTATGATTGCAATTATATAAAAATATGTATGCATGAGAAGGTAACATGCAATAACTAAAATATTTTTTACTTAGGATGACAGATTCTCAGTGATTTTCCCCTACTGTATTTCTTTAATTCTGATATTAAATCATTTTTCAATTAAAATTAAAAGTAATAAAAATTATGAGCCATATTTTGAATGTACATGTAGTTTTGCCAGTTCAGTCAATCCATGGGCTGCTGCAAAACTTCGCTTCATTAGTGTGTCTAGAAACTGTGCAAGCTACACATTTTATGATGGAGAAGAAACCAGTCAACTTAATGCCAGTTCTAATCCCCTTGATGGCAGGTTGATCTAATTAACATCTGTTAATAGGGTGAAATAATTTAAACCAAACACAGCTTGATTCATACCATATTTAACTGCAGACTTTTTCATGGGATTCATGGAATCCTCTGAAGTTACCTTTTAATCCAATTATACACAGGAAGCCATTTCAAAGAGTATTTCATATGTACCAATCAAAACCTTTTTATTACTTTGATTTTAGGGCCAGAAATTAAATCCTATATTTTCATTCACTCAACAAACATTACTGAAACCACTAAATGATGCCTAAGAACATAAAAATTTAAAAGATAAAAATTCTTGCTCTGGCTGGTGTGTTCAGCAGTTAGTGTCTCGGCCACACTCACACAAAGGTCACAGGCTTCATTTTGGTTAAGGCCTTGTACCTGGTTTTTAAGTTAGACCGTGTCTCTGTTGTGGCCTGTGGCCAAGGCAGAAAAGTCATGTGTCTTTCTCATATTGATGTTTCTACCTCTCCCTCTCCGCCATCCCAACCCTTCCTTCCTTTCACTCTCTCTGAAAAGTCTCAAAAAAGCAATGAAAAGAAATATCCTTGACTGAGGATTAACAACAAAGGTAGATTTTTTTAAAAAGATGAAGTTCTTGTTTACAGTCAATTCTCAGTGATACAGACATGCAAAAAAAAATACAGAATAATTACTTATCTTTGTTATATATTGTCACATGTCTATACAAAGAAACAATAACTGGTTCTTCCCAAATAAGGAGAGTAGGTCAGAAAGGTTTCAAAGATGATGAAATGTTTGAGCCACATCTTCTAAAATAAGCAGGAGTTTTCCAAGCAGATGAGGTTGGGGGCAATCTAGGCACAGGAGAGCATGTACAAAGCACATATGTGTGATCCAGCATAAGTACTAAGTGAGACATAGGAAGAGAGCACAGGAAAATCTGTCACAGATCCATCAAATAGCAAAGATTAATAAGTCACCAAGAGGTAGCACCCACTATAAAGCAAGAGTATTTTCAGAGAACTAAGGAGGAAGGCACAAATTGCAGTCAACTGAAGAATGGTCTCAGGAAGCACACATTCATTTGTGAGGTAACATTTTGACAAGTGATATTTTTTTAAATATATTTTATTGATTTTTTTACAAACAGGAAAGGAGAAGGATAGAGAGTTAGAAACATCAATGAAAGAGAAGTATCGATCAGCCACCTCCTGCACACCCCCACCGGATATGTGCCCACATTCAAGGCACATGCCCTTGACTGGGACCTTTCAGTCTGAAGGCTGATGCTCTATCCACTGAGCCAAACAAGTTAGGGCTGACAAGTGATATTCTTAATTCAGGTAATAAGCAGGTGCTTGTGATGGGATTCTGTTGTGCATATAATCACACAAAATTTATTTTGTAACTCTGGGCTTTTAATGCATGGCACTAGCAGAATGTAAAGTATAAATTATTCTTATGATTTCAAGCATCTCATCCTTTCACTTCTTTATAAACAACTAGTGGCCTGGTACACAAATTCATGTACATTGAAAGGAAATTAATTAGAAGAAATATTTTAATATCGCTATTTGCCCTTTATAATAGAAGTGTCAACCAAATTCATGATCAACAATGACAGATCAAAACACACACTTGTGATTGGTGCCAGTGAGAGCTTTATATATATATAGATAAACTTGCTTAATTAGACTTGTTTTCTGATTTAACTAAACTTTTTCCAGCCCAGTGAAGCACCACAACTTCTCTTTCAGGTAATTGTCAGCAACACAGCAGTAATATCAACATGAAGCAGATTATTATTGTAGATCATGCAGGGAGAACAAAGGATAAAAATAGTGAGAAAACCTGAAGTCATTTTCAAGATCCACCATTTCTTACTTCTTTTCAGTTGGGTCAAGTTTCTAAGCTGTCTAAATCTCTGTTTTCCAGCTAATGAAGAGAAGATAGGATTCCACTGAGTCTCCTATCTACTTCAGGACTTCTGTGAGGATCAAATGAGATGAGGCATGGGAAAACACTTCATAGACATTTGGTTAAAGTATAAAATGTTTCCACCTGGCTATAAAGCAAGTTGTGTTCCTGGGCTGAAAAAACTCCAAGGAGACTAGGAAGCTTGACATTGCTATGTGACGTCATTACCTGGGGCCCATAGCCACCATTTCTGGGCTGGGCTTGGCTGTAAGCTGTATTTTGCACCGTTGGGTTTTGTTGATTTGGTGGGCTGTTGCTCAGGGTGGTAACAGGGCCTGTGTCCCACTTGGGGGAACCTGAGTGTTGTTTTGTGGGCACCAGGTCTGCGGTGCCTTTCTCTGTAAATAGCCAGTGTGTGTCAAGACAGTTCCTTCACTGAGCATCTGACCCCTGGTGGTAAGTGCACATGATAGTGACACTTAGCATATTAGCCTTTTATATAAATAGATAGTACTTAATGAGAGCTTACAGAGAAATCTTTATATCCTGAAATGAAAATGCTATAAAATATAAAAGGTAATTTATTAAATTCACTTCAAGTACAAAGATCCCTAAAGTGCTTGACAAAGAAGCACAACTTCTGAAATAGAGATATTCCATGAAACAAAGAAGAGAGTGCTGCATATTCATGGTGATACTACACTCTGAGTATATTCAGCAGCATTTCTCTAAGGGTTGTAGGACACATCATAAGTATGAAGAGTCTGGTCTGTGCTCATATTTAAAGAGAGGTAAAATAAAATTCAAGAATTGCAAAGGATCTTAAACATCATCTATTCAACCTCTTCATTCTATACATGAAGAAACAGAATCAGAGAGGTTAAGTAGGTTGCCCACATTTCACACAGTGAGTCAGAGCTGAAACCAAGACTGTAACACAAGATCCCAGCTTCCAGTAGTCTGGTGTGTTTGTTTTCACTGCACCCTCCTGGCCCATTTGAAAGGCCAAACTAAATCAGAAACAGACCTAAGAAGTCAGTTAAAAGTTGACTCAACAATACAGTCATCCTCTTATCCTTCAGCCTGTGTCTTAAAATGCATTTACAATGAGTGTGAAGAAGGGAGGGTCACTGTGAACACCTGCTATATACCATTCACTTTGTTGGGTGCTTTCCATACACTCACAACATAATGATGCCAACTTATTCTCTCATTATTTCATAGTCAATCAGTAGACAGATATTTCCTAGAGGGATATTATGCACCAAAGACAGTCCTAGATCCTAGATAACATACTGAACAAGACAGAATCTTCTCCTATGTAGAATTACATTCTAGTTAGGAGAACTGATAACTATCAAGTCAAGTAATGAATGCGCAAGAGAATAGTAAGTTACTAAACAGAGAAATAAACTGAAATGATACAATAGAGTATAACAAAAGGGAAGGTGTCAGAGTGGGTACCACTTCATCTTGTATGGTCAGGGAAGGCCTTCCTCAGATCTTCTCCTCACTAGTTGATAATAAGGACTAGGACATCAGGCATGAACCATCACAAGCCTAAATCTGATATCATAGGGGTGAAATCAAGTCACAAGTCAGAGCAGGGCACATGTGGAGGCACATGTCTGTTCAAATATCACCAACAGAAGCAGGAAGGAATGGGCTGAAAGTTCAAAAGAATTTTCTGTAATAATTTGGGGCTGTTTTCTTTGGTTTTTATTAGGCTGAGCTACTTAATATGCAATGGTTTTCTCCTGTGGCCTTCATTCCTCAAAGCTCCAATAATATTTGATTGCCCCTTTCTTCCTCTTACATGACTCCTTTCTTATTTTACCTGGATATAACTGCTTCATAATTGATGGATTGAAGAAAAGTGATAGAAATAACTATCAAGATCCCCATTCTAATCACAAGCATTTCCTGGATCAAGATGGATAGGGCAAAGGAGTAGAAATGTGGGACTAATGGGCTTTCAAATAAGCATAAACAGATTGAACCCAAACTGTGTTCAGAACCATTCAGACTTCTGAAGGGAAAACAGCAATGAGATGTTAGAATTAATTTGAGGCCTCTGACATTGACAGACTTGGAAGCAATACATAGCTCAAAAAGTAAATCTGCTTTGGGGATGTTAAAAGGAAACACTTGTTTGGAAAGAAATTTTAAGTATGAAAAAGAAAGACTATTTTCAGTGGAATTTGTGAGAGTAAGCCTGACCACACACTGGGGGCTGAGAAAAGATGTATCATTGAGGGAACTGTGGTTTAGCTCCCATCAGTTTTCATGCCCAGCACCCAGTTGAGAAATTGTGTGCTCTGATTAATGTCTGCAATGTGCCAAATGGCTCCACATTGGACTCAACTTGAATCTCAGCCTTGCCATTCTTTTCTCCTCACCCAAGCAGTCCCTAGTTTCTTCATTCTATTGTTATTGTGTACACTTAAGAACCATACATCTTCAGTTTAACTGTTTCACAAATCACTTCCACATTCTCCACTGGTAAGTACTATGCATGTTCACACAGAATGCTGTATTTCTATGAGAAGTTTCCGTTTGTATTCAGTAGACCACACTTCCTCTAGCACATCCCATACCGGGCTAAATTCAGCTGAAGGGAGTCCATGCTTGAAGCAATTCTGCCTCCTACACATCTGGACTAGCTGTGACTTGTTTTATGACATTCCTCCCTACTATTCTTTACTGTCAGGATGGACACTCAATCCTTTATTTGCCTTTTGGTGTGGTACTCAAGAACATTCTGGATCACTAGGGAAAGATATATACTTCTCTAGTTCATCATCTTGGTTAGCTTTTTCTATCACTGCACCAAGCACCAGTATATCCTTCATGTGATCAACATGCATTGAAACTGTCCAAGCATCTCAATGAGTCTGTGACACATCCTATGACACTGAGTTATAAGAGAAGCTGAAGTACATTTGGGAAGCCTTCATTGCAGATTGAAGGGTGTCTTCCTATTCTGAAACCTCTATTTCCTGTTTCTTTGTTCTGTTAATTCAAAAAGACAAAACTCCTTTTGGTTCTCAGTGAAAGCTCCTAATAATATATTCCATATGATCATTGCCCTTGGAATAATTAATTTCCACTTAAAAGTTAAGACAACTTGGCTGTCATAAAATTTTAAATATAAAAGTTTTTTATCCTTTGAAAAGATTAGAGATATAAATTTGTAAATTATTTTGATGGCGTGATAATAACAGTAGATACCTTCTGCTGATCATTCTTCACCATGGTGATGAAGAAAAATTAAAAAATACTTTAGGTTAGATTTACAGTTTTTAGATTTTAATATTTTAGACATAAAAAATGATATTTCAGGTAATTACTGAAAATTGTCTCAGTTCAATTTTTTCCACTGAAATAAAGGAAAATTTTAGATTGTGTGCTATACAGAAGATGAAAAACAATATGCTACAAAAAAGTATACAATTACATAAACAATATCTATCCCCTAGAGCAGTGGTTCTCAACCTTTCTAATGTCGCAACCCTTTAATACAGTTCTTCATGTTGTGGTGCCCCCCCCCCAATGATAAAATTATTTTTATTGCTACTTTATCACAGTAATTTTGTTATTATTATGAATCATAACGTAAAAATTTGTGTTTTCTGATGGTTTTAGGCGACCCTGCTAAAACCCACAGGTTGAGAACCACTGCTATAGAGCCTAAGACCATCGGAGGGGACCGAAGCCATCAGTAGGAGATCCCCTGAGGGCTCCCTGGGGAATGGGCCTAAGCCACAGTCTGGCCTTCCTCTGCTGGAGGCAACCTGGCTGTTCAGGGGAAGGCGCCAGCTCCATCACTCTGCTGAAGCAGGCACTGCCAGCCACCACAACCACCAAGGTGTTTTCATCACCATGGACTCCAGTCCCTTCAAACACAAAAAAATGACAACTTTCTTTAGGCATTCTTAAGATATCTCTTTCATAGGATATGACATTTCTTTCTCTCTTTCTTTCTTTTTCATCCTCACCTGAGGCTATTTTTCCATTGATCTCTTAGACAATATGGAAGAGATAGGGGAAGACAGAAACATCAATGTGCGAGGGATTTGTCTTGCATTGGTTGCCTCCTGCATGAGCCCTGACCTGGGCCCTGGCCCCGGAGGAGCCTGCAACCCAGGTACATGCTCTTGATCAGAATCAAACCTGGACCCTGCGGTTGGCAGACCGAAGGTTTATCCACTGAGCCAAACCAGCTAGGGCAGGATATGACATTTTTTCGACCCTCCAGCAGCGGACCTTCATTTTTTTCCTTCAGGAGTGTGGCGGAAAAACCCGAGATCACCTTCTTGGATTCTTATTACCCAAGTTACCAAGAACACTGTGAGTGTCGTACAGGAAGCTTAGCCAATGAGTGGTCAGAAAAGGTATTTCCTCTGCAGCTCACAGGCAGAGATGGGACTGCTGGCAAGAGCCTGCCCTCGGCCATGAATAGGCCCTCTCCCTTCTCCTTCTCCCTCTCCCTCCCCCTCTTTCCTCTCCCTCTCCCTCTACTTCTTCCATTTCCCTCCCCTCTCCCTCTCCCACTTCCTTCTCCCTCTCCCTCTCCCTCTTCCTCTTCCTCTGGTCCATTTTCTCTAGAAAGCAGTGAAAAAAATATCCTCTGGTGAGTATTTTTAAAAAAGACAAAACAAAACACAGAATAACAGGCCTCCTCCTTGAAGATGCTGAATATGTAGGCCTGGGAGAGAGAATTCTTGGCTCTGTGAAGATTCCTACATGAATTTTATTAACAATATTTGGAAAATTAGCCTAAGCCATACACCAATGATTCAAGTTTGTGATTTTCTGTGTTCCAAAGAAGAATAAAATGATATTCTGTTTTATTGTATCAAAACAAAATTTTGCACGTGTTAAATACATAATTCTTATTCAAATACATAATAGCAGATGCAAAAGTTCTGTTTAACTCAGTGAAGGAACTGGCAGGATGATAATGCTGTTCAAAGGAGATTGCCAAAGATGAAAGCCTGAAATAAAACGGATAAATTAGACACAATCTGCCTAATATCCTATAGGACAATAAAACCATCACTTTTTGAATTGGTTTGTCTTCTAGATAGAAATTAGTTACATCTTTGAAAGGGTAAAAATTCCTATCATCTTCTCACTTTGCTGATCATTATATGTAACATTCCAAGGCTATAAAATGTCAAAGTATATGGAACTTATTCCATTGTAAACAGTGTGTCAGAGTTATGTGTTTCATAGAAAAGGAAATGTTCATTCTGTGGGCCTCTAAGGCCCCAGTTATACTGAAAGGACTTGCTGTCAATGTTTTACTCTGGGCCTGCGCTCAGCCGTGGTCTGTGGTTGGCCGCAGAGGCTGCGGGCGGGCCACCCTTTCCTCTATGTTCCTGCAATCAGCCATGGAGGCTGCAGACCAGAGCCCTGTCCCTGTCAGTGTCTGTTTGGCTCCAGGGGACCAGCCCAAGCTGTGGCGCAGGCCTCAGGCCAGCCTGCCTGTCTCTGTCTCCATCTATGCATCTATACTCTTGGCCTCACCTGCACGTACAACCTCCTCCTGTCCAGTCGTGACCCATTATGGTGTCTTGGCCTAATTTGCATATTATCTCTCTCTCTCTCTCTCTCTCTCTCTCTCTCTATATATATATATATATATATATATATATATATATATATATATGTGTGTGTGTGTGTGTGTGTGTGTGTGTGTGTGTGTGTTGCCTTGTTTCAATAATTCTCAACATTTTAGCCCAGATGTTTCATCCTTTTATTTGGCTAAAAGAACTTTCAGATATTTTTTATTTAATAACTATTTTATTGAGAAACTGTTATGTCAGGCACTTTTCAAGTACTAGAAATTCATGAGTCAGGGGGGTGGTGAAATAAAGAAAAAATGTGTCTGCTGTCAAGGAGCTTGCATCCTAGGAAGATAAATAATAGCCATTTTATTGATTAGACATAGGCCATCACTGTTTCAGACACTTTGATTATTTCATTTAATCTTCACGACAAACCATTGAGGTCAGGCTCCTATTTTTCTCTTTAGGCTGATGAGGAAATTGTAATACAGAAAGTCAGGTAACTTGCCCAAGATCACACAGCTATAAATACAGATGGGGTTCAGATTGGCTCTAGAGTCTGTGTCTCTAACCTCCATGCACACTGCTTCTCTATGCCTCAGGAAGTCCACTGCTTTCAGAAATCACTTCTATGCAAAATGTTGAGCATCTCTGCATTCTCTGACATGATAAGAACTACAACAACTGAGTAGATGTTAGCTACATAAACCATTTTCTTCATGGAATCTTTAGATTAAATATTTGTGGCCATTTGTCCTTGTTGGTCTTATCCTCTTAAAAGACATGTTCTTGTGTAGATTCCAATTCAAATATTATAGCAAATTAGAAATACTTTTTCTTAATTATCAAAATTCTACATTTTCTACCCTAATATTAAGATTAGTTAACGTTTATTGAGCTTTTGCTATGTGTCAGACACTGAGCTGAGTACTTTGAGTACCTTCATATAGAACTCATCATAACTCAATAAGAGAATTATTATCCCCATGCTTCAGGTGGAAAAATAAAGGCACAGGTTATATAACCTATCCAAGTTCATGTGACCAGTATGGCAGAACCAGAACTTGTCCTTATTTTACAATCCTAACTATACTACCCTCCCCACTTCTACCACCACCACATCCACCTTAGAGGAACTCTTTTGATAGTTCAATAAAAATATTTTACAAGTACAATATAATTATATTTTTCAAAACAAAGCTTTCCAGCCACTCTACATTTCAAATTTCATTAAAAACTTGAGTTAATTCTCTAAAAAGCCCTAGAAGTATTAATTTTTTAATGGATTATCTCATCCTATTTTATCATTTAAGTCTGGGGCAACCCAACACATGTGGAATTCTTATAACTAGACCAGACTCTCATATTGAAGGTGTCTGAAAAGATGGCAAAGGGACCCAGAACCAGGACAGAAATCATATACTGAGGAAAACAACCTGTAATGTAGATCCCATTTTAAGCCATAAATCACAAAAATAAGGTCTAGTAGAGTGCTGGGCATATAAAAGATGCTTTCCAAGTTTGATATAAATAATTAATTTGTTTTAAAGTCATGTGTGACTAAATCAGACTCTCCTTTTTCAAAAGTAGTCTTGAAATCCCATAATAAGCAATTTATGTTACTGAGAAGGTGGGGTTGTTTAACATATTTCACTGGGTAATTGAACCTCCACCCTGGGTTAGATATACCTATTGGATGCATTTTGCATATTTTGTAGACCTTAGCACTTTGTAATAATTTGTCCACATTCCTTCCTAAGAAAGCTGTAAGTTCCATGAAGGTAAAGATTTCTAGATCATGTTCACTGTTATATTTCTAGGGGTCCACATAGTGCCAAGTTAATATAAGATAAATTGAATAGGTTTCATTGTAATGAGTGAATTAACGAATAAATGGATAAATGAATTAAATAAGCATTCTAGTGCTAGACAGAACAATGAGAGCTATACAATTCATTCTGGAACCATCTTTTATCAAGCCACAAGAAAGTTCAAGTACTTAAATTAACACAGTCAGGCTTTCTTTAGCCACGAATTCTCACTGCTGTTCTATCTTCTTCTCCTTATTCCTTTCTTCTATTTTTTGTCTTGAGTTCATCTGTTTTGGTCTTAGTGTTCTTTCTTAAACCACCTTAACTCTTCTTTATTTAAAAAAACATAGAGCTAAATTAATAAATACCTATAAATACTCCACAGTAACTTATGATGAATAATATGAAACCAAATTTGCCTACTACAGAATTCTCTATGCATAAAGAAATGTTCCAAATATTTATTTCCGGCCAAAGACTTGTGATTATTTTGACTTTCCAAGAGAATTACCTTTACGTTATTGAATTTTTTACATGTAGCTAGATGATTTGCACACTGGTGATTTGGAAATTACATTGACCCTACATTGACCTTTTCTGTCTAAAATTAAAATTTGCAAGCTATCTCAAAACATTAGGAAATCTAATGCCCCTGAAGATTTGCAGTTAAAGTCATTACACAAAGGCTTAGCATATATAGGACTCATCTCTGCTTTCCTGGAATTATTTTCAATCTATAAAATGAAAAAAGGGGGGAGAAAGAAGAAATATGGTAAAAAGGCGTCCAGCTTTCTGGGTCATTACTGGCACCTTCTTTTCATTCCTTTGAATGAAGCCATTGGACTCTGAAGTGCAGTGCAGAGATGGTGTTAGAGAGCACTTTGGGCTAGAGTCCGACCTCCCTAGCCACGTATTCTGCCTGTCCCGGGTTCAGGAAAAAATCCTCATCCATGGCCAACAAGGAAAAACTCACCTGACTCAGGTACTATACTTCCAGCTATCTCCAGATGAAATGGGACCTTTGGATCATGAGTCTAAATATTCCTCATCCCTGCTATTTAGAAGGATGCTAATAACAGGCTGATTATAAAGACCCAAACCTGTGAAGGAGATAATTTGATTCTGAGAATGTCATGTAATAGGAAGGGTGCTGTGCTCAGTCTGAGATATAGGTCTTAAGCCCAGTTATACCACTAATTTGTGTGACAGAGATGGATTCCTTTATCTGCCTGCACTATAGAGAAGGAAAACCTACCAGGCCAACTCCACCCATATTTTGTGAAAACAAATCAGCAGATGACTTAGTACTGCACTTTGAAAATCACCTTACAAATTAATACAATAGTATCTAACACCTGCCCATGTCCCCTTTCCTGAATGCATTTGGTTTTTGTTTGTCTTTGTTTTTGTTTTTTTGCTAAGACCCTCCAGAAAGCCCTCAGGCAATGAACAAAGCCTTTCCTTCAGCACATCTTTCCCAGGGTGTAGCTGGGAAAGAAGAAAAAAACACACACTATATTAATAGCCAGTTCTTTCTCCTCCTTTTCCTCTTAACCAAAAAAAAAAAAAAAAAAAAAAAAGCAAAAACTACAACTATCACTATTGAGAATATATGAAATATTTGTTTTTGCATTGTTTCATTTGACTCCATGAACAACCCTTTGGTAAGAATCAGTTGCCTCATTTTAATATTATTAAGTATTATTTTACCAATTACTAATCAATTATTAATCAGTAGGGATCAGTAGCCCCATTTGACCCATAATACTGAAAATGAGTTTAAATAACTTGCCCCACTAAAATATCCAGGGACTCCCAAACCCCAGTGTTGGAAGGAAGAAATTCCTTCAGATCAGAATTTCAGGCATTGTGGGAAATTAGTCAGAAAGAGTATTTTTGTTTGAGGATTCAGAGACTAGCTTTTCTAAATTATCCTTCAAACCTCCCTTCAGGGAGCACTTATGAAAATAAGTCAGTTCCAGAGTTCTCACCCAAATATCTCTCAATTTAGAGAGCCCTAGATTCCAAAACAAAAAAGTAACTAAGTGCAATTTACAAAAAGGAGAGGCACATGAGAAAGAAGCATGTCAAAGTATGCACAAACAAGTTTTCACTCCACCACCTGGCATATTTATAAGTGACCACGTAATTGTCATCTAACAGTCCAGCCTGTAGTATAAAATGTCAGCAACTTTAACAGTTTTAAAAACTGAGCAAAAGAGAGACAGAGAGAGAAGCCTGCTGTTTACACCCACACAGTATTGTACACATGGCTTGAGCGCCCCAAAAATTCCCCTAAGCATTTTTATCTTTACATATCGTTTGTATCACTTCACAATTTAGTCAGCCAAACCATATCCTTTTCCAGCTTTAGTAAATTGCCTTTTGAAAAACTGCAACAGACAAAATATCAGTCTCCAAGTTGTAATCTCTACCCTGTTTTTCTACCAAGATGAGTAAGATTTTCCTATTTAGCTTTTTTAAGTACATAAGCAGCAGATGTATATAACATATGAGTATCACCATTAGTATATTTACTTACTCTTTTATTGCATTATATTGAGTTTTATCACTGTCTGGATTACAGCACTTGCAAAATGTAGTAAAGAAATTACTGTGCAAGAGTGTATTGGTTGGAAAAGGAGGCAGTTTTTGCCCTTCCTAACTGTAATTATGATAGATAAAACTTTAGCTATATTTTAGAAGAAAATATAAACCAAAAGTTCAATATGCTTTGTCACTTTTACCAAATTCATTGTCAACATTTAAATAAATCCTTTAATACACCATGGAGAAGCCAAACTTTATAAACTACTACAAAATGTTTAAGCATAATTCATTTTAGCCAGTCAAATAAGAAATCAGCTCACCTTTCTGTATTGTAAAAGACTTCGTTAATATTGAAGAGGATACATTAACTAAAACTTTATTCATCCAGCTGATATTAAACTGACGTTTAATAGCTATTCAAGAATATATTTAAGACTAGGATTAGAGATAGAAAAATAAGTCCAAAATTCTTGGTTACCCTATACCCATTAAGGTTGCTAACACATTAGAAAGGCGTTTGTCATATAAATAAGTACAGTGCTTTGCCAATCTAATGAAACTGTTGGCATAGGACACACACATACCTGGAAAGACTAGAAGCCACTGGCAAAATAAAGCAGTAATTGATCTAAGAACAGCAGTAAAAACATAGTACTGATACCTGGTGCCTAACAGTGACAGGAACTCTGCATTTGTTCATCAATATGGCTGGATTACAACCCTAAATAAATTGCTTAGGGAGAACTATAAAAATGCTGAACATCAAAGGCAGAAGTGTTCAACATTTTTCACATCTCAGTTTTGTTTTGTTTTTAACAAATTTCCTACTTGAAATTAATATAGTATTTCTTGAGACTAGTGTTACACAAGTTGCTGAGTTTATTTTCACATCCTAAGGTATGAGTTTTACTTTCAGTTTTTACCTAATGAGATGCATGTTTAATCAATACACATTTAATTCACACAATTTACAAGGTCAATTGCTTTCAAAATGATTGTACTCTGTTTTTAGAGCACTTTAGCATTTTAAATGATTTTCTTTTTGTTTATTTGGTTAGTTATTTTATTTATTTCAGAGAAAAGAAGAGAAAGAGAGAGATAGAAACATCAGTGATGAGAACCATTGATTTTCAGCCTTCCACACGTCCCCTACTGGGGACTGAGCCAACAACCCAGGCATGTGCCCTGACTGGGAACTGAACCAGTGACCTCTTGGTTTATGGGTCAACACTCAACCACCGAGCCACACTGGCTGGGCAGTTTTCAATCATTTTAATTCCCTTTATCTCATTTAATGCAAAGAACAACCACCGAAGTAAACACACACACACACACACACACACACACACACACACACCTTCATTCTCCCCATTTTACAAGTAGAAAACCAGCTCACAGAAGTCAAAGTGTCTGGGCCAATATCACAGAACTGAGTGACAAAACTAGGACTATAATCAAGCCTTCTGGGTTTTCCTTCAACATGTCACTCCATACGTAGTCAGCATAACAAAACTACAACCATAAGATTAATCACACAGAAAGTATTTCCACTGTCTTAACTCATTTAACAAGTGTCTATTCACTAACTATACATATGCTAGACACTGAACTAGAAAAACAAACAATATTTAAACAACTCTGAATGCTTTTCCAGGACTTTTGTCTAACTCTTTTCTTTCTTCTCCCGAGGAGCATACTGAGCCTTAGTTCCCTGTGATCCCTGAAAACCAGCTCACCCCTACATCAGTTTCTCCTACAGTGGCCTAAGTGAGGCCATAATTTGAACAGATGCTTCAATATAATAAATAATAGGGTAATGATAGAAAGTGTCAGAAAGGGGGAGAAACCAAGATGGCGGCATAGGTAAACACCTATACTGCTACCCAGCACAACAATTTCAAAACTACAACTAAAAGACAAAACAGACATCATCCAGAACCACAGAAAAGCTGGATAAGTGAAAATTCTACAACTAGAAGGAAAGAGAAAAGCACACGGAGAATCAGAGGAGCTACAAAGGCTGAGGTACAGAGACATGCACACAGAGGACGGGCAGCTGAGTACCTGGCTGGCTTTCTCTAGCGGGAAGGAGACAAAAGCTCCCAACTGCACTGAAACCCAGTTCCGACTGCACTGAACCCAAGTTCCAGATGAGACCCTGGGGACCCAGGCTCATACAGGGGGGATCTGGACTGTCAGGGGGAAACTCAGGGGTGCCACAAAAGGCAGAGGTCTGGAAGCCTACACGCAAATGCATACAAAGAGGACTGACTGCTGAGTGTGCCGCTGGCTTTCTCTAGCAGGAGGGAAATGGAAGCTCCCAACTCCGCTGAACTCCAGTTATGGGAAAAAATCTGGGAATCCAGGTTCATTGGGGGAGAAAACTGGACTGTCTCGCAGCAAACAAAACTCAAGGGCAGCTTTCTCTCAGAGGTGATTGCAGCTATTACCGAGGGACACTGAGACCCAGGAGCCTCATAGGGCAGGACTGATGGGAAGGCTGTCTGCTCAGCCCTGATACTCCACCCCATCTATGTTGAACACAGAGGCTTTTGCAATTTTGCAAGTCTTGTCTCATAATGCTGTCTCCAGCACAGAAGTTCTCCCAGTGTAGACACAGCTGATCTTCACAGCCAACTGGCCTGGAGGTCAATTCCTCCCAGTGATACCAATAACAATCAAGACTTAACTACAACAAGACTGTACACACAGTCCACAAAGGGGTGCACCAAGAGTGTCCACCTCTGGTAATTGGAGAGGCAGAGCCACTGGGCCATATAGGACACCTAACACACAAAGCTATCCTACCAACTAGGGAAGCAGTCAAAATGCAGAGACAAAGAAGCAAGTCACAAATGAAAGGGATGGAGGAAAACAAATGATTGGACATAGAGTTCAAAACCATGGTTATAAGGTTTTTCAAGAATTTCCTAGAAAAGGCCAATAAATTTAATGAGACCCTCAAGGATATTTAAAAGGACCAACTAGAAATTAAATATACACTGACTGAAATAAGAAATATTATACAGAGACTATAAGAAAGTAAGAATCAAGTCAAAGATTTGAAATACAAAGAAGCAAAAAACACCGGAAAAGCAAAAAGAATCCAAAAATTTAAAGATAGTCTAAGAAACCTCTGGGACAACTTCAAGCAAACCAACATGATAATTATGAAGGTTCCAGAAGAAGAGAGAAAGCAAGATACTGAAAACCTATTTGAAGAAATAGTGACTGAAAACTTCCCCCACCTGGTGAAAGAAATAGACTTAGAAGTCCAGAAAGTGCACAGAACCACAAACAAAAGGAATCCAAAGAGGACCACACTAAGATACATCATAACTAAAATGCCAAGAGCAAAAGACAAAGAGAGAATATTAAAAGCAGCAAGAGAAAAATACTTAATTACCTACAAGGGAGCACCCATACAATTGTCAGCGGATTTCTCAACAGAAACTATGCAGGTCAGAAGTGAGTGGCAAGAAATACTCAAATGGATGAATAGCAAGAACCTACAACCAAGATTACTTTACTCAGCAAAGCTATCATTCAGAAATGAAGATCAGATAAAGAGCTTCACAAATTTTTTTTTTAGAAAGGTAAAGAAGCTCATTAACACCAAATCAGGATTATATGAAATGCTGAAAGGTATTCTTTAAGAAGAGGAAAAAGAAGAAAAAGGTAAAGAAAAAAATTATGAACAACAAGTACATATCTATCAACAAATGAATCTAAAAATCAAATTAATTCAAAATCTGATGAACAGAATAAAATATACAACCTGCCTGGATTGAACCATGAAGAACTGGAAAGAGAGCGGACTGACAATTCTCAGGGGGAAAGGGGTGTAAGGGGTGCACGAATAGACTGGACAAAAATCATACATCTATGGATGAGGACATTGGGAGGGAGATAAGGGTAAAGGATGAGGTGGGAACCAAGTGGAAGGGAGCTATGTGGAAGAAATGGGGGAGAATAATTGCAATAATCTGAACAATAAAGATTTATTAAATTAAAATAAAAAGATTTCAAAATAAAAGTGTCAGAAAAGTACCACAATACCTTACATAAAAGAAAATTCTTAAAAATGGATCCAAATATATAAATAGGGTACAAAAGCAGATCTTTCCCTATAGGTCAACCAAACAGAAAATCAACGAGAAAATATCAGCCTTAAATGACACATTAGACCAAATGTACATAAATCAATATTTACAGAGCTTTCTATCCCAAAATGACAGAGTATACATTTTTCTCAAGTGCACAAGGAACAGTCACAAGGGTAGACTATATGTTGGGGCTCAGGCTTAGTCTCAATACACTTTAAAAGACTACAGTCATATCAAAAAGAGAGCTGGGAAAACCACAAATATGTGGAGATTAAAAGAACATGCCTCTGAATAATTACTTAGTCAAAAAAATAAAAGAAGAAATCAAACAGTACATAGAGAGAAATGAGAATGATAATAGGGCATAACATTTTTAGGATGTAGCAAAAGCATTATAAGAGGGAAGTTTATAGCATTACAGGCCTACCTCAAGAAACAAGAAAAATCTCAAATAAACAATGCAACATTAATCCTAAAGAACTAGGATAATAAGAAAAAATGAAGCCCAAAGTCAGAAGAAAATAATAAAAATTACAGAAGAATTAAATGAGATAGAGAACAAAAAGACAATTTAAAATTATTTTTTAAAGAGCTTGTTCTTTTAAAAGATAAATAAAATTGACACACGTATGGCTAGATTCACCAAAGAAAAAAGTGAAAAGACTCAGATAAATAAAATTAGAGATGAAAGAGGAGTTGCTATGGACACTACAGTAGTACAACAGATTATGCAAGAATACTATAAAAGGCTATCCACCACCATCTCTGATAATCTGGAAGAAATGAACAAATTCTTAAAAATATACAACCTGCCTGGACTGAACCATGAAGAACTGGAAATCAAACAGGCTGATCAACAGTAAGGAAGTTGAAATCATTATCAAAAACCTCCCTAAAAACAAAAATCCAGAGCCAGATGGTTTCACTGGTCAACCTGATGGAATGTTTGGTCAATGCTACCAAATATTCAAAGACAACTTAATGCCTATCCTTCTCAAACTCTTCCAAAAAATTGAAGAAGAGACAATACTTCCTAACTCATTTTATGAGGCCAACATTACCCTAATACCAAAACCCATCAAAGACAACATAAAGAAAATTGCAAGCCAATATCTGTAATGAACATAAATGCAAAAATCCTAAACAAAATATGAGCAAATCAAATACAACAATACATTAAAAAAATAGTACATCATAATTAAGTGGAGTTCATTCCAGAGATGCAAGTATGGCTCATCTTATGAAAAGCAATTAATGTGATATGCCACATTAAACTAAAAGATAAGAAGTACAGGATCAAATGAATAGGTACAAAAAAAAGCATTTGACAAGATACAACACCCACTTATGATTAAAAACTCATTAAAATGGCATAGTAGAAAAGTAGCTCAACATAATAAAGGCCATATATGACAAACCTTCAGTTAATGTCATACTCAATGGTGAAAAACTAAAAGTTTTTGTTCTAAGATCAAGAACAAGATATCCTCTCACTGTTATTCAGCATAGTTTTGGAAATCCTAGAGCAATCAGGCAAAAGAAATAAATAAAAGGCATCCCAACAGGGAATAAAAAAAGTAAAATGGTCACTATCTACATATGACATGATTCTCTATATAAAAACTTTAAAGGCTCCACCAAAGACTATTAAAAACAATAAACAAATATAGTAAAGTCACAGAATATAAAAACAATGTACAAAAGAATGTTGTATTCTTATATTCAAATAATAAAATATCAGAAAAAGAAACCAAAAAAAATCTCTTTGCAATTGCAACAAAAAAGATAAAATACCTATAAATAAATCTTAACAAAAGAAGTAAAAGAAATAGTCCAGAGATGGAAGACGCTGATGACACTTTGCCATGCTAGCAGTCAGCAGCTGTACATCACTGCAGGTTGCCCAGGACCAAACCAGAGAGGGTGGGACCTGCATTGCCACCATTTCTTCACTATCCAGATATCATTGCTGACATGTACACACAAAGAACTATTTGACACTGAAACTGGGGCTCAGAACAGTTGGACATTGAAACTGAGACTCAAACACTTTTTGTTCTTATGTGTTTATTTCTAGGACGCAGATGCAAGATTTTTTTTAAAGAAAAGAAATAGGGGTGGGGGAATAGATACAGAGGCAAAGAAGCAATAAACACACTGTCAAACTACAGTGGGAAGGCAGGCGAAGGTGGGGGGGCGGGGGCTGTAAGAGATAAACCGAAGGACTTGTATGTATGCATATAAGCATAACCAATGGATACAAGGCAGGTGAGGGCATCAGCTGGGGGGTAGGGGAGGCTGGGGGAGGTCAAGGGGGCGGGGAAAGGAAACATATGTACTATTATTCGTAATACTTTAAACAATAAAAAATTACATAAAAAAGAAGTGAAAGATCTATACACTGAAAATTATAAGATAATATTGAAATAAATTAAAGGAAACACGAAGAAATAGAAAGATATTCCATGTTCATGGATCAGAATTAACATAGTTAAGATGGTCATATTACCTACAGCAATATACAGATTTAATATAATCCCCTCAAAATCCCAATAGCATTTTTGAAGAAATAGAACAAACTAACCTTCAAATTTGCATGAAACCACAAAAGACCCTGAATAGCCAAATCAATTCTGATAAAAAAAAAAAAGAACAAAGCAGAAGGTATCACACTCCCTGACTTCAAATTAAACTACAAAGATGCAATAATCAAAACAGTAAAGTATTGGCAGGAAAAATATACAGAAAACATCAATGGAATAGAACTGAAAGCTTAAAAATAAACCTATACAAACATGGGCAACTAATTTTCAAAAAAACAGGAGCCAAAAAATACAGAGGAGAAATGCAAGCCTCTTTAATAAATGATATTAAGAAAATTGAAAAGCCAAATGCAAAAGAATAAAATAACACTGCTATCTGACCCCATAAACAAAAAAATTAACTCAAAATGGATTAAAGACTTGAATATAAGACCTGAAGCAATAAAGCACATAGAAGTAAACAGATACTAAACATATGGACCTTGGTCTCAGAGGGGCTTTTGTGAATTTGACTCCAAATGCAAAAGAAGTAAAAATAAACAAATAGGAATATATCAAATTAAAAAGATTCTGCACAGCAAAAGAAACCTGCAATAAAACAAAAAAGCAACCAACCAAACGGAAGAAGATATTTTTATTTTTTTTTATTTCTTTATCTTTATTGTTCAGTTTATTCATTACATTGTTTCCCCTTTTTATCCCCCTATAGCTCCCCTCCACCCTGTACATATCCCACCCTCCACCCTCACCTCCCCCTCCCCAAGGTCCTCTCCCATTGTTGCAAGATTTTTGTCCAGTCTCTTGCTGCACTTCCCACAACCCCAAGAATTGTCAGTCCAATCCCTCTCTATGTCCATGTCACTGTTATGTTCACCAGTTTATCCTGTTCAACAGCCTATCAATTCACTTGATTTTTATGTTCATTTGTTGATAGATGTGTATTTGTTGTTCATAATTTATATTTTTACCTTTTTCTTCTTCCTCTTTTTAAAGAATATCTTTTTTTTCCTTTTATTTTAGAGAATCTTTTTTATCTTTATTGTTCAGTTTATTAATTACATTGTTTCCCCTTTTTATCCCCCTATAGCTCCCCTTCACCCTGTACCTCTCCCACCCTCCACCCTCACCTCCCCCTCCCCACTGTCCTCTCCCATTGTTGCAAGATTTTTGTCCAGTCTCTTGCTGCACTTCCCACAACCCTTTTCTCCCCAAGAATTGTCAGTCCATTCCTTCTCCATGTCCATGTCTCTGTTATATTCACCAGTCTATCCTGTTCAACAGCCTATCAATTCACTTGATTTTTATGTTCATTTGTTGATAGATGTGTATTTGTTGTTCATAATTTTCATCTTTACCTTTTTCTTCTTCCTCTTCTTAAAGAATATCTTTCAGCATTTCATATAATGTTGGTTTGGTGGTGATGAACTCCTTTAGTTTTTTCTTATCTGCGAAGCACTTCATCTGACCTTCAATTCTGAATGATAGCTTTGCTGGATAGAGTAATCTTGGTTGTAGATTCTTGCTGTTCATCACTTTGAATATTTCTTGCCACTCCCGTCTGGCCTGCATCGTTTCTGTTGAGAAATCCACTGACAATCGTATGGGTGCTCCCTTAAAGGTAACCAACTGTTTCTCTCTTGCTGCTTTTATTATTCTCTCTTTATCTTTTGCTCTTGGCATTTTAATTATGATGTGCCTTGGTGTGGTCCTCTTAGGGTTCCTATATATTGGGGTTCGGTGCACTTCTTGGACTCCTAAGTCAATTTCTTTCACCAGGTGTGGGAAATTTTCAGTCACTATTTCTTCAAATAGGTTTTCATTGTCTTGGTGTCTCTCTTTTTCTGGCACCCCTATAATTTGGCTGTTGGCATGCTTGAAGTTGTCCCAGAGGCCCCTTACATTATCTTCAATTTTTTGGATTCTTTTGGTTTCTTGTTTTTTCAACTGAGTGGATTTTCCCTCTTTGTATTTCAAATCTTTAACTTGGTTCTTGGGGTCGTCCAGAGCACTTTTAGGTCCTTGTATAATATTTTTTGTTTCAGTCAGTGTATGCTTAATTTCTGGTTGGTCCTTTTTCATATCCTTGAGAGTCTCCTTTATATCCTTGAGGGTCTCCTTCATTTCCTTGTAGGACTCATTCATTTCCACGTTGGTCTTGATCATTTCCTTGCAGGTCTCGTTTATATCCTTGAGGGTCTTGTTCATTTCCTTGTAGGACTCATTCATTTCCTTTGTGGTCTTGCTTATTTCCTTATAGGCCTCGACCTTTTGTTGGAGCCTCTTGAAAAACCCTATAACCGTGGTTTTGAATTCCATGTCCAGTCGTTTTTTTCCCTCCATTTCTTTCACATCTGATTTCTTTCCATGTCTCTGCATGGTGGCTGCTTCCCTGAGTTGGTCAATTAGCTTTGTGTGGTAGACTTCCTACTAGGGACAGTGGCTCAGTCTCCCCAGGTACCTGAGGTGGATATGGGCTGCACAGTCTTGCTGAAGTTAAGCTCAGTTAATCGTTGTTAGCACTTGGAGGGTTGACCTCCAGGCCAATTGTCTGTGAAGCTCAGCTGTGCTCAGGTTGGATGGGCGGAGTCTCCGGGCCAAGCAAACAGCGTTAGCTCCGCCCTATGTGGCCCTGGGGACTCTGTGCCGGGGGCAATGGCTGCTAGCACCTCTGAGAGAGAGCCGCTGCTGAGCTCCACCGGCTGCCGGGGAATTCAGTCTCTCCCAAAATGAGTCTACATGTGCAATGTCTCACCCAGGGTCGTAAAACAAAGCAGACTGACGGTTTTCCGAATGAGAGACAAGTTGCAGAGCGCTCTCTGCGCCGTCACACCTGAGCTGTTCGCGCAAGCTGCCTTTTCCACAAACCGGCAGACCCGGCAGCACCCGAGCTTCGGCGTGCCCTCCCACTGTCCAGCTTTCACCCCGTATGATAGTGGGTTCTCTGGACTTTGCCCAGAGCTGGAGAATCAGTCCAGTGGGACGTCTTTGTCTCCCCATTCGAGAAAACTGGCCGGTTTTCAGCCGCCCGCCCTCTCCGTAGCACGCTCTCCAAACCTCTCTCCACACGAATCTTTCAACTCTGTTCGCTGCCGCTCCTCCAAGTCACAGTGTCTTATCTTCACTTTTATTTGTAGAATTTTCACTCGGAAAGCTTTCTGGTGATTCTGGAAGGTATTTGTTCTTTCGTTAAGTTGTAGTCTTAAAATTTCTGAGTATGACGGCAAGATAGGTGTTTTACCTCTGCCGCCATCTTAGTTCTCCGGAAGAAGATATTTTTAAATGATACTTTCAATAAGGGGCTAATATTCAAAATATACAAAGAACTCATACAACTTAACAACCACAAAATAATCCAATTAAAATCTGAGCAGAGGGCCTGAACACTCTTCTCACGAAGACATGCAGATGGCCAATAGATATATGAAAACCATGATGAGATACAACCTCATACCTGTTAAAATTATTACTATCAATAAGATAGAAAATAACAAATGTTGGAGAGGACATGGAGAAAAGGGACTCTTCCACATTGCTGGTAAGAATGTAAATTGATATAGCCAATATAGAAAACAGTATGAAAGTTCCTCAAAAAATTAAGAATAAAACTACCATATGACCTACCAATCTTTCTTTTGGGTATCTACCTTAATATTATGAAAACACTTATTCATAAAGATATATGTACCCCAATGTTCTCTGCACTACCCTATATAATAAAGAGGTAATATGCAAATAAACCCTCACACCCTCACAATATGGCTGCTTCTGACCAGGCCAACAGAGGGGTTAGTGATGGACAACCAAATGACTGAACCATCAAGCTGTGTGGGGCAACCAGGCTGGTGGGTGGGGAGGCATGAGGAGTGACCAGGTAGGCAGGAGGTACAGTTGGGAGCGATCAGACTGGCAGGGGGAGTAGTTAGGGGTAGCCAGGCCGGCAGGCAGGTGAGAAATTAGGAGCCAGCAGTCCAAGATTGTGAAAGGGATGTTTGACTGGCGGTTTAGGCCCGATCTCTGGAATTGGGCCTAAACCAGCAGTTGGACATCCCCTGAGGGGTCCCAGATTGGAAGAGGGTGCAGGCTGGGCTGAGGGGATCCTCGTCTCCCCTGTGCATGAATTTCATGCACCAGGCTTCTAGTTATTTATAATAACCAATATATGGAAAACAACCTAAGTATCCTTTGAAGATGATTAGATAAAGAAGATGTGGTATATATGTGCAGTGAAATACTACTCAGCCATAAAATAATAATGCAATATTGACATTTGCAACAACATGGATGGATCTTGAGACTATCATGCTGAGTGAAATGTCAGACAACAAAGGACAAGAATCATGTAATTTACTCACATGTGGGTTACTAAAGAGAAAGCAACAAATGAACAAACAAGCAAACTCAAAGACATAGACAATGGTGATTATTAAAGGCGAGAGTGAGAGGTGAAAGATAAAAGGAAAAAGGGGGTCAAGTATATGGTGACCGAAGGAAACTCAACTCTCAGTGGTAAGCATACAATACAATATACAGATGTTGTATTATAGAAATGTACACCTATAACTTATATGTCATTAACCAATTCTACCCCTATAAATTTAACTAACATGTTTTAAACACTGACACTAATTTGTTTTATTTTTTTAATTTTCAATTTTTAGAGTAGTTTTAGGTTCATAGCAAAATTGAGTGGAAGAGATTTCCCATGTCCCCATACATGCATTGCCTCTCCCATTATCAACATTTTCCACTGCAATGATAATTTTTTGAAATAGGTATATTACAATCCATATACCTATATTAACACATCACCACTCAGAGTCCATATTTAAATTAAGTAGGGTTCACTCTTGGTGTTGCACATTCTATGGTTTTGACAAATGTGGAATGGCATGTATACCACTAATACAGAGTATTTTCATTGCCTAAAAATCCTGTGTGCTCCACCTATTCATTCCCCTTTCACTCTAATCCCTGATAACCACTGATTTTTTTTATTGTTTGGAAAATTTAACTTGGTCTTACAGAATGTTAGTGGGGTTAAAAGCTAGGGAAAGATACATTTACTACATCACTACCAAGCCCATTGACATTAAAAGGATAAAATCTAGATGATCTTGTGTTTGGTGATGACTTTTAGCTATGACACCAAAGGGTGTCATAGTCTTGCCTTTTCCATAATGTTATAAATTAGAATCATAGCATATGTAACCTTCAGGTTGGCTTCTTTCACTTTGTAATATGCATGATGTCTTTTCATGGCTTGATAATTCATTTCTTTTTAGTGCTGAATAATATTCCATTGTATGGTTATACCATAGTTTGTTTAACCATTCATCTAACTGAGAACATCGTGGTTGCACCCAAATTTGGCAATTATGAAAAAAGCTGCTATAAATATCCATGTTCAGGTTTTTGTGTTGACGTAAGTTCTCATTTCCTTTGAGTAAATACTAAGGAGCATGATTGCTGGATTGTATGGTAAGAGTATGTTTATTTTTTTAAGAAACTATCAGACTGTCTTCCAAGTGGCTAGACCATACTGGCAATGAATGAGAGTTCCTATTGCTCCACATCCTTGTCAGTCAGCATTTGTTGTCAGTGCTTTGGATTTGGGTCATTCTAATATGTATGAGGTGATATCTTCTCTTAATTTGCATTTCTCTAATGACTTAGGATGTGTAGCATCTTTTTATATGCTTATCTGCCATGTGTATATCTTTTGTGAGGTGTCTGTTAAGGTCTTTCATCCATTTTTAAGTCTGGTTTGTTATCCTGTTGTTAAGTTTTAAGAGTTCTTTGCATGTGTTGATTAACAGTTTTTTATCAGATATGTCTGTTGCAAATATTTTCTTCCAGTGTGTGGCATGTCTTAATTCTCTTTACAGTATGTTTCACAGAGCAGAAATTTCTAATTTTAATGAAGTTTAGAGGACAATCATTTCTTTCATGGATCATGCCTTTGGTGTCATAGCTAAAAGTCATCATCAAACACAAGATCATCTAGATTTTATCCTTTTAATGTCAATGGGCTTGGTAGTGATGTAGTAAATGTATCTTTCCCTAGCTTTTAACCCCACTAACATTCTGTAAGACCAAGTTAAATTCTCCAACTATACACTACACACCCCCTTCATAAAAATTCTACCCATTTGTCTCTGTTTTCTGTCTATCTTGTTAATGGACAGTAAGTTCTTCTAGGATAAAAACTACATCTGTTTTATTCTTGTTCAAATCCCCAGCAGGTTCCACAGGCCTAACCTATTGTAAGTGCTTAATAAATATTTAATTGTGGGGTTTTTTTTGGCCAGTTGTGGAAACTTGAGCAAGTCATGTCTTCTTTTTGAACTTCAGTTCCTTCATTTATCAACTCACAGATTTGAACTATGTCTACAGTCAAAATATCTAACCATGTGTATGGCTAGCATTTCTCAAAAGGAAATGGGTTGAGATGAAGCTTGCTCAACCTAGGGCAGAACCAGAGGCTCTGCCCCAACCTTCACAAGGGGACATCTGATACGAGAGCTGAAGGACAGACAGAGGATGCAGGACATAATGTAAAAAGATCCAATTGGGAATTAGGAGACCTGGTGTCAGCACTGGTTCTGTTAGTCCAATCTGTGGTTGAGAGAAAATCACTGTGAGTCTCATATTTCCTTGTCCATAAAATGACTAGATGAGCACTAAGAGATCTAAGATTTTTTTTTCTCTTCAGAGCCAAAAGTTGCTCAGTCAGAGCTGTGCTGACCATAAAAGAGACTTGAGCCCATTATTATTGCTAATATTCCCATGTCCTCCTGAGCTGCAGATCTGCACATTTTTATAGGGATATGGATGGGAAGTTGAATTAATCAGAAAAAAAAGAGACTCGGATTCCTCTAACATAAACCATATTAAATTACCAGGGGGGGAAAACGTAAGGGTTATCAGTAGGGAAAATTCGGATCATCAATATAATAACTCCCCAAGCTGGAATAAATGCACTTTTCAGTTTTGCATCTGTGCTGTCTCTGGGGCGTTATTCTACTATGTCTGTGTTTTAACATCTGTCAGCTAAATCAGAGACTTAACTGCAAAAATTGTAGGGCTCAGAAGCACCATGTGGTTTTGACACTCCCTGGGTGACACAGGGTCAAGAAAGCAATAAATGAATTGCCATGAGACCCAATATAACATTTTCATCAGTAACACAGCTTTTTGCTTGTTCCAAAAAGTTTTTGCTCCAAATAACATGTACCCATTTTCTCCTGAACCATATTTGGAGATCTCAAAGGAGCAGTCCATAACAACTAGAAGCATCTGGGATGAACAAATGGCTTTCTTTTTAAAGAATGTCATGTCTCTAAACATAACAGAACTGATATTATTCATCAGAATCTATTCCAGGTATGTGAAGTATTACCTTGAAACAACATATGTGTGCTTTGTTATCTACTACACAGTATTACAAGTACCCTAGCCATGTGGACTCACATAAGTATAAAAATGTTTCCTATAGTCCTACTGCTTTAACCAAAGGTTAGTCCTTCAACTTCCTCTATTTTGAACATAAAGAAATTTTACTAGGAGGCAGTGAAGTAACCCATCTGCTCAAACAGCCTGATTTAAATTAACACTAGGACTTGAAATCACAGAATTCTCAAGATTCATATAAAAATTGAGTTACCAAATCACTCTCACTCACAAGGCAGAAAAGCAGTATCAATGTTTGAGAATACCAGATGACCCATCAACAAATCCACATAGCAAGTCTTCCTCTAGGGTAGTAGTTCCTTCCCTAAAGTTGCCTAGATTTTTAAATACTACCTACTAATTCCAAGCAGGATCTCTTGACTATAAATGTGATAGCTAAAGCCCTATAGAAAGAATAGCCAATCAATTTTTATACCACATTTTCACCTAGATTTCTGCTTCAAAAGCTAATGTTCAGTAAAATGAGGGTTTCTGAATACCTTTGCTTTTTATGAGTTTTGAACTCCACAATCAGTAGACACATCAGAAGGCCTCACTTAAATACTTATTCTATACTAGCCAGGAATATGAATGTTTTCTTGCTCTTCCCTATCCTTAAATAGCAGCTAAAGCTCATTTAATATATAATTTAATATATAATTGTTAATATTTAGTTCTTACTAAAATAATCATCCACTGTTGTAAGCTCTATACATGTATATCATCATTTAATCCTCAAAACAACCTTATGAGGTAAGTACAATTTTGTCATCCCATTTTGTAGACAGAGAAACAAAGACCTGGAAAGATTAAGTTATTCAAGGTTATGTAACTCAGTAAGGTAATATCTGATGGAGTCCAGATTTGAACTCAGGTTAAACTCCATGTGAGCAGACTTGTTTTATTCTCTGTTGTGTTCTCGGCCATCTACATAATACTTGGTATAATGTCTATGCTCAATAAATATTTATTGAATGAATACACTACATCCTCAAACCAAGAGAATGAACTTGAACCAAGAGTAAGTTGCTTAGAGAAGCATTTTGGAAGAGAATTCTTCATGCAACATCTGGGCTTTGCAAAACGCAAAAGCCCCTCATGTCTGCCTGAAAAGATCTGTGAGAAATCCTTTTGACCTACCTTACAAGCTACTGCCTGAGCCCCCTTCTCCGAGGCCACCCTGATTAGGTCACTGCTGAAATTGGGTCAGTGTTTAAACACCTCAGACATCTTATAATGCTTTAATCATTCAAGTTTACTCAATCATCTGCACATTAAAGAAACTGTTACTCCAAATGACAACAGCCAGAATCTTCTTTAGATCTGTCTATAGACACAGATTTAGAGTTTGCCTTTAGTTTATCACAAAGGAACTCTTCCAGAACTTGACTAGAGCACAAGAGGCCTCACTCCTCCACTTCCTACCCTTCATCACAAGGCCACCTAATTCCTGTCTTCTGCCTCTCTCCCAGGCTCCTTCCTAAATTAAAATTTTGGCTTACCCAGACTCTAATGCCTATTTAAAATAAAACCTAAATTACTACCTTATGTTTGGGGCAAGTCAACACTACGTCTGGCATCTCTCATTTCTGCAGATTTGAACAACCCACCCAGCACAAGTGGAAAATTGCATCACATACTCTGTTGGGATCACCACATTTGGAATTCTAGGTTTATTCTCCCACAGAGTCAAATTTAGCCCAAGCCTAGAGAACAGTTCTGTGCACTTTGACATTCAAAATAATATTTGCTAAAAAGTGTGGGGGTTTGCAGGCAACTTGAGCTGCAGCAAGAGGCATGTTATTACTGACTCAACTCCTACATGGGTCCCATCTTAATCATCAGCCACCTGGTCACAGCCTTGGCTTGGTTTCACAACCTCCTCCTTTTTTTCAATTCAACCTCAGATGAGACAGGTATGTTTTGTGGAGTTGTTTTGCTTTGTGAAAGCCTAAGAGTAAGCTATAATGGTTATAGTATTTTCTTTTAAGGAAATCTTACCAGAGAGAGAAAACTATGAAGGCAAATATGTCTTGGATAAATAGAAATAACATTGGCTGTTTCCAAAGTAGCCAAAACTGAAGAAGGAAGTGGCAATCTAAAATTCTCCCTTATTTAAAACCAAATTTCATTCCTAGGCTTGATCCCCAGTTGGATTGGTCCCTCCCAATGCTGCTTTTAACAAGCAAAATGGCACTGACAAGGATAATCTCTCTTCTGTAGTAAAGATTAAGCATTATTCAGGTTAGCTCAAGGAAAAATTATATTTTTGGTATTTAAAAGATAAGTGAGCTGGACCTGGCTCAGAAACTATCAGAATCCTAGGTAGTTAGTTACTCTCTTCCTTCTCTCTTTAATCATCTCTACCACTTGACATGTTAGTTTCATTCCTTCCCTTTAGCAACTGGTCTCCATGTAACTTTAGCTTCCACCTTACCAAAACTGTTGCTTTGGCTCAAAGACCAGCACAAGACTTTTTTAGCTAGCTGACCGAAGCCTCAGTCCATCATCTTCTGATTCTGAAGGACCCTAATATGTTTGTGAGCCAGTATACATAGGTGCTGATGAGTAGTCAGTCCAGGCTGCAGATATCCCTGGATGAGAAGCCAAGAGCCCAACAAGGTCCAGACAGACAAGGCGATATTGTCTATAATTATTAAGGAACTGTGGGTGGTCAAGCAATGCCTGGCATCTGCAGTACAAATGTTTTTAAATATTTGTTCTCATTGAGAGCAAATTTGCTGACACCCACCATTTAAAAGTAAGGTTTAATCCTACTATAATTTTTAATCCTTTTTCATTCTTCTTTGTAATAGAGATATATTACCATCCCTCATTCTTAAAAGTAAAATTGGACAAAAACTTTAAATGATATATATGGTCATAATTTGAAAAGTTCTGAGAGTCTTCAATCAAGTGGAACAATGTATGAACACTTGAGTCTTTCAGAAAGTTATTTGTCAGTCAACATCATTATGTCCTCTCCAAATTATCCCAATATCAAGCAAGAACCTAGAACATGTAGGATGCACACAGTTTAAAGTAAAATCAATAAACATTGGTTCATGTCCCTCAGCATCTCTGTTTTATACAAGCTGCACCTACCTCCTGCAGCTCACAAATGCTCAGAAAATAATAAGACCTCATACTGGCAATTCTATCACAGTTTCAGTATGCCAATTCTTGACACTCCTTCCAATTTTCTTTCTGATATTAAGAAAAAATGTTTACAATGTGATAACAGCATATTCCCAGTGTGAGTACTGCGAATAATTATTAAAGCAAACACCTAGGGCCATCTCTACAGAATGGGCTTTACAAATCTGATCCCCCTGGGACAAAGTAGCCTAGTGCGGTGAGGGAATTATAGAATAAGCATCCATTGACCTGCCGCTGAACTTACCACTTGCTGTTTTTCTCTTATAATCTAAATCTGGAAATGTGCTGTCTGGTCAGCAGTGCACTATCAAGTTATTCAGCAAAGTGCTCCAGATGCCAAAAAAGCATGCCTGTGTGTTAGAAAATGAACTTGTAAAATATAGTCTAAGGATTGTGAGAAGGCCATATTTCAGACAGCCAAACTGCTTCTGCCAAGGCACCTTTGTAATGCATCCAGGCAGCAGCTGTGTGTATTATAGACACTGTGGGTGTGAATCTGCAAAGTCACGGCTGACCCTGCCGCTGGCCTGCCCTGTCACTGAACACCCTTGCTGGGACAGCATCTGAATTCATCTCACTGGGCACTGACAACTTTCCAGGCCTGCCTCAGAGAGCTCCTGTCAAATCAGCATTCTCTTTAAGCTAACTTCATAAGACACATCACTACTCTCTGACCACTGCAAAGTTAAACACAGATACAAATAATGTGACAAGTCTTGTATAATTTGATAAAGAGCAAGTCAATTTTTTAGAAAACACTGTAGTGTCTATTTTGAAGGGATAAATTGTGCTTAAAAATATACCAGGACTTTTTATTTTTCAGATGGGGACTTGGTTTTAATTTAACCTTGGGTTTATGAGTTAGGTTGTTGTTTTGCCTTTTGTCTTTTGCTTTTTTTATTTAACATTTTTTCTTATAATTTTTGCTTTTTAATAAATACTTTGTGTTGATTTTTTTAAATAAAGCTACCTGTGTATTTATGTTATCTGTATCTATAAATTGTTTTTCCATAAATATTTTTGTTGGCTCCACCTCCTAATTTTCATTTAATTCAGTTGACTATTCTTCAGAATAATCACTCTAAGTCTCAGTCTACTCTGAATAAACTGCCCACCCACTTGCTACTGCCCCCCCAATCATTCTATACACTGCACTCGGAGTATTGGTTTGGTTTTCCCCACAATACGAAATGGTGCAAAATGAACAATTACCATTACAGTCATTTGTATGAAAAAAATTTGAGCATTCCCAGACCCAAAAAATAGCCTACCAAATCATACCAAAATATGCTTAATTACATCCAGTTTTATACTAAGTATAACTCACTATGAACTCTCATAGGCATTTCTGATAACTCAGGACACATTTTCCAAATAATACACAAAATGAATTGAAATAAGGCACAGATGCAGTTCAGCGCTCTAGCAGCTGATGCTGAGATGCCCTGTGTGGTTCCGAAGGGAAGAGCTGGCTGGCAAGGCCACTCTCCTGCTCAGATTGCTGCTGCCTCCATCATGGCTCTCTGCAAGACAAATGCTGAGTGTTATTTTTGCTTTTTACCTTTTCACATGAAAGTTAAAATCTTCTTCACAATGTGTGTGTGTGTGTGTGTGTGTGTGTGTGTGTGTGTGTGTGTGTGAACAGGTATTAATGTAGATCTTTCATGAAAGCAAAGGAACATAACTTTCAAAAAGTGTGACACCGCAGGGCTTAAAAACTTTTGGTAACTACTTAATGACCCCCTTCCTATTTCTCCACCTTAATTTCACACCATCATTCCTTTTCTAACCCCCACCCTACCACCTGTCCACACACCTCAGGGCTACAGGAGTTTCTTTCAGTTCCTCCTGAATTCTTGCCCCATCGGACATTCCCTCTGCCAGAAATGCCCTTCCCACCGCCGCTTCACCTGAAGTACTCCTACTGGTCCTGCTCTCAGCTTTCGGATGTCCTCTTTCAAAAAGTGTCTGTTTAGGTCCTTTGCCCATTTTCTGATTGGATTGTTTATCTTCTTTTTGTTAAGTTGTATGAGTTCCCTGTAAATTTTGGAGATTAAAACCTTATCTGAGATAGCATTGGCAAATATGTTCTCCATAGGGTGGGCTTTCTTGTTTTGTTTATGGTTCCCTTTGCTGTGCAGAAGCTTTTTATTTTGATGTAGTCCCATTTGATTATTTTCTCTTTAGTTTCCATTGCCATAGGAGCTGTACTGATAAAGATATTGCTACGATATATGTCTGATATTTTGCTACCTATATTGTCTTCTAAGGTTTTTATGTTTTCCCATCTTACATTAGCGTCCTTTAACCATTTTAAATTTATTTTTGTGTATACTATAAGTTGGTGATCTACTTTCATTTTTTTTCCATGTATCTGACCAATTTTCCCAACACCATTTATTGAAAAAACTGTTGCGACTCCATTGTATGCTCTTGTCTCCTTTGTAAAAAATTAATTGAGTAGAATGGCTTGGGTCAATTTCTGGGTTCTCTGAAGTATTATATTGCTCTATATGTCTGTTCTTATGCCAGTACCAGGCACTTTTGAGAACAGTGGCTTTGTAATATAGCTAAATATTGGTATTTTGATCCCTCATACTTTTTTCTTCTTTCTTGGGATTGATGTGCTATTCAGGGTCTTTTTTTACTCCAGATGAATTTTTGGAGAGTTTGTTCTAGGTCTGAGAAATATGCCATTGGTGTTTTAATGGGGATTGTATTGAATCTATAAATTGCTTTGGTAAATATGGATATTTTAATGATGTTGATTCTACCAATCCAATAATATGGTATGTTACTCCACTTGTCCATGTCTTTCTCTATCTCTTTTTTCTTTATTTAATATTTTAATCTTTATTGTTCACTTTATTACTTACATTGTTCCCTTTTTTTCCTCCCTATAGCTCCCCTCCACCCAGTACCTATCCCACCCTCTGTCCTTACCTCCCCATCACTGTCCTCTCCCACAGGTGCATGATTTTTGTCCAGTCTCTTGCTACACCTCCCACACCCCTTTTCTCCCCAAGAATTGTCAGTCCATTCCCTCTCTATGCCCATGATTCTGTTATATTCACCAGTTTATCCTGTTCATCAGATTGTTAATTCCCTTGATTTTTAGATTCATTTATTGATAGATGTGTATTTGTTGTTCATAATTTTAATTTTTACCTTTTTCTTCTTCCTCTTCTTTTAGAATACCTTTCAGCATTTCATATAATATTGGTTTGGCAGTGATGAACTCCTTTAGCTTTTTCTTATCTGCGAAGCACTTCATCTGACCTTCAATTCTGAATGATAGCTTTGCTGGGTAGAGTAATCTTGGTTGTAGATTCTTGCTATTCATCACTTTGAATATTTCTTGCCACTCCCATCTAGCTTGCATAGTTTCTGTTGAGAAATCCACTGACAATAGTATGGGTGCTCCCTTATAGGTAACTAACTGTTTTTCTCTTGCTGCTTTTAATATTCTCTCTTTGCCTTTTGCTTTTGGCATTTTAATTATGATGTCCTCTTTAGATTCTTATAGTTTGGGGTTTGGTGCACTTCTTGGACTTTTAAGTCAATTTCTTTCACCATGTGGGGGAAGTTTTCTGTCACTATTTCTTCAAGTAGATTTTCATTATCTTGCTCTCTCTCTTTTTCTGGCACCCCTATAATTCAGATATTGGTATGCTTGAGGTTGTTCCAGAGGCCCCTTACACTATCTTCATTTTTATGGATTCTTTTTGCTTCTTGCTTTTCTGGCTGAGTGGATTTTGCCTCTTTGCATTTCAAATTTTGACGTGGTTCTTGCGGTCCTCTAGACTGCTTTTAGGACTTTGTATAATATTTTTTATTTCAGTCAGTGTATGCTCAATTTCTAGTTGGTCCTTTTTCATATCCTTGAGGGTCTCATTCATATCCTCAAGGGTCTTATTCATATCCTTAAGGGTCTTGTTCATTTCCTCAAAGGTCTTATTAAGTTCATTGGCCTTTTCTAGGAGCCTCTTGAAAAACTTTATAACCATGGTTTTGAACTCTATGGCCAATAGTTTTCTTTCCTCCATATCTTTTACATCTGATTTCTTTCCATGTCTCTGCATCGTGGCTGCTTCCCTGAGTTGGTAGATTAGCTTTGTGTGGTAGATGTCCTCTAAGGGACAGTGGCTCAGCCTCCCCAGTTACCTGAGGTGGATGCTCTTAGTGCAGCCCTTTATAGGTTGCACAGTCTTGTTGAAGTTAAGCCTAGATTATTGTTGTTAGCACTAGGAGGGTTTGCCCTCCAGGCCAATTGGCTGTGAGGGTCATCTGTGCTTAGGTTGGATGGGCGGAGTCTCAGGGCTGAGCAGGCAGCCTTGATTTCCCATCAGCTCTGCCCTATGCGACACCTGGGATTCTTTGTCTGGTGGTAATGGCTGCACGCACCTCTGAGAGAAAGCTGCCGCCGAGTTCTACCCGCTGCCGGACAATTCAGCCTCTCCCCAAACGAGTCTGCACACCCAAAGTCTCACCCAGGGTTGTAAAACAATGCAGTTCGGTGGTTTCCCGAATGAGAGAGCAACTCACGAGTCCTCTCTGAACGCTCACGAGCTTCTGCTATTCCCAAGTTTACGTGCCCTCTCCACAAGCTCGCAGGCCTCTGCAGCGCCAGAGTTTCAGTGTGTTTCCTTACTGTCCAGTTTCACCCCATATGAGTGTGGGTTCCCCGGACCTCACCCAGACCTGGGAAATCAGTGCAGTGAGATGCCATTGTCTCCCTCCCCATTGGAGAAAACCAGCTGAGTTTGCAGCCGCCTGCCTTATCCGCTCACATGCGCATGCCTCCAAACCTCTGACTCCACTCATATCTCAACTCTGCCCTCCGCCGCTCCTCTGAGTCACAGTGTCCTATCTTTACTTTCATTTGTGGAATTTTCACTCAGCCAGCTTTACGGTGATTCTGGATGATGTTTGTTTTGTCATTAAGTCATAGTTTTAAAATTGTTGTGTGGGAAGCAAGATAGGTGTTTACCTATGATGCCATCTTGGTTCCTCCCAGGCTAAAACCTTCTATCACTTTTTTTCAATGTCCTATAGTTATTCTGAGTAGAAGTCTTTTACCTCCTTAGTTAGGCTTATTCCTAGGTATCTTAATTTTTTGGTGCAATGGTAAATGGAATTGTATTTTTGTTTCTCTTTCTGTGAGTTCATTATTAGAGAATAAAACAGGCATAGATTGCTGGGTGTTAATTTTGTATCCTGCTACATTGTCAAATTTATTTATTAAGTCTAGTAATTTTTGATAAAGTCTTTGGGGTGTTCTATGTACAATATCATACCATCTGCGAATAATGGCAGTTTTACTTTTTTTTCCAATTTGGATGCCTTTTATTTCTTCTTCTTGTCTGATTACTATGGCTAGCAGTTCTAGTACTATGTGGAACATGAGTATTGAACCTATAAATTGCTGCATCCAAATAATTGGGCATCCCTGTCTTGTTCCTTTTCTTAGGGGAAATGGTTTTAGATTTTGCCCATTGAATATGATGTTGGCTGTAGGTTTGTCATATAGGGCTTTTATTAAATTGAGGAATGATCCCTCTATTCCCACTTTGCTGAGAGTTTTCATCAAGAAAGAAGGTTGGATTTTGAGTAATGCTTTTTCTGCATCAGTTGATATGGTTGTGTAATCTTTGCCTCTCAATTTGTTTATGTGATGTATCACATTTAGTGATTTGCAGATATTGTACCATCCTTGCATCCCCGGAATAAATCCCAGTTGGTCATGGTGTATGATCTTTCTAATGTAATGTTGGATCTAATTTGCTGGAATTTTGTTAAGATTTTAGCATCTATGTTCTTCAGAGATATTGGCCTGAAGTTCTCTTTCTTTGTACCGTCTTTGGAATTAGGGTAATTCTGGTTTCATAGAAAGAGGTTGGAAGTGTGCCTTCCTGTTGAATTTCTTGGCGTAGTCTGAAAAGGATAGGTTTTAGTTATCCTTTGAATGTTTGGTAAAACTGCCCTGTAAAGCCATCTGGACCAGGGCTTTCTTTTGCTGGAAGATTTTTTATTACTGCTTCAATCTCTTTGGTAGCTACTGGCCTGCTCGGGTTTTTTTATTCTTCCTGCTTGCGTTTTGGAAGCTTTTATTTTTCTAAGAATAATAGAATGGCCTGTAATGCTATAAATTTCCCTCTCAGAACTGCTTTCACTGTGTTCCATAGATTTTGAATTGTTATGCTTTCACTGTTGTTTGTTATCAAGATGCTTTTTATTTATTCCTTGATCTCTTTGATAACCCAGTCATTGTTTAATAGCACGCTATTTGGCCTCCTAGTGTTTGGGGGTTTTTTCATTGTTTTTAGTGTAGTTGCTTTCTCATTTTATGCCATTGTGATCTGAGAAGATGCTTGATATGATTTCTATCTTCTTGAATTTGAAGAGATTTTGCCTTTTTTCCAATATATGGTCTATCTTTGAAAATTTCCCATGTGCACTTGAGAAGAATGTATACTCTCTAGCTTTGGGATGAATATACATTCTGAAGATGTCAGTTAAGTTCATCTGATCCAGTAGGTCATTTAGGATTGACATTTCTTTGTTGTTTATTTTATTTGGAGGATTTATCCAGTGATGTCAGTGGAGTACTGAAGTCCCCTACTATGATTGTCCAGCTGTCAATCTCTCTCGATATCTTCCAAAAGTTTTTTTATGTATTTGTGTGCATATATGTATAGCAGAGTAATTTCCTCTTATTGAATTTTTCCCTTTACTATTATGAAGTGGCCTTTCTTATCTCTTGTTATGGCCTTCACTTTGAGGTCTAATTTGTCTGATTGCTACCCCAGCTTTTTTTTTTTTTTTCATTTCCATTCGCCTGAAAAAACTTTTTTCTAATGTCAAATGTTGTTAAACATCTTCTCACACTTATTGACCAATTGCATGCTTTTTTGAGAAATATTTATTCAGGTGTATTGCCCATTTCTTAATTGAGCTATCTGTCTTTTTATTATTAAATCATAACAGTGCTTTGTATATTCTAGCTACACCTTTATCATATGGATTATTTGCAAATAATTTTCCATTATGTGAGTTTATTTTCACTTTATTGATAGTGTCCTTTATGATCAAAGTTTTTTTTTATTTGATGAAATTTAACTTATCTGTGTTTTCTTAGTTTGCTTGCGATTTGGTTGCCTTATCTAAGAAACCATTGTCTAATCCAAGGACAAAGATTTGCATCTGTTTTTTTTTCTAAGAGTTTTATACTATTGGCTATCACATTTGTGCTTTTTAATATTGTGATTAGACATTAAAAATTACAATAAGGAACCAAGCTATATTAAATATGAACAACTACAGCAATGTGAATAGAAAGGTATGTATTACAGATCCTGCTGTACCTCAAAATAATCATTTAACACAGAGAATTAAGAGAGCACTTCACCTTTATGATCCTGTTTTTCTTACTTATAACCAGGGTAATGAAATATGGTCTCTAAGGGAAATATCAATTCTAATAATTGGTAAAATAATAAAATCAGGTGGAATAAGGCATATTCTCTTTAGACAAAAATATTAAATATAAAATTACACATAAAATCATGTTAATGGATATATCCATTAAGTCATGTCAGCAAGATTTCTTCAATTGATGTTCATACTTGATGAGAACCAAAGGTATAAAGTATTCAGAAAATACCACAAAAAAATAAGACAAAAATCCAAGTCTCGGGTTTGGGAGTATTTATCCAGACATTTGAGATATTGATACTTTTTTAGTTAATTTTTTATATAGTACAACTTTATTCTTTTACATGTAGATATCCAGTTTTCCAGTGCCATTTGTTGAAAAAGACTATTGTTTCCCCCATTGAATTAGCACCTCTGTCAAAAATCAATTGACCACACAATTAATCTCTGACAAAGGAGACAAGTCTATATAATGAGGTAAAGACATTCTCTTTGATAAATGGTATTGGAAAAACTGGACAGATACATACAAAATGAAATGGAACTAGACCACTTTCTCCTACCATAGCTATACTAATAAAACTATAATATGATAACGAGACCAGGAGACCTTGTGGACATCCTTCCAGACAAAGCCATGGTGGAAGGGCTGAGACAGAGGTGGTTAGGGATGATCAGGCAGGCAGGGGGGTCAGTTGGGAGTTGGAAATGAGTAGGCTGGCAGGCAGAGGGGTAAGGGGTGATCAGGCAAGCAGGCATATGAGCAGTTAGGAGCCAGTGGTCCTGGATTGTGAGAGGGATGTCTGACTGTCAGTTTAGGACCAATCCCTGCAGTCGGACATCCCCTAAGGGGGTCCCAGATGGGAGAGGGTGCAAGCCGGGCTGAGGGACATCCCACCTTCATGCACAAATTTCATGCACTGGGCCACTAGTATAAAAATAAATTCAAAATAGATTAAAGATTTACATGTGATACCATAAAACTCCTAAGATAAAACATAGGCAGTAAACTCCTTGACATTGTTCTTAGTAATATTTTGGAAGGATATGTCTCCTCAAACAAGAGAAGCAAACAAACAAAAATAAACAAATGAGACTACATCAAACTAAAAAGATTTTTGTGCAGTGAAGGAAACCATCAACAAAATAAAAAGACAATCTACTGAATGGAAGGAGATATGTGCCAATGATACATCCAGTAAGAGATTAATATTTAAAATACATAAGAAACTCATACAACTCAAACACACACAAAAATCTGATTTAAAATGGGCAAGAGGACCTGAGTATACATTTCTTCAAAAAAGACATGCAGGTGGTCAACAGGCATATGAAAAGATGTTCAATATCACTAATCATCAGATAAGTACAAATAAAACCACAATGAGATATCACCTCACACTCGTTGCTTTAAAAAGTATTGGTGAGGATCTGGAGAAAAGTGAATCCTTATACACTGTTAATGGGATTGTAAATTGGTGCAGCCACTATGTGAATGATATGAAGTTTCCTCAAAAAAAAAATTAAAAAGAGAACTACCGTATGACCCAACAATTCTACTTCTGGATATTTATGTGAAGAAAACCAAAACACTAATTCAAAAAGATATATGAACCTCTATGTTCATTGCAACATTATTTATAGTAGTCCATATATTGCAGCAAACTAAGTGCCCATCAATAGATTAACAAATAAAGAAATGGTACATGTATACAATGAAATATGATTCAGCCATTAAAAGAATGAAAGCCTACTATTTATAACAAGAATGGATATAGAGGGTATTTTGCTAAGTGAAATAAGCTAGACAGAAAAATACAAATGCCATATAATTTCACCTATATATGTAATCTAAAAGGATAAAATAAATGAACATACAAAACAGAAATAAAGTCATAGATACAGAAAAAAAATTAATGGTTGAGGGATGGGTGAAAAAGGTGAAATGAATTAAGAAGTAAACATTTCCAGTGCTAAAAACAGTCATGGGATATAGAGTACAGCATAGGAAATATAGTCAATAATATTGTAATAACTGTGTATGGTGTCAACTGGGTATTAGACTTATTGAAGTGATAACTTCATATCCATGCATAAAAATGTCTAATCACTATGTTGAGTGCCTGAAACTAATATAATCTTATATGTCAACTGTAATTGAAAAATAAATTTTAATCTACACTAATCCTATCTAATAAAAGAGTAATATGCAAATTGACTATCATTCCAACACACAAGATGGCCACCCCCATGTGGACACAACATGACCACTACAAGATGGCCAGCAGGAGAGGGCAGTTGGGAGGAACCAGGCCTACAGGGGAGGGCAGTTGTGAGGACCAGGCTTACAGGGGAGGGCAGTTGTGGGGGACCAGGCCTGCAGGGGAGGACAGTTTGGAGTGACCAGGCTGGTAGGGGAGGGAAATTAAGGATGACCAGGCTGGCAGGGGGGGACAGTTAGAGGAAATCGGGCCAGCAGGGGAGCAGTTAGGCATCAATCAGGCTGGCATGGGAGTGGTTAGGTGGTGATCAGGCTGGCAGGCTGAAGCGGTTAGGGGCAATCAGGCAGGCAGGCAGGAGAGTGGTTGGGAGTCAACATTACTGGATTGTGAGAGGAATCGGGCCTAAACTGGTAGTTGGGCATCCCTTGAGGGGTCCCATATTGGAAAGGGTGCAGGCTGGGCTGAGGGACGCAGGCTGGGCTGAGGGACACAGCCCCCGTGCATGAATTTTGTGCACTAGGCCTCTAGTAATAATATAAAATAAAATAAATAAATAGGGTTTTTAATAATTGATAATAAATATTTGTATTTATTTATAGACTCTTAATTCTACTGCACTGACCTATATGTCTATTGTTATACCATATAATCTTGATTACTATAGTTTTTTATTAATTTTCTAAATTAGAAAGTGTGAATGTTCTTTGTTCTTTTTTAAGATTATTTTGGCTAATCTGAGTCCCTTGTATTTCTGTGTAAATTGTAGGGTTAGTTTGTGGTAACTTCAAAAAAAACAGCAAAGGTAAAAATTGCATTGAAACTGTATATCAATTTGGGGGAAAAAAATGCTATCTTAAAAATTTTATTTCTTGATAGGAGGAACCAAGATGGCGGCATAGGTAAACACCTATCTTGCTGCCATACAGAGCAATTTCAAAACTACAACTTAACAAAAGAAAAAACACCATCCAGAATCATCGGAAAGCTGGCTGAGTGAAAATTCCATAAATAAAAGTGAAGATAGGACACTGTGATTCAGAGGAGCGGCAGAGAACAGCGTTGAAGATACGCACGGAGAGAGGTTTGGAGCCGTGCACGCGCCAGCAGATATGGCAGGCGGCTGAAAATCTGGCCGGTTTTCTTGAACAGGGAAGTCAAAGATGTCCCACTGCACTGATTCCCCAGCTCTGGGCAAAGTCCAGTGAACCCACAATCATACAGGATAAAAACTGGACAGGGGGAAGGCATGCTGAAACTCGGATGCTGCAAGGATCTGTAAGCTTGTGGAAAGGGCAAGCTTGTACAGAGTGCCCGTGAACTTGGGAACAGCACAGCTGTGTGACCACGCAGAGAGGACTGATGACTTTCTCTTTTGGGAAACCACCAGACTGCATTGTTTTACAACCCTGAGTGAGACGTTGGGTGTGCAGACTCATTTGGGGAGAGGCTGAATTGTCTGGCAGTGGGTGGAACTCGGCAGCAGATCTCTCTCAGAGGTGCTGGCAGCCATTGCCACCCAGCACAGAGTCCCTGGGGCCACATAGGGTGGAGCTGACGTTGCCTGCTTGGCCTGGAGACTTCGCCCATCCAACCTGAGCACAGCTGAACCTCAGAGCCAATTGGCCTGGAGGGCAAACCCTCCTAGTGCTAACAACAATAATCTTAGCTTAACTTCAACAAGACTGTGCAACCCATATCCACCTCAGGTAACTGGGGAGGCTGAGCCACTCTCCCTTAGAGAACGTCTACCACACAAAGCTAATCGACCAACTCAGGAAAGCAGACACCATGCAGAGACATAGAAAGAAATCAGATGTGAAAGAAATGGAGGGGAACAAACAACTGGACATAGAATTCAAAACCACGGTTTAAGGCTTTTCAAGAGGCTCCTAGAAAAGGCCGAGACCTACAAGGAAATGAACAAGACCTATGAGGAAATTAACAAGACCTACGAGGAAATTAACAAGACCTACGAGGAAATGAATGAGACCTACAAAGAAATGAACGAGACCTACAAGGATATGAATGAGACCCTTAAGGATATGAAAAAGGACCAACCAGAAATTAAGCATACACTGACTGAAATAAAAAATATTATACAAAGTCCTAAAAGCAGTCTAGAGGACCGCAAGAACCAAGTTAAAGATTTGAAATACAAAGAAGTAAAATCCATTCAGCTGGAAAAGCAAGAAACCAAAATAATCCAGAAAATTGAAGATAATGTAAGGGGCCTCTGGGACAACCTCAAGCATACCAACATCCAAATTATAGGGGTGTCAGAAAAAAAAAGAGAGCAAGACAATGAAAACCTATTTGAAGAAATAGTGACAGAAAACTACCCACACCTGGTGAAAGAAATTGACTTAGGAGTCCAAGAAGTGCACCGAACCCCAATATGTAGGAACCCTAAGTGGACCACACCAAGGCACATCATAATTAAAATGCCAAGAGCAAAAGACAAAGAGAGAATATTAAAAGCAGCAAGAGAAAAACAGTTAGTTACCTATAAGGGAGCACCCATACGATTGTCAGCGGAGTTCTGTTTCTCAACAGAAACTATGCAGGCCAGACGGGAGTGGCAAGAAATATTCAAAGTGATGAATAGCAAGAATCTACAACCAAGATTACTCTACACAGCAAAGCTATCATTCAGAATTGAAGATCAGATAAAGTGCTTCGCAGATAAGAAAAAGCTAAAGGAATTCATCACCACCAAACCAATATTATATGAAATGTTGAAAGGTATTCTAAAAGAAGAGGAAGAAGAAAAAGGTAAAAATAAAAATTATGGACAACAAATACACATCTATCAACAAATGAATCTAAAAATCAAGTGAATTAAAAATCTGATGAACAGGATAAACTGGTGAATATAACAGAATCATGGGCATAGAGAGGGAATGGACTGACAATTCTTGGGCAGAAAAGGGGTGTGGGAGGTGCAGCAAGAGACTGGACAAAAATCATGCACCTATGGGAGAGGACAGTAGGGCGGGGTGAAGGTGGAGGATGGGATGGGTACCGGGTGGTCGGGAACTATAGGGGAAAAAATAAGGGGGAACAATGTAATTAATAAAGTGAACAATAAAGATTAAAATATTAAAAATTATTTCTTTCAATCCTTAAAGTTGGGATAGCATTTCATTATTTAGGCCTTACTTAATTTATTAGAACAATGTTTTATAGCTTTATGTACAGGTCTTATACTTCCATTGAAAAATTTATTCCTAAGTATTTTATTATTTTCTATTCTCTTTTAAATTGTTTTATTAATTTATTTTTAGATTGTTCATTACCGGTGTGTAGAAATTCAACTGATTTTGTGTATTCATCTTGCATTGTATGTATTTGCTGAGCTGCTTTCTTATCTCTAATAATCTTTTGTTGCTTCCTTTGGATTTTCCATGGATAAGATCATACAATTTATAATAGCGATCATTTTAATTATTCCCTCTCAATCTAGGCACAAGATTTTTTTTCTTTTTTTTTTCTCTCTCTCTCTCTTTTTGACTAATTACCCTGGATAGAACTTTCAGGATAATGTTAAATAAAAGTAGCAAGAACAGATATCCTTGTCTTATTCTTGATCTTATGGGAAAGCTTCCAATCTTTCACTACTAGGTCTAATGTTGGCTTTGGATTTTTTATAGATGCTCTTTATCAGGTTATGTAAATTCCCTTCCATACCTTGTTTGCTGTGTGTTTTTATAATGGTTGATATATTTTGTCAAAGGCTTTTAATGCGTCTATTTAGATAATCATATGATTTTTTTACTTTATTCTGTTAATATTATTGTATTATGTTAATTGATAGATTTTCATATAGTGAACCAACCTGGCATTCCTAAAAGACATTGCACTGATAATAGTGTATAACCCTTTGGTTTGCATTTTTTGAAAATTTTTTGCATTTATCTTCATAATGTATATTAGTCTGTAGTTTTCTTGTGATGTCTTTCTGTGACTTTTAATATCAGGATAATATTGGCTTCATAGAATGATTAGAGAGGTATTTCTGCCTTTTTCAAGAGGAAGTGTGTTTGCAAAGAATTCACCAGTGAAGCCATTTGAGCCTAGACTTTCCTTTGTGGGAAGTTTTCTGATTACTAATGTAAACTACTTGCTAGAGATCTGTTCAGATTTTTTATTTCATACTGAGTCCATGTCAGTAATTTGTTTCTTTCTAACATTTGTCCAATTCATTTAGGTTATATAACTTGTTGGCATACAATTGCTCATAGTATTCTCATATAATCTTTTATTCTGTGATTGATAGTAATGTATCTTCTTTCATTCTTGATTTTAGTAATTTTAGTCTTCTCTCTCTTTTTCTTGGTCGATAGACAGAAGTTCATAAATTTTGTTGACCTTCCAAAAAAGCCAATTTGGGGTTTGTTGATTTTCTCTATTGTCTTTCTAGTCTCTATTTCTATTATGTCTACTTTAGTATTTATTTCCACCTGCCTGCTTTGAGTTTAGTTTCATCTTATTTACTAGTTCCTTTAAAAATTAGACTATTTTGTCTGGCCTGTGTGGTTCAGTGGATTGTGTATTGTCCCATGCACCAGGAGGTCACAGTTTGATTCCCAGTCAGGGACATGCCGTGGTTGCAGGCTTGATCACCACTACATACAGGGTATGCAGAAGGCAGCCCACTAATGGTTTTTGATCATGGATATTTCTATCTCTCTCTCCTTGATTCTTCTGTCTAAAAAATATTTTTTAAAATTAGACTATTTCAATTAAGGTATTGTTTTGAGATCTTTCTTCTTTTCTAATATAGGCATTTACAACTATAAATTTTTCTTTAAGCACTGCTCTAGCTGTGTCCCATAAGTTTTGGTATGTTGACCTCCTTTTTATTTATTACAAAGTATTTTCTAATTTTCGTTCTGGTTTCTTATTTTACCAATTGGCTATTTTATAATATCTTGTTTAAAATTTCCTCAAATTTGGAGAGTTTGTGGCCATTATTTCTTTTTTTTCTTTATTGATTAAGGTATTACATATGTGTCCTTTCCCTCCCCCTTCCATTGCCCTCTCCACCCCTCCACTCCTGCCCTCATACGCCAGGTGTCTGTGTTCATTGATTAGGCTTATATGCTAAGCTATTATTTCTGTGTAGCAATATTATTCTTTCTGTCCCTTTCTTTCTCTTTTGCTATTTGGGGACTCCCATTATATGTATGTTGGTACTTTTGGTAGTGTCCCACAGATATCTGAGGTTCTATTCAACTTTCATAGATCTTTTTACTTCTCGTCACACTAAATAATCTTCAAGTTTTTTGATTCTTCTGTTTATTCAACTTTACTGCTAGGAGCCTCTGTGATTGTCTTATTTCACTTATTGTAATTTTCAACTCAATAATTTCTATGTGGCTCTTTTTAATAATTTCTAATCCTTTTTTGATATATATATTTGTTGAGATGTCATTTGCCTATATTCCTTTAGTTCCTTAAATACATATAAAATAAATTTATTTAAAGTCTAATTCAAGGAAATCCAATATCTTGGGTTCCTCAGATACAGTCTCTGTTGACTGCTTTTTTCCCCTGCATATGGGCTATGTTTTCTTGTTCCTTTGCATATTTCATCATTTTCTGTTGAGAACTGGTATTGTAATTAACATAATGAGGCAATTCAAGTATAAAGTTTCTCCCCCTTCCCTAGGTATTTTTGTTACTGCTATTTAGGGGTAGTTATTTGGTGAGTTTCCTGAACCAATATATAAAGTCTGTATTCTTTGTCACATATGGCCATTGAAGCCTATTCTCAGTTAGGTGTTCAGCTAATACTTAAAATTTCCTTGGATGTCTGGAATTAACAAATTTCCCAGTCTTTCCTGAAGGATTCTGTATACCAATGCATATTTGGTCATACTTTCAACTATCAACCAGGCAGTTTACAACTCCACTTTACCCTTTATGTTCTGTTTGTACACAGCCTCAAGATTAACCAGAAGCAGCCAAGGGTGAAAGCTTGGAAGTCTTTCCTGATATATAAACAGCCCTGGACCTGCATAAACCCACACATTCATATGACCTTTTAGATTCCCAGGTATAAGTCAGAGCTTTTTAAAGTCACCTACGTACATCTCATTCCCCAGATTTTCCTTTTAAGCCTTTTAGTTATCCACTGTTTGCCACAATTGTTATCCACTTCTTCAGGCAGTTGAGATTTCAACATTTGCTTCTCATTGCTTTTAACAAACATCCCCAAGGAAACAGCCATTCATATTTGGTAACCTCTGAATCAGGTCAAAGTAAAGACAACCCCGCAAGTGGGGCCTTCCAGAGGAACCACCGGACAAGTCAAATAATGACAAGTCTCTGGAAATGGGGATTTGGAAGAACTTCAACCCCACAATTCCCTTTCCAGTGACTACCAGGCTGCTGATTTTTACTGTGATTTGTTGGCCATTGGTCTTCATGTGGATCTGGAAAAGGGGTGGGAAAAAAACAGCCAAAATGAGATAAGTTAAACAGCACAAAGCACTAGAGCAAGCATGTCAAAGTTCTGTCTTTTTCTTGAATAAATGCTCCCTGAATTGCTGCAAGCCCTAAGATTTGAGAAGCTCAATGAATCAAAATAGAAAAAATATACACATTTAAACCCCAAGGTATATGATAATCAAGTTGCTGAAAACCAATAATAAAGAGGAAAATATTTAAAACAGAGAAAAAAGACATGTCACTGAGAATAATAATTACAAATAACAGACCAGAAATAATGTGAGCCAAAAGACAATAGAATATCATCTATAAAGTGCTGAGCGAAAAAGCTATATGCTAAAATTCAATATCCAGTAAAAAGTATATTTCCAAAATAAAGCAGAAGTAAAAGTCATATGCAGACAAAATAAAGCTGAGAGAATACACAGTGAACAGAAAATATGTATGTGAATGATATTGTCCCTAATGGCCATTGGTGCCAATTCAACTCTAAGAGGAACACCCAATTTGGGGAATAGTGAAGGAGAAGATTTTATTCAGTACAAACAGCTCAATTGTGATACAGCACCGCTATGAAACAGCACGACTGCGAGAGGGCCTTCAGGAAAAGCCCCTGTTCCGCTAGACAGCACTGCTCTGCTTCAGTCTGGCCCTCTCTGCTCCCTCTGCCAAGGCAGCACAGTTCCTCTCTCCTCTGACAGAAACTTCTTGATGTTTCAGCTCCTGCTCCACTCCCCAGTCAGGAAAAAGTCTTTAGTCCTCAGAGGAAAAGAAAAATGAGCTCCCTGGGCCAGAAGTAAGCTGATTTACATTGACAGAAGTCTCCACTCCTGGTCCCTGACTGGTTGATCCTCATGCAAATGAGGACTCCAAATACTCAGTTTGATTGGTCCAGAGTGCTGTCCTAATTGGTCAGAATTGAACTGCTCTGATTGGTAGGTGAAGATGCAAATAAGAATATAGCTGTGCAGCTCCAATTGGATAGGGAAAGTCTCAATCCTTTTGGATGAAATAGGATTCCAGAAACTCCTTTATGAAGGTTGGCTCAGAAGGCAGGAATATAGTGCATGCAGGTAGGTCAGGGCAGGAGGAAGGCAGCTTAGTGCCGGCTTCTCCCTCTGAAGTGTGGCTTGTGTGAGAGGCCCTATTTACCAAAGGCTGTTAAGCTCTATTTATAAATTAGAGCTCCATTAACCACCAGGAGCCCTTCTCAACAGGTACATTCATTCTTAGAGTCAACAGTATAAATAACTTTTTTCTCATTTATTAACTCATTATAAGTCAATTGATTATTTAAAGAAAAAATAATTGCAATGTAGTATATGATTTATAACATAAGTTTAGGCTCCCCTCTGTCCGTAGACTTATTTTAATCCAGCATGGCATGATAAACTGACATGGATTGCCACAGAATGTAGCAGCAGAGAACAAACACTTAAGGCCTGCATTTGAGCCTAAACAACACCCCCCAAAAATAAATTCATCAGAAGCAGATGTACTTTTTAATTACCTACATACACCTTGTACTTCTCAAGCCTTTGCTCTTGTTTTGCTTGAAATAACTTTCACTACCTATCTAAAATCTGACGTTCTTTCAGAATCCCATTCAAATCCTCCCTCCTTTATGAAGCTTCTTATAAATATTTTTCTCTTTTCCGTGTCCAGTGCAGATAGAGAACGGTCTGGTTCCTGAGTAGGGGAGATTGGGGATTGAGAAAATGAAAGAAAGAGACGGACACAGAGATAAAAGGAAAAAAACTGAGGCTGGGTGGGACAGCTGTCCTCTGATGGAGAGACAGTTACCCAGAGCCGATACAGTGTGTTCATTTTATGCAGCAAAATACCAGGAAGTTTTACTAAAACCCAAGACAAAGGAGATTCTGTACATTCTCGTGGCTTCTTGGTAATAGTCACTTCTGGGTGGGCCCGGATAATCGTGTTTGTTCCTGGTGCTTGGCTGGATTTAGATAACGAAACCCACCCCTGGCACCTGAGCTAAAGGTCAGGCTGACAACACACCTGCTTCTGGCAAGGGATGTTTCCAGAGCATGGCTCTGCTGGGCACCACTGCATTCAGATAACAATCAGCTCAGAGGCCTTTCCCAGGCACTCTCTACAGCTTCGCTTGACTTTCCCAAATGCTAGAATTAGAATTTGGTCCTCCAGACACTTCTTCAATGTTCGTTATACCATATCAATGATTCTCAAAGTTTTTCTGGTGGAGAGTTGCATGAAAGTAATGATATTCTTGCAAAGCACTCTGGAAATATTTATACATTTAAAAATTATTTTATTCCTCAGTTGAGGACATTGTTTGTTTTGTTTTTAATTGTTTGTGGTGTTTGGGTTTTTGTTTTTTGTTTGTTGTTTGTTTGTTTGTTTTTTAGAGAGAGAGAGACAGAGGCAGAAAGAAACCTCGATGTGAGAGAGAACATTGATTGGCTACCTCCCATACATGCCCGACCAGGGATTGAACCCGCAACCTAGGTATGTGACCTGCCTGGAAATAAAGACTGCAGCATTTTGGTACGTGGGATGACAGGCCAACCCACTGAACCACCAGGCCAGAGGTATATATTTAAATTTTTAAAAGTTAATGTGCTACGCTTAATTAGGTACTCTCTTACACTAGATTCTAGCAGAAATCAGATGTCAAAGCTTAAGACAATATTGGGCCCTGGATAGGTGGCTCAGTTTATTGGGCATTCTCCCCTGCACTAAGATATTTCTGGTTTGATTCCCATTCAAAGGCATATGCCCAGGTTTTGGGCTTGATCCCTCATAGGGGGCATGCAGGATGCAACTGATATCTCTCTCTCTCTCTCTCTCTCTCTCTCTCTCTCTCTCTCTCTCTCTCTCTCCCTCCCTCCCTCTCCCTCTCCTTCTCCCTCTCCCTCTCTTTCTTCTCCCTTTCTTCCTAAAAATCAATAAACTATTCTTTAAAAAGAAAAAAAATATTAGAATAAAACAACATGTAATGCTAGGGAAATTCTTTTTCTTTAAATCAAGAAAAGGCATTCACTTTTCCAATATTTTAGTGGCAAAACAACGTGGTCCTGCTTAAAGAATACCAGTGTACCATATGCCATCCTGAAATTTTACTTTACTCTGCATGGAAGTTTCTGAGCAATACTTTACTGAGACAGAACCTCATTCTTATTTCCAAGGATATATGCAGAAAAATAATTTTCCCAATCTCATATTGCTCTAAAGTAAAATGGACTCTTTGTAATTGGACAATGTTTAATTTTAGAATAATGATATTTGGATTGATGGATATAGTTTGTTCCATTATATTAGATATAAACTGTCTTAGTAATCCAAATATACTTTCTAGTCTCAGAACACTTTATCTAATGTGTCTCAGAGCACGTACACTCATGTTAAAGTGAGAAAATCCTGCATGGAGAAGAGAAACCATTTCCACTTCATTTGGCACTAATTAAGGATCCTGGTGCTGAAAGTGTAGCTTTGTCTAGAGCACATGTGGAGTTCTAGGGTTTTGTGACGTACTCCATTACCTGTTGTGCTCGTTACCAAGAGAGGTGCCAAAATCTTTGCTACTCGTTCCTGAAAGAAGTCCACCTTTCTCACCAGACACCTGCTAAATTACATATCACCCCACTGAGAGATGCAGTATGGCTTAAGCTATAAACAAGTCTAAGAAAAAGCAATTCCGAGTTCTCCATAGGGGAGACAAGGACACATGGGCCAGGCTGGTTCTCCAAGGTTAGTCCACTTTGGAAAAGCTACTGCTTCAGAGTTCCCACAGTATTCAGAGGTTGGAGCGTAGCTGGCTTTTGTCACCACTAACGGCAGAACAAGAGAAAATGAGTCTAAATCGCATCAGAGAAATCTACGTTAGACAAAAGGAATAATCTCTAAAGACAATTAGCATGTGTTTGTCCAGAATTTTTCAAATTAATCACCAGTGGCTATGACTAATTAAAAATCATGTCACCATATCCAAAAAAGAAAACTGGCTATTGCCACAACCAATTTCAAGAACATATTATTATGCCCTGGGAACTATATAAAAGCCTTGTTCAACCAAGAAATGGCTCCTGGAATATGTCTATACAATGTGAAAATTCAAAAATTTAGTTTTAAGTCACTATTGAAATAAATGTTATGAAGCAAGCAAGCTACAAAAAATAAACCAGAGAGTGTTTTAAAATGTGTTTATTCAAAATTGGAGAAAAGCCACATAATTCTCTATATGTCAAGTCTAAACTTAGATATCCCAACATCATATAATATTGTTTTTTGGTTTTTGTTTTTTTGTTTTGTTTTTTGTTTGTTTGTTTGTTTTTTGGGGTTTTTTTGTTTGTTTGTTTTTTGTTATTGGTTTTGTTTTTGTTTTTGCAAAACAGTCAAACCCTCAATTAGTAATAAGGAACTTTGATTTAAAAAGTGAACATTGTTCTTTGACTAAAAATAGTAGAAAAGCTCAATCCCTTATATACAGAGTAATCTCTTATGATCTCTTTAATTTATTGCATTTCCTGTGACCAACAAAAATGTACTGAATACCCTTTATGTGTCTATTTTGTGAAAGGCTTTTTATAAACATCAAACTGAAATTTTAAATATAAGATAAAAGTTTAAGAAAAAAAACCTAAAAGATTATTTTAAAACTATTTAGCATGTTTTGAAAGTATGTTATACATTTTAGACATGATAATGTAATTTAACTAGTTCATTGTGTGTTTTTCCTTTTCAAATTTATGAGACATATATAAAATTCAATTTTCAAATAATATTTTAAGAGGCTAAGACTTTAAGAACACATTTGAGAACTGTGACACTAGTTCACACAAATAAATTCAATGATGTGTACATGCACATGAATACTATAGTTATGCTCCCAACCCTGCCCCCCACTTCTCAATCACCTCACTCCCCTCTTCCTCCACCCACCCCTGGGATGTCTGGTGGCCAGTCTGGGAAAGGAAAGTGCCTCCTCCACTTCCTCTCCCAGGGTCTCTCTCCAGGCCTGCTTCCAAGGGGAGAAATGCTGACTCATAGCCTCACCAGTTAACAGTTCTCACTTCTCACTACTAAATGGGACAACAACTTGAGCAAACCCGTGGGTGTGGAGAAATTGTCTTTAAATTCTCCAGAGGGCATGGAGGAAAAAACACCCCAAAGCTCAGAGAGTCTGGCAGACAATAGGAGCTACGAGCAAACCTCAGGCACCAGGACCAGAATGTTCCACTGCCATAGGGGAACAACAGAAAAGGAAGAGAAAGAAAAGAAAGGAAATTAAAGGACAAGAGAACACAAAAGAAAGAAAGAAAAGTAAAAAAAAAAAAAAGTGCCTAAGGTGAAGTGGTCAGTGGCCTGCCCACCTTTTCCTTGGGGGTCACTGTTCTTCCGGTGCCCCACCTACCAAGACTGGGGTCCTCTCTGCAAGATGTGACTCTGTGCCTGGGGCAACCAGCCAGTGTAATGGTTCCCAGCTTTCAGCTGTAAAAAATCAGTAACCTTTGGTCTTACACCTGCAAAATTGTGTTTTTGTATGCTCACTAGATTGCTTTCCAAAAGCTCCTCACTTTTTCATTCCACAAAGGAGGTAATTCAATGCAAGTCACTTGCCCAAGAGCATAGTTCGAACTGTGTCTCCTCAACTAGACACAGGTGTAAGCCACTGCTCTGCTCCATGAGACTCCACTGATAATAATCTACGATTCTCTGTACTTTAAGACCTAATTTATATGGTTCATAATCACCAAAATTTAAAGTGTTAACAATAAAATTAAAAAGTTTTATTCTCAAAAATAGTTGTAAAATCCTAGTTACAAGTTCTGGAATAGGTAAAACTAATCTACGATAGGAAAAATAAGAACAATTGTTACCAGGGATGGGGAGTAGGGCATGAGGATTATCTGGGAAAGATCATGAAGGGAAATTTTGGAATGATAGTAATCCTATCTAATAAAAGAGTAATTTGCAAATTGACCATCACTCCAAGACACAAGAGGGCTGTCCCCATGTGGTCAAAGATCCTTGCCCCCATGTGGACACAAGATGGCCACCACAAGATGGCCAGCAGGGGAGGACAGTTGAGGGGACCAGGCCTGCAGGAGAGGATAGTTGAGAAGATCAGACCAGCAGGGGAGGGCAATTGTGGGCAATCAGATAAGCAGGGGTGACCAGACCAGCAGAGGAGGGCAGTTGGGGGAGACCAGGATTTTAGGGGAGAGCAGTTAGGGGGATCAGGCCTGCAGGGAGGGCACTTAGGGGTGACTGGGCCAGCAGAGAACAGTTGGGAAAGATCAGATCTGCAGGGGAGAGTAGTTGTGGGTGATCAAGCCAGCAGGGAAGGAAGTTAGGGATGACCAGGCCAGCAGGAAAGGGCTATTAGAGGCAATCGGGCCAACCTGGGAGCAGTTACACATCGACTAGGCTGGTATCAGAGTGGTTAGGGGGTGATCAGGCTGGCAGGCAGAAGCAGTTAGGGACAATCAGGCAGAGGCAAGCAAGCAGTTGGGAGCCAGCAGTCCTGGAATGTGAGAAGAATGTCCGACCACCCATCGAGTGGTCAAACATCCCTCAAGGGGTCCCAGATTGGAGAGGGGGCAGGCTGGGCTGAGGGACACCCCCCCACCCTGTGCCTGAATTTTGTGCACTGGGCCTCTAGTGTAATATATTTAATACTGGCTTGGGTTACATAGCTATATGCATTTCTCACAGCTTTTCCAGTGATACATCTAAGATTTGTGCATTTCACCCAGCCAACTTGTCTCAGTGGTGGAGTGTCAGCCTATGAATCAGGAGGTCATGGTTTGATTCCTGCTCAGGGCACAATCACAGATTGTAGACTCCATCCCCAGAGTTGGGCATGCAGGAGGCAGCCAATCAACGATTCTCTCTCATAATTGATGTTTCTATCTCTCTCTGTCTCTCCATTCCTCTCTGAAATCAATAAAAATACATTTTTTTAAATTTTTTAAAAGATTTGTGCATTTCACTGTATGTAGATTTTATCTCAAAGGAGAAAAATAATAAAAAATATTTAACTCAAGTTAAAGATAATGCATACTGAAGTGTCTCTGAATGAAGTGTTTTGATGTCTGCAACTTACTTTGAAATGTATTCAAAAAAATAAGACGGGTTGATGAAAGGGAAAAGAAGTAGATACATGGAGATCTATAAATGTGATAAAGCAAATATAGTAAAATGTTAATCATAGAATCTGGAAGTTTTAAATTTATATATTTAAATAATAAAAAAGCATTTGAGCATTTGACAGGTGTTACTGAGTATGAGATTTTATATCCTTCTGGGGAAAGTATTATATATGACTTTCATATCTACATGATATGTATGAATAATGCACCTATTATATGTATACATATGCCACAGATACACACATAATATGTTTTATATTAAAATACAGTGATTAAAAAGACATCATTTAATTAATAAAAAGTATCAAACAGCTTTTATATTATCACTTGCACAAGCTGACTTTTGTTAACATGAGACAATAATTTTTATCTATTGACTCACAGTTTTACATGCAAAGAGCATACAGAGAAGTTTACTGGGCATTGACCTTATGCATAGATTTCTAGGGAGCTGCTACATAATGTTATATGTGGGTGACAGGAAAATATCCCCTCCACTTCCCCTTGTCTATCCCTACATGACATTTCCACATTGCTAAATCCTTTAGATTACAAGAAGCAGCAAATATAAACTAACTTAAAGAAGACACATGGAAAGGGATATGGGTAGGTGGAGGAATTTGGGAATTAAACTCATATTGAATATTAATAACTTGGTATTTATTTATGACTGGCATCCTTCCCTAAAGATTTTGATGTGCTTCAAAAAATATATACATATGCAATAATTGATAAAACTAAATAAGAATTGAAAATATCAATAAGAATGGTATTTTAGATTTGTTATTATTTTAGTCTCTGTTGTTTCCTTCATATATCAAATTTTTCTTTTCCCTTTAGCTACTTTTTTTTTTGTCTTTTTTTCACTGCTCAAATTTTTTCTCTTTTCTTCCTGCTTTCTCAGCTTTTTTCTTTTTCTTATCTTAGGTCTATCTTCTTTATCCTCTATTTTTCTTTTCAAAGTTTTTCTTTGTCATTTTTTTCCAATTTCTTTTCTCCCTTCTTTATTTTAAACCATTTCCTTCCCCCATTACTCTAATTCTTTATTCTTATTTTTTTTATTTCAGCTTTGTATCTACATATTCCACCCTCCACTTTTTGTTGGTTTTTGTCCTGTTGTATGTTTATTTGCTTTGTTTTGTTTCCTCCTCATATTTTTTCTTTTTTTTCTATCATTTTTGCTCTCTTCTTTCTTTTCTAATCCTCTCTCCCCTGGTGGTTGTTTTTGTTTGTGCTGTAGAGGACTTGCGTACGTTTTGGTTCATTTCTTCTGATTAGTGTTCTATTATGTTGTATTTTGTTCTGTTCAGTCAGTACCACCATAATAGTTCATAATACATTGTCTGGGGTGAGTGAGCCACATAGTCAGCCAGCCTGAGAGGAGACTCCCTTCATAAATGGGACAATAACATTTAAGACCCAGCTACAACAGAAAAACCAAATAACTCAAGCAAGAGAGTTGCCTAGAGCACCCAGCTCAGGAGATTTAAGAGACTGCACTACTGGATCCCACAAAACACATCTCCTATATAATAAAAGGCCAGAGACATCACAACCAAAATGACCAGAGACCAGACCACCACAGCCCCTCTCTGGACTGGCCCCACCCCCAAGCAAGCAGTTAGGGACAATCAGGCAGGCAGGCAGAGTGGTTAGGGGTGATCAGGTAGGCGAGCAAGTAGTTAGGGGTGATCACGCAGGCTAGCAGTTAGGGATGATCATGTAGGCAGATGGTCCCCTAAGGGCTTACCCCACCCCCCAGCCAAGGAAGATGGAGGCCCAGGCCAGCCAAGCTATCACACCCCAGCCTGTCACCTGCAGATGGAGGCCACCAGTGGCAGTGTTGCACAGATGGCAAGCATTGGCAGCTGTGGGGGTGGGGCCAGTTGCCTTCAGCCAGGGGAAGAAAAGCTAGTCTTCAGTTGGTTATTCAAGATGATTGATCTATAATTTAGTTGTAATTCCACTCTGCCACCATCTTGGGTCCTTTCATTTCATCTTTATAACAACCCTCAAATATGAATGCCATTTTCCTTCCTTTATAAATGGAAAAACAGAGGCTCCAGAGGGCTAAGCAATTTGCCCAATAGGGAGTAAAACCATAATCCAAAGCTAGGCAAGCTAACCCTGCAGGATCCTGCTCTAACACTGTATTGCACAGGGAAACCTCATATGTGATGTGGGGAGTTATTATTTCAGCAAAAACCTACAGTGGTAAATTGAAGCCTCTGCCTGACCATTTGAGATACAGCAAATGTTCCCACTTAGATGCCCAAAGCAGATATCAGTACCTCAAACAGCCAAACTTCCAAAGCCACAAGCTGTATTCCAGCTACTTAAGTCCTACTCCAATGATTCCTAGGAATGACTACCAGAGCCCTGCCTCTGGAACCTAGTTTAAATAACTAAGCAAATCCAAAAAGAAGCCTTTAGCCTGAGAACTCAAGCTATTCCTTGTGGGTCAGATTCTAACTGTGCTTTTTCACTGGAGATGGCTAAGCGGAGCTCCTGACATAGTCAGACCTTACTCATAGAATCAAAAGACCTCCTCTGGAGCACTCCAAACAACTTGTGTGAACTGTGATACTAAGAGAATTTATTCCCAAACAGTACAGAAGGGGGAGGGAGGAAATCCGAAACCTCTGCTCTCCTTCCAAGATTTCAAAAGCTAAATGCAAAAAATTAAAAATAACAAGATTAAATTGTGAAATTGTAGTGAGTTTAATGTCTCTAATAGTTTGTTTTACCATAAATTCTTTTTTTAATCTTTATTGTTCAGATTATTACAGATGTTCCTCTTCCCCCTCCTCATAGATCCTCTCTATCCAGTCCTCACCCCATTCCAGGCTTTTCCCCCCACCCCCACTGACCTCATCCATAGGTGTAAGCTCTTTGTCCAATCTCTTCCCTCACCCCCTAAAACCTCTTCCTTCTGAGAACTGTCAGTTTGCTCCCTTTCCATCCCCTTGATTCTATTACATTCACCAGTCTGTTCTCTTCATCAGGTTTTTATTCATTTGATTTTTAGGTTCACTTGCTGATAGATATGTATTTGCTATCACTTTGTTGTTCATAATTTTTTATCTTTACCATTTTCTTCTTTTTCCTCTTCTTAGAGAATACCCTTCAGTATTTTATATAATACTGGTTTGGTGGTGATGAACTCCTTTAGCTTTTTCTTGTCTGGGAGGCTCTTTATATGACCTTCAATTCTAAATGATAGCTTTGCTGGATAGAGCAATCTTGGTTGTAGGTTCTTGCTATTCATCACTTTGTATATTTTTTCTGGCCTGCATAGTTTCTGTTGAGAGATCAGCTGATAGTTGTATGGACACGCCCTTGTAGGTAACTAACTATTTTTTCTCTTGCTGCTTTTAAGATTCTCTCTTTGTCTTTTGCTCTTGGCATTTTAATTATGATGTGTCTTTGTGTGGTCCTCTTTGGATTCCTCTTGTTTGGGGTTCTCTGCACTTCCTGGACTTGTAAGTCTATTCCTTTCACCAGATAAGGGAAGTTTCCATCATTATTTCTTCAAATAGGTTTTCAATATCTTACTCTCTCTCTTCTTCTGACACCCCCATAATTCAGATGTTGGTACACTTGAAGTTGTCCCAGAGGCTCCTTACACTATCTTCATATTTTTGGATTCTTTTTTCTTTTATCTTTTCCAATTGGGTATTTTTTTGCTTCTTTGTGTTTCAAATATTTGACTTGATTCTTGAGATCCTCTATTCTGCTGTTGGATCTCTGTATATTATTCTTTATTTCAGTCAGTGTATGCTTAATTTCTGGTTGGTCCTTTGTCATATCCTTTAGTCTCACTAAATTTCTCATATGTTTCTAGAATATTCTTGAGTAACCTTATAATCATGGTTTTAAACTCTATATCCAGTATTTTGCTTTCATCCATTTTTTTCAGTTGTGACTTGTTTCTTTGTGTCTGCATTTTGGCTGCTTCCTTGTGTTTGTTTCTACGTACTGGGTAGCTACTAAGTCTCCTTGAGTTGATGGAGTGGCCTTGTGTGATAGTGTCCCACAGGGCCCAGTGGCTTAACCTTCCAGTCACCTGAGGTGGACGCTCTTTGTGCACCCCTTTGGGGGCTCTGTGCACAGTCTTGTTGTGGGTAACCCTTGATTGCTGTTGGTATCACTGGGAGGAATTGAACTCCAGGCTAATTGGCTGTGATGACTAGTTGTGTCTACACTGGGGCAGGACTTTCTTCAGTGGGCTTTGGTGCTCACTGAGTCTGTCCATTAAGTGTGCCTCTTATGGATATGAAGAGATGTAATCAAGTATGGACTCACTCTGACCACTGGGTACACTGGCTCTTGGATCTCCAAGAAGGTGCAAAGTCAGCAACCCTCTGGGGCTTCACAGCAGGAGCTACAGAGACATCTGCATATTCCTCCTCTTTGTACGGGGTTTGGAATTGCCCAGGTAAGGCCCAGCTGTGACACAAGGCCAGCTGCTGCTGCAAGGTTTTGGGCCTTCTTTTGGAAGTTCTGGGGCTCTCTGACCCAGCTGCATTTTGACAAGTTTTAGGCAGAGAAAGTCCATTTATATGCAAAAGTCCATGCACACATTTTGCATGGGGTTGTAAATTGGGTGGGGCAGGGTCTCTGGGAATCACCAGGACAGAGCAAGCAGCAATGGCTGCCAGTCAGCCATGCACCAGAGAGGTCCCCATGTCTCTGCATCCCCTGCACCCCTGTGCAGAAACAATGATCGATGTGAGGACATTGAGAGAAAGCCCACACATGCCTGTCCCAATGCCAGATAGTCCAGTTTCTCCCCATATGTGTCTGGGTCCCCCATAGTCTCACCCAGAACTGAAGTTCAGAACAAGTGGGAGCAGCTATTTCCCACCCAATTAAAAGAGCAGAACACCCAGGTGCCAGCACTTTCTAGGCCTCCATACCAATTACCAGTCTCAATGTGCTTTCTTTACCTCTCTAGTTGTAGAACTTCCACTCAGCCAGCTTTCCCATGGTTCTGGGTGGTAGTTGTTCTGCCTTTTAGTTGATGTGGTTGTGAGAGGCAGCAAGTATAGGTGTTTACCTATGGTGACACCTTGGTTCTTGTTTTACCATAAATTCTTTGTGTGCGCGCGTGTGTGTGTGTGTGTGTGTGCGCGCGCGCACACACTCAGTAAATTATTTTTTATTTATTTTTAATTTAATAAATCTTTATTGTTCAGATTATTATAATTGTTCCTCTTTCTCCCCTGCTCTCATGGCTACCCTCCACCCAGTACCACCCCACCCAATGCCCTTACCTCCCCCGCCACTGTCCTCATCTATAGGTGAACAATTTTTGTCTAGTCTCTTCCTGCACCTCCCACACCCTTTTCCCCCCAAGAATTGTCAGTCCACTCCCTTTCTATGCCCCTGATTCTATTATATTCACCATTTTATTCTATTTATCAGATTTTTAATTCACTTGATTTTTTTAGATACACTTATTGATAGACATGTATTCATAATTTTTATCCTTACCTTTTTCTTCTTCCTCCTCCTAAAGAATACCTTTCAGTATTTCATATAATACTGGTATGGTGATGATAAATTCCTTTACCTCTTTATTATCTGTGAAACTCTTTATCTGACCTTCAATTCTGAATGATAGCTTTGCTGGGTAAAGTAATCTTGGTTGTAGGTTCCTGCTATTCATCTGTTTGAATATTTCTTGCCACTCCCATCTGGCCTGCATAGTTCCTGTTGAGAAATCAGCTGACAATCGTATGGCTGCTCCCTTGTAGGTAATTAAGTGTTTTTCTCTTGCTGCTTTTAATATTCTCTCTTTGTCTTTTGCTCTTGGCATTTTAATTATGATGTGTCTTGGTGTGGTCCTCTTTGGATTCCTCTTGTTTGGGGTTCTGTGCACTTTCTGGACTTGTAAGTCTATTTCTTTCACCAGGTGGGGGAAGTTTTTGGTCATTATTTCTTCAAATAGGTTTTCAGTATCTTGCTTTCTCTCTTCTTCTGGCACCCCTATAATTCTGATGTTGGTGTGCCAGAGGCTCCTTACACTATCTTCAAATTTTTTTATTCTTTTTTCTTTTTGCTTTTCTGATGTTTTTTGAGTGTTTTTTGCTTCTTTGTATTTCGAATCTTTGACTTGATTTTTGCTTTCCTATAGTCTCTGTATAATATTTTTTAATTTCAGTCAGTGTATGTTTAATTTCTAGTTGGTCCTTTTTCATATCCTCACGGGTCTCATTAAATTTATCGGCCTTTTCTAGGAAAATCTTTAAAAACCTTATAACCATGGTTTTTAACGCAATGTCGACTCATTTGTTTTCCTTCATTTTTTTCATTTGTGATCTGTTTCTTTGTCTCCACATTTTTGCTGTTTCCCTGAGTTGGTCAATTAGCTTTGTGTGGTAGGTGTCCTCTAGGGGACAGTTGCTCATCCTCCCCAGTTACCTGAAGTAAATACTCTTGGTGCACCCCTTTATGGGCTGCACTGTCTTGTTGTAGTTAAACCTAGATTGTTGTTGGTATCATTGGGAGGGGCTAGCCTTCTGGCCAAATGGCTATGAGGATCAGCTGTAGTCTACACTGGGAGAGCTTCTGTCCTCAGCTTGGATGGGGGAGAGTCTTAGGGATGAGCAGTCAGCCTTGGTTTCCCATCAGCCCCACCCTAAGCAGTTCCTGGGTCTCAGTGTCCCATGGCAATGGCTGCACACACTTCTGAGAGAAAGCTGTCCTTGAGTTTTGCCCGCTGACAGACAGTCCAGTTTCTCCATGAATGAGTCTGGATACCCAAAGTCTCACCTGAAACTGGAGTAGAGTGCAGTCGGGAGGTTTTGTTTTCCTCCTGAACAAGAGAGCCAGCCATGCACTCAGTTCACACACCTCTGCTGTTCCCCTGATTCTCAGTGTGCTTCCTCCTGACAGTTCAGTTTTACCCCATATGAGTCTGGTTTCCCTAAGACTTGCCCGAAACTTGAGTTCAGTGCAGTAGGAAGCCTTTGTCTCCCTCCCTGTTCGAAAAAATCAGCCGCATATTCAGCTGCCCACCCTTTCCATGCACGTATGTCTCTGCACCTCTGAACCTCTGTCTCTGCGTCTCCACATCTCTGCCCTCTGCACCTCTTCTGAGTCTCCATGTCCTTTTATCTTTCCTTCTAGTTGTAAAATATCCCCTCAGCCAGCTTTCCGGTGGTTCTGAATGATGTCTGTTTTGTCTTTTAGTTTCATTTTTGGAACTGTTGTGTGAGGCAGCAGTATAGGTGTTTACCTATGCCACCATCTTGGTTCCTCCCCCCTACCATAAATTCTTAATCTGCCTATGCCTTTTAATTTCAGTAAAGTGTATCCATGCCTGACTCTAAAAGAGCTATGGCTGAATCTAAGGATGGCTCTATCAGACTGGCTGTGATTTCAAAATGTAAATTTGAGATTGTAATGGTTTTCAGTTTATCCATCAACAAACAAGGCAGCTCTAAGAATTTCATGCACACACATGTTTATTTTACAGAGTGATCCTAATGATAAAAATAAAACAGTACTGTAATATGAATGCCTCCTTAGGACAGACCCCACTCAGCCTCTTAGCAAAAGCCTGATAGCTGTTCTTAGTGCTCCTCAAAGTTGTGTTCAGCCCATCCCACCCAGGCGTAGGGAGAAGGGACTTCTGAGTACCCCAATTAGAGAGCCCAGCAAGCCTCCTGCATACAAGCCTGCAGTCAACCCCTCTCCTCAGGAAGAGTACTCCATCAGTTGTCAGAAGGCCTGACAAGATGAAATGTGTAAGATACAAAAGGAGACAACGGAGCACTTCCTAAGGGAAGGTGTAGGTCACCAGGATAGGGAGCTTGAAAAGGGGGCTGGTGAAAAAGAAGAAAGGAATTTAGTGGGAGCGAGAAAGGGAGGTAGGGGTATGGGATGCCTGCCATAGTCAATAGTAGTAGTGTGTCTTCTCACAAAGAGTAATTCCTTTATCCTTCTAAAGAATCAAAAGAACAAATAAATGAATAAACAAAACAGAAACTGACTCATGGAGTCTGAGAGTTGCCAAATGGGAGGGGGGTTATGTGTTAGAAGAAAAAGGTGAAAGAGTTAACTATTAAAATGAGTACAAAATAGTACAGCATATGAAATATAGTTAATAATATTATAATAACTATGTATGATGCCAGGTGGTATTTATGAGGGGTTCACTTTATAAATTATATAAATGTATAACCTCTGTGCTGTATACCTGAAACTAATAAAATAATATTGAATGTGAACCATAATCTGAAAAAAAAAACTTTTAATTAAAAAAAAAAAGAATGGGCTACTCTGTCGATTGGAACTGAACACCTTAGTGTCACTAGCTGCAATGGGTAAGGTGGAGGAACCAATAGTCCTACAGCAACCAAGACATCTCACCCCCAGGAATAGGAGACCACAACACTATACTTTCTGTGTTCCCTACCTACAACAGTTTGACAATCAACAACCTGAAGTGACAAGAAAGGTGTATTTCCTGTTGCACAGTTGTTATAGTGTTTGTTTCTACATTGTTGTATTTGCTCTCCTGTTCGCTCCATTTTAGTTGCAGAGCTCTGAAGTCTCTAAAACAAAATAGGTATTTGCTGATTCATGGAGACAGAAAGTGAAATGGTGGTTGCCAATGGCTTGGGTAAGGTGGACTGAGGAAATGTTTAATGAGTATAGAGTTTCAGCTTCACCAAATTAAAAGGGTACTGGAGATGGAGGGTGATTATGGATATACAATGATGTGAATGTACTTATTGCCACTGAACTGTACATTTAAACATGGTTATTATGGTAAATTTTATATTATGTGTGTTTTACCACAATTTTTAATTAAATGGTATTTGATTATTTTCATGGTCAGTAAAGAAAAGGGAAAAGTATCCAGGTGAATGTATCCCCCATTCCACAGCTAATTTTGAGATCAGAAAAGGGAATATTAGCAATTGCTGAAAGAAAAAGAAAAGTAAACTCTATCCCAAGAGTCTAAAGCATAAAAATGAGGGAAAATTGTGTTTTGAGAGGCAGGAAAAGCCTCTAGATTGGCTCTGGGTGGTGGCAGTAGAAAAGTCTTTGGGCAAGTCAAATTTAGCACATTCTTCCAGAAACCCCATGAAAAGGCCACTCACTCTGTCTTTTTTTATTTTTAAGTAAATGATTTTCTTTAATTTTTATTTTATTTTTTATTATTTATTGTTGAAAGTATTACATATGTCTCTTTTTCCCCCCATTGACCTTTCCCAACTCACCCCTGCCTCCCCCTCACCGCCCAGCCTTGCCTTTACCACCCTATTGTCTGTGTCCATGGGTTATATATATACCCAAATGAGTTCATTGGTTCATCTCTTCCCACCCACCCTCCCCTGCCTTCCCTCTGATATTTGACAGTCTGTGTGATGTTTCTGTGTCTCTGGATTTATTTTTCCCCATCAGTTTATGTTGTTCATTAGATACCACATATGAGTGAGGTCATGTAATACTTACCTTTCTCTGACTGGCTTATTTCACTTAGCATAATGCTCTTCAGGTCCCTCCATGCTGTTGCAATTGGTAAGAGTTCTTTCTTTTTTACAGCTGTCTAGAATTCCTAAAATTTAGAAACAGCCTAAGTGCCTATCAGCAGATGAGTGGATTAAAAACACTCTCTCGCTCTTCATTGTCTTTTCTAAACCACTGCTATTCTATCTTTCCTCAAGAGCCTCTTCCTTCGAAGCTTGTGCTATCCTGTAACACCATTGTTTTCCAACCTCTTCTCTAGTATACCAGAAGGTCTTGGTGTCAGGCTCAAAGTCTCTCTCTCTCTCCTGGACTCGTGCCAGCGTCTGAGGAGCTTGTGTTCACAATGATGACTTAGCTTATATGATTTTCTTGGTACACATGAGTGCCAGGCACTGTATCAGGGACTTTGCATCACCACGACCTCACAACATACCTGAAGTTCAGCTATAACACCACTATTTAAAAATAACAGGGACTGGGAATTCTAAACCATGTTGGTCAGCCTCTTAAATTCATGTTCTCCTCCTCTAAACACTGTCTCAGAATGCATCTAAAATATAAACCTGAAAATCTTACTCTCTGACCATACCCTTACATTGGTATCTCTCTCACTAAACTCCATTTCATCAAGAGTCCAAACCCTCAAGCCTGCCTTTACGCCCAATTTATCAACCCTTCCTAACAGTTCTTTCTTCCAGAGCTATGGCCAAAAGAAATGCCAGGAAAACTTTTTATGAGATTGTTTTTTTTATTCAATGCCCATGTGATGACTCTTCCCCCTCTCCCTGACCCTGCCCTTTGATCACCAGACTACTGATTAAATTAGTGGAATCCTCTAGGCCTAGAATTATAAGCAATGTTATGATGGTGATGTAAGTTGTGGTTTGAACTTTAATAAGTGTGTTAGATTGGTTGAAACCAAGTGGAGAGTAAGCAGCTGAAGGCAGGTGGCACTGGTTAGAACCATGGCTACTCCCAATTGGCCTCATTAAATGAGACACTCTGCTTTCTCTTAACAGTCTTGGTCTAACAGGATGATGTCACTGCTAGCATTCACTGAAAGACATGTTGTCTCTCTCTATCCTGAAGACAGTGACTCAGGACAATAGGGGTCCCACATGTGGCTGAAAAAATTCTTCAGTCCCTTTACCTTCCATCAACACATACCTCCTGATATGAGACAACAAAATGCACTCTTCAATAATAAACTCCCTCCCTCTTCTCAGGGGTCAAGGTTTGCAGAAGGAATTTGGAAGTGAATAAAGTGAAGTTTTGTAATTTAATGTAAAAGCATATTTATGCCAATGTGTTCTATGCAATTAGACATAACAAAAATGTAAAAGAATATGAGATAGATCTGTAACAAGTTCTGAACTCTTGGTTATCAATAATACATAGCATAATATCTGGTCAATCACATCAACAACATCCTCATCAATATCTCTAGTCTCTTGCTCTGTTGTTCTTTCCTGTTCCCTCTCTGACAAATCCCCAGCAGCTCTCTGACTTCCTCAATTCTGAATATTCTGCTACTATTGGAATCACCAAACGCTGTTGATTACCCAAATTACAAACTTAAGAGCTTCAACCCTAGCTCTGCCTTAAATATTCCTCTATTGTATTTCCTTATAGAAGCACTTCTAAAACTATTCCATGTTCTTCAAGTTCCATACCCAATCATAGCCCCTAACTTCAAAAAAGAAGTCATCCACAACTTCCATCCCAGCCACTTTTCAAGTTTTACTTCCATTCATCTTCCCTACTTCTTTCTTACCCCCCCCCCCAAAAAAAGTATGCTACTCCTTTCCAGGGCCAGTTACTTTATTTGAATTTTTATCCCATCTTGCCTTCCTCTTCTAGGATATTTCATCAGTTCTTGAGTCTTCTCCATCAAATAATCAATAAATCAAACATTTCCTCAATTCCACCTACTCCTCAAACCACCATTCATAGCTTCCTTTCCATTTGCCACCACGCCTATTTGTGATACTCATGCCCTCCACTGCCTCACCTGCCATTCACTCTTCAGCTTGTCGTAATTTAGTTCCCAATCCTACTCGTATATTGAAGTTTTCCTGGAAATGTAAAAAACTTCCTATTTGTCAAACCCAGTCTTAAGTTCTCATCCAACTCCCCTTTTTGAAGTTATTGCATGGCCATAAAGTGATATAATGCAGGTTAGAAGCAAGAGTATTAAACTAGGTGGCCTGGGTGCAGTTCAGTTTCCTTTAATTACAAAACCTTTGATCTTGAGTTGAGTTACTCAAGCTACCTGTACCTCAGTTTCCTCATCCTTAAAATGGAGAATGTGCTAATAATAGCTCATGGCATTTAAGATTTATTAGCTAGCTTAGTAAAAGAAGAGGTACAATCTGAGATAGTGAAAAGCTAAACTAGGAGTCAGGGGAACAAGTGTTTAACCCCAGCTATAGAATCTTTGTAACAACAATATGTTTGGGTCTCATTTTTTTAAATTGACTGAGAAATCATAAAAGTCCTTGCCAGCCCTAAACACTTCTATGAAAAATTAAACAGTTTAATAACAATTTGAGAAAATGTTCAAATGAGTGTTAAATGAACAACTTCTGGTAAAGGCCTCAAGGAAAGGTAAGGTTTTATGAGCAGAAAATTTGAAGGAAGATGAACGAGTAAAATTTCAGTGAATCTCTAAAAGATGAAGAGGATTTTGATAGTTGTAAAAGGAAGGTGAGCCAAGACCGGTTTGGCTCAGTGGATAGAGCGTCGGACTGCAGACTGAAGGGTCCCAGGTTGGATTCCAGCAAGGGCATGTACCTTGGCTGCGGGCACATCCCCAGTAGGGAGCGTGCAAGAGGCAGCTTATCGATGTCTCTCTCTCATCGATGTTTCTGACTTTCTATCCCTCTCCCTTCCGCTCTGTAAAAAATCAATAAAAATATTTTTAAAAAAAGAAAGAAAAAGGAAGGTGGGGTTTCCAAGTTTTAGAAGCAAAATAACAAAAGCACAGCCAGAAAACCTCCATGCCAAAGATATCTTTCCCATGACCTTCCCATGTTAACAGGTTCTGAATTTCAGTTAATGGTTTTGAAGTTGTAATTAAACTATAAATAACTCCTTTGTCATTGATAAAATGAATTTAACCTACACTCTACCACTGTTTAAAGTAATTTGTAGAAGATTGGTTAATGAAGGTTATACACCAAATATTAATTGTGGTTGTCTCTCGGCAGTGGTTGAGATATTTTTTAGATTTATCTATATTTTCTAAAATGAGCATGAATTGTCATTTATAATTAGAAATAATAAAAACATTTTTAAGATTTAAGTGCAATTAAGGAAGTGGTGACATCTGAAACCATTAGTAGTGGGAGAGATTGTTTGACAGATGGTTGAGACTCAGTTGAAGACATAGAGATGACAGGGCCATTGAGAGAGCTATTGCAAGAGGGGATAGTAAAGCATTGACTCTGCCTAGTTCCTAAACTTGCCCCTGCAAAGGTATATGCTAACCTCTTAAAGTCCATTTTATTCCTTTTTATCCCCACTTTTATTTCTAGAACCCAAAAGGATTCAAGGATTTGGTTAATTGCAAACTATCTGTCCAGTTGTCTGGTTGTTTGTTCAACCAATCAAAGCATAATATGCAAATGATATGCTAAGGCCACTCAACAGCTCACTATGATGTGCACTGACCACCAGGGAGCAGGTACTACAACCAGAAGGTTAGCTTGCTGCTAGGGTCCAGCCCATCAGGACTGAACAAGTTGGGCCAGACATGCCTTGGAGCCCTCCTACCATCCCTCCCCAGATGACCAGCCTCCCTTGTCTCTTGCCTGCCCCAGTCATGCACTGGTTGTGCCCTCTCTGAATCCGGACTCCTCGGGGAATGTCAGAGAGCTGGTTTTAGCCCAATCCTGCAGGCCAGGCTGAGGAACCCCACTGATGCACAAATTCGTGCATACATAAAGTTGATACATAAAGGATGATAACTATTCATTCTTTTTTCAGTGACAAATGTCTGTCAGTTATTCCACACCTCAGTCCTTACTCTCAGATTTGTGGCACATTGGAGAAGTTACTGGAGTTCTGAGGAGTGAAAGGTGGGCAAGATGACTCATGAACAAGCATGATGGGGATTATTTTTATATACTTTAAGATATATTCTAATTCATTTTTTTTCTATAAATCAGATTTTCCATAGCCTTTCCATAATTATGGTCTCAGAGAAGGGGGAAAAAGCAACTCTTTCCTCAGGAGCTAGGACACTACTTAGGAATATTTCCTACCAACCTGAGAGGAAATTAAATAAAACTTTCCAATGGCTTCAAAAAAGAGACAAGCAGGGAGACAATTATGGCATGGTTTCTGTGCCTTGGGCTTAAGTCTCAAAGTGAGAGCTTGTTAGATGGAGACTGAGGGGAAAATCAAAAGTAGAGGGGTTTCCACCCCCACTTCCTATTGAGACTCCAAGAAGAAATCTCATCCCAAAACAACTTCTTATAGGAAAGTTTCAGGAGAGGAAAAACAGTATGATTAGAAGAAAGAAGTTCTGAGATAGCACTCCAAATTTTTCCTCAGCTCCCATGTGGCATGGAAGGGATCCACAAATTCCCATATGACCCCATTGAGGGATTCCTGGTGGGTTTCCAAGAAGGTTGCCAAGGGCACAGAGCAAACTACCTAGTGTGGGAATAAATGAGAATCCCAAAAGTCCCCAGGAGCATGTGTAGAGCCAGCAAGAGATCAGGTGGGTCCAGTCATGTGGGGATGAGCAATCGCCAGAGTCCAACTGAAAAGAGAGAAACTCAAGTTGCCTGGAAGCAGACACCAGCAGACAGGCAATGACCTGCAGACAAGTGACACTGCCACAGAGCACAGAGGGCAGTAAAAAGGCCTAAGTATGCTCTGCCCAGACCTTGAAGTAACTTAATACCCATGGCACTATGGTAACTGTTTAACAACAGACTTTCCAGAGAGGAAAAGCTCTAATTTGTTGCATTTGGGGATTTTCATGCTACCAATGCAGACTTCAAGATACCATTGAACTTGGATTTGGGAAAAGATTAGATACATATAAACCATTATATAGTATTTTCACTTATAGATATAACTAGAGGCCTGGTGCACAAAATTCATGCACAGATAGGGTCTCTAAGCCTGGTGGTGATCATGGCTGATTGGGGCCTTCCAGCTGCTGGCTGGGGCCTCCCGTCATTCTGCACCACCCCCTGGTCATCAATGCACATCATAGCAAGCAATTGAACTCTCAGTCTACAGGTCAAACTCCTGAGGGGACATTTTGAATATTAACCTTTTGTATATAGAGATAGACATAACTTTGACAGCATATATAATAGTGAAATGTAGTCAAATAATTGGAAAATGATGAGTTTTGAGCACTATTTTTTCACTATTATTTATTTAATTGTAAGTTTACATAACTTAATTGTTAATAAAGATTGTGTTTAAAAATTGACTTGCAAAATTTCCAAAAATTTAACAGTCAATTCTAGTAAGCTAATGCAAGACAGCTAGAGCATGCTTAAGAACATTTACTCATTTTCTCTGAATGTCCTATAGGAGCAATATAGGTGGAATGCAAGAAAAATAAAACAACTGGATCATTCACCCAATATAAATTATCATTGATTGACATGTGTAAGTATCTACTATTACCTCCAACACCTTCATTTCCAACCTTGAAGGCTCAGGAAGAAGATGAAATCAGTCACACACAAAAATAATTAAACTATATTTTCTTGACACATCTACATTTTAGTGTGTCTCAATTAGAAATTCTATGCCAAGTAATGAATCCTCCAATGACAATAGCATATGTGGGTGGGGCTTTATTATTCTCACATAACAAGGCTTGTACTTCATAGTCACAAAATGACTGCCCCAGCTCCAGACAACATATTTACATTAAAGCCAAGATGAAAAAGAAGAAAGCCCAGCATTTTCTGTACCTTCTTATCAGGGGCACAAAAACTTCCCCAGGAATCTGCCTTCTATTGCCCTTCCCCAGTCTCTTCCTCCCAGTGGACTTCTGCTGCTTCAGTCTTACTGGTCAGAACTGGCTTACTCAGCCATCCTTAGATGCAAGGAAGACTGGGGGAAATATCTTAATTGGCTTAGGCCAGTCAGGATTCACTGTCCCAACTTTGACATGCTGCTGCCAATAAATGAACAAAATCAGGATTCTGGTAGCAAGGAAGAAAGCAGTAATGGAGAACAGGCAAGCTGGAAGCAAGTCTGGTACAACATAACTCAATATTTCTGATCCCAATTCACACAAGAAAGTGGAAGGACTATTTTAAATGGAGAAGAACCAAGATTGGCATTTGTTTGCCAGAGTATAAGATGTAAATACAAGAAGATTCTGGAAGAATCTCTCATATCTGAGGCAGAAGTTATTAGGGTGCAAACAGAAGTGAGGCCTGGAGAAGTCAAACTCCTAGAGGAAGGCATTTTCTTTTAGCCATTTCAAGAACAGGAAATTGGTTAAAGACAATGCAGTCCAGTGTTAAAGAGGTTTCTCTGTCAGGAAATATTAGGGAATAATAGTTGTTTAATACTTAAGGTTGCTTACAACTTTTACCAAGCAATGCTTTCTAGAGACCTGAGTTCCACTTACTCCTTCCTTAGCACATACTTCAGGTGTCATTCTTAGATCTGGGAAGAACAGTAGAATGAGAAGGAAAGTGAAAGGAAGGTCCTTCCTTCCCTGCCTCTGGTGAACCTCTGGACTGGCAGAGGTTAATTACCTAAGAGGTTGGGGTTTATTCCTTGGTAAAGGAGCTGAATGACTAAACATCCATGAATACTAAGTAGCACAGCCCATAATCAAATGAAGCCCATATTAACCTGGCTGGGCGTGTGACTGTCATTTGGTTAATCAACAAATTGTAGGAGTCAAACTAGATCAGGAAAAAGACAAGTCACAGATGCTCAGGACTGGGGCAGATGGCAGCAGGTGGAGTGAAAGACTAACTACTTAGTCAAGAATTAAATGTTAAACTAAAAGTTCCACATTAGCTTTTGTGAAATAAAATGTAGATCCTTTAATTGAAAAAGTTGAATAAATGCAAATAATTTCAAGTAAAAGCGTTCTGAGATTCAACTGCAAATATTACATTTGTGAAATAAGTTTATTGTTTTTTATTTTTTTATTATTTAAAGCATTACATATATATATATATATATATATATATATATATATATATATATATATATATATCTCCTTTTTTCCCAATTGACCTTCCTCCAGCCTCCTCTACACTCTGTCACATGCCCTCATCCCACCTCACCCCCAGGGTCTTGTGTCCATTGGTGTACTTATATGCATGCATACAAGTCCTTTGGTTGATCTACTTCCCACCCCCCGCCCCAACACTCCCGTCTTACCGCTGTAATTTGATAGTCTGTTCAGTGCTTTACTGCCTCTGTATCTATCTTTTTATTCATTGAGTTATAATGTTCTTTATTTTCCATAAATGAGTGAGATCATGTGGTATTTTTCTTTCATTGCCTGGCTTATTTCACTTAACATAATGCTCTCCAGATGCATCCATGGCTGCTTCAAATGGTAAGAATTCCTTCTTTTCTATAGCAGCATAGTACCCTGTTGTATAGATGTACCATAGTTTCTAAGCCACTCATCTGATGGGCATTTAGGCTGTTTCCAAATCTTAGCTATGGTGAGTTGTGCTACTATGAACATAGGGGTGCATATATCCTTTTTGATTGGTGTTTCTAGTTTCTTGAGATATATTCTTAGAAGTGGGATTACTGGGTCAAATGGGAGCTCTGTTTTTAGTTTTTTGAGGAAACTCCACACTCCTCATAGTGGCAGCACCAGTCTGCACTTCCATCAGCAATGCACAAGGGCTCCTTTTTCTCCGCATCCTCACCAGCATCTGTTGTTTGTTGATTTGTTGATGATTGCCATTCTAACAGGTGTGAGATGGTACTGCATTGTCATTTTGATTTGCATCACTGCAATAATTAGTGATTTTGAGCATGATTTCACATGACTCTTGGCCTTCCTTCTGTCTTCTTTTGAAAAGATTCTATTTAGGTCCATTGCCCATTTTTTTGTTGGATCATTTATCTTCCTTTCATTAAGTTGTATAAATTCCCTGTAGATGTTGGAGATTAAACTTTTATCAGTGATAACATTTGCAAATATGTTCTCCTATACAGTGGGCTTTCTTGTTGTTTTGTTGATGGTTTCTTTTGCTGTGTAAAAGCTTTTAATTTTGATGTAGTCCCATTTATTTTCTCTTTAGCTTCCATTGCCCTTGGAGTAGTATTGGTGAAGAAATTGCTTCAGCATATGTCTGAGGTTTCTCTGCCTATGGATTTCTCTAGTATTTGTGTGGTTTCCCGTCTTATGTTTAAATCCTTTCTCCATTTTGAGTTTATTTTTGTGTATGGTGTAAGTTGATGGTCCAGTTTCTTTTATTTTTATTTTTTTGCACGTATCTGTCCAATTTTCCCAACACCATTTATTGAAAAGACTCTGCTAACTCCATTGTATGTTCATGCCTCCTTTGTCAAATATTAATTGAGCATAGAGGTTTGTGTCAATATCTGGGTTCTCTATTCTATCCCATTGGTCTATATGCCTGTTTTTGTGCCAGTACCAGGCACTTTTGAGAACAGTGGCTTTGTAATACAGCTTGAAATCTGGTATCGAGATCCCACCTACTTTGTTCTTCTTTCTCAGGATTGCTGTGGCTATTCAGGATCTCTTTTTATTCCAGATGAAATTTTGGAGAGTTCTTTCTATGTCTGTGAGATATGCCAATGGTATTTTAATGGGGATTGCATTGAATGTAGAGATTGCTTTGAGTACTATGGACATTTTAATAATGTTGATTCTACCAATCCATGAACATAATATGCTCTTCCATCTGTTTATGTAGTCCTCTATCTCTTTTTTCAGTGCCCTGTAGTTTTCTGCTTATAGATCTTTTACCTCAAGTTTATTCCTAGGTATCTTAATTTTTTTTTTTTGGTGTAATGATAAATGGGATTGCTTTTTTAGTCTCTCTTTCTGTAAGTTCACTATTGCTGTATAGAAATGCCATTGATTTCCTGGCATTAATTTTTCATCCTGCTACATTGCCAAAGTCATTTATTAAGTCTATTAGTTTTATGTACAATAGCATGTCATCTGCAAATAAGAACAGCTTTACTTCTTTTTTTTACAATTTGGATGCCATTTATTCCTTCTCCTTGTCTAATTGCAGTGATGAATACTTCCATTATTATGTCGAACAGGAGTGGTGATAATGGGCATTTCTGTCGTGTTCCTGTTCTTAGGGGAATTGGTTTTAGTTTTTGCCCATTGAGTATGATGTTAGCTGTGGGTTTATCATACATGACTTTTATTATGTTGATATGTCATCCTTCTAGTCCCACATTTTTGTGAGTTTTATCAAGAAAGAGTGTTGGATTTTGTCAAATTCTTTTTCTGCATCAATTGATATGACTATGTGATTTTTATCTCTCAATTTTTTATGTGATGTATCACGTTTATTGATTTGAAAATATTGTACCATCCTGGGATAAATCCTACTTGGTCATGGTGTATAATCTTTTTGATGTACTGCTGGATCTGATTTGCTAGAATTTTGTTGAGGATTTTGGCATCTATGTTCATGAGGGATATTGGCCTGTAATTCTCTTTCATTGTGTTGTCTTTATCTGGTTTTGGTATTAGGGTGATGCTAGCTTCATAAAATGTGTTTGGAAGTGTTCCATCCTCTTGAACTTTTTGTAGTAATCTGAGGAGGATAGGTTTTAGTTCTTTCTGGAATGTTTGACAAAACTACCCTGTGAAGCCATCTGGCCCTGGTCTTTTGTTTGCTGGAAGCTTTTTGATTACTGCTTCAATTTCTTCCATAGTTATTGGTCTATTGAGCTGTTTAGGTTCTTCCTGATTGAGTTTTGGAAGGTTATATTTTTATAGGAGTATGTCCATTTCCTCTAGGTTGTCTAGTTTGTTGGAATAGAATTGTTCATAGTATTTTTTAACAATCCTTTGTATTTTGGTGGGGTCTGTTGTTATTTCACCTATTTCATTTCTGATTTTATTTATTAGGGTCCTCTCTCTTTGCTTCTTGGTGAGCCTGGCTAGAGGTTCATCAATCTTGTTTATCCTTTCAAAGAACTAACTCTTGGTTTTGTTGATCTTTTGTTTTGTTTCTTTGCTCTCTATACCGTTTATCTCCTCTCTAATCTTTATTATTTCCTTACTTCTGCTTACACTGGGCTTTTATTGTGGCTCTCGTTCTAACTCTTTGAGTTGTAGGGTTAGGTAATTTATTACCATTGTTTCTTGTTTTTTGCAGTAGGGTTGTAGAACTATAAACTTCCCTCTCAAGAATGCTTTTGCCGTGTCCCATAGATTTTGCATTGTTATGTTTTCATTGTCATTTGTTGCCATGATGTTTTTTATTTCTTCTTTGATCTCTCTGGTAACCCAGTAATTGTTTAATAGCATGCTGTTTAGTCTCCATGTGTTTGATTTTTTTTGGATTGTTTTTATTGTAGTTAATTTTTAGATTTATGCCATTGTGATCTGAGAATATGCTTGATATGATTTCTATCTTCTTGAATTTGAAGAAACTTTGCCTATAACCCAACATATGATCTATCTTTGAAAATGACCCATGTATGCTTGAGAAGAATGTATATTTTGTGGCTTTGGGGTGAAATGTTCTGAAGATGTCAATGAATTCCATCTGGTCTAGTGAGTTATTTAGGAATGATGGTTTTTTGCTGATTTTTTGTTTAGAGGATTTATCCAATGGTGATAGTGGGGTATTAAAGTCTCCTACTATGATTGCATTGCTTCAATTTCTCCCTTGATATCCTCCAGGAGTTTTTTTATGTATTTGGGTGCTCATGTATTGGGTGTGTATATGTTTACCAGAGTTATATCTTCTTATTGGATTGCTCCCTTTAGTATTATGAAGTGGCCTTCCTTATCTCTTGTAATGTCCTTCATTTTGAGATCTAATTTGTCAGATATAAGTATTGCTACCCCTGCTTTTTTTCATTTCCATTTGCCTGAAAAAAACTTTTTCTATTCCTTCACCATCAGTGTGTGTGTGTGTGTGTGTGTGTGTGTGTGTGTGTGTGTGTGTGTTTCCTGAGGTGGTTTTCTTGTAGACAGCAGTTATATGGGTCGTGTTTTCTTATCTAATCTGTTACCCTGTGTCTTTTGATTGGGGCATTTAATCCATTTACCTTTAAAGTTATTACTGATAGGTACTTATTTGTCACCATTTTTATCCTTTACCCCTGTATTTCTTCTTCACTTTCTTTTTTTTTTTTTTTACAGCAGTCCCTTTAGCATTCTTACATTGATGGTTTGGTAGTAATAATTTCCCTTAGTTTTTTTTGTCTGTGAAGCTCCTGGCTTAAAGCAGTATTCTTGGATTCAGACCCTTCCTTTGCATGACTTTGTATATTTCATTCTATTGCCTTCTTGCCAGATGAATTACTGTTGAGAAATCAATCGCTAGTCAGATGGGGGATCCCATTTTTCATTTCTTCTTGGTTCTTCTTCATTTCCTCTTGGTTCTTACACATATTGTCAAATTTGTCTTCCATTCTTTTCAGCCACCTTATGACCATTTCTCTGAATTATTCCTCTGACAAGTTTCTTGTCTCCATTTCGTTTACTTCCCTTTCTGGTGATGCCTGCTTTTCTTTCATATACAGGTTGTTTATTTGTCTCCCCATGGTCTCTCTTCTCTGAGTGTCTGGTTATGTAGTTCTCTCTCTCTCTGGCATTGGTTTAAAGGCACAAAACACAAACACAACCAGGTACAATGTACAAGGCACTGAACAGAAATGTATTCACAATATTAATAACCCCAAATACAGGTGACCACCCCAGAAAGGCAAATTAGAGGCTAGGAGACAAAGAAGAAGAGGGAGGGGAAAGGAGTGCAAAAATGAAATTGGGGAAAGGAAAAAAAAGTAAGAGAGAAAAGAAAGAAAATAAAAAAGAAGAGGCAAACAAACTATATATATGGGGAGAAAACTCCAATAGAACAACCACTAATCCCAATAAATGCCAGCAGCAAATATCTGGAGATTAATACAAACTACAAACAACAACTAATATCAAGCAAGGTGAGGGAAAACAGAAGCAAAAAACAAAACAAACAAAAAATAATAAGCAAAACAATCTCACAAACAAGCATAAAAATCAATATAATCAAGCAAACAACAAAAAGACAGAGAGGAAAAAAACAATTTTTTGGATATTGAAGACAGAGAAGAGAGAGGTGTGTATGGACTTGGAGCAGGGATTGGAAATTAGATATATAAATAGAGTCAAATTTTAACAGGGGGTAAAAGAAAGAATAGGGAAAATCTAAAGCAGAAATAGGGTAAGAGAAACAGGACAACAGAAGGGGAAAAGTGAGGAAGAGAGTGATGGTGTAAAGGTAAAGTTGAGATAGAGTAAAATTATGCTAGAGGAAAGATGAAAATAGAATGTAGAACATTAATCCCAAAGCAAAATAAAGAGAAAATAAAATGACTTTTAAAAAGATAAAATAGTAGAGGTAATAATACTGATTGAAAATAAAAATGTAATAATTAAAAAGGTAAAATCAATTGAGGAAAAAAGAAAAAAAATAGTTTCATAAGTAAAAGATGAAAAAAATAAAGAAATAAAAATAAAACTGTGCAGTAGTGAAGGTCATTCACTTCCTCTATTGTTCTGTTTGGCTCACCTGTTTCCTAGTCAGGTCAGTATTGCAGTTCTCTGCATTCCACTGCTCCTTAGTGTTGTAGCCAATCCTGATTTTTAAGCAGGCAGTGTGTCTTAATTTCTTGTATTCTTTTATTTGTATTTACACAAGAGTCAACTTGTGATTCAACCCCTGGGTGGCAGAGTTTCTGGATTGACCTTCCAGGTCTATAGGTCCTCTCTAGCCAGTGCTTGATCCTGCTTTCCCTGTGGCACTCAATACCAATTAATGGGAATGTATTGCTCCAGAGCTGGTCTCTGATGGTTATTCCCCGCTCTGATTACCAGGTTCCAGAAAAACAACTTTTCTCTGCAGTCTCTTAGGGTGTCCCCAATTGGGTGATCCTATGTATTGGGCTTAGTAATCAGAAACAAGGATTTAAAGAGAAAAAAGAAAAAAAAGAGAGAGAGCCAGCGTGAGTGTGCAAACTCCAGGGCTGTGCTCAAGTCTGTTCCGTGTTTTCCCCCCCTTGGGTCTAAGTAGCCAGCACACTTTTGAATTTTTTAGGCTGTCCTTTTGTGCCCAGATCAAAATGGGTTGCTTTAGAATTCCCCTTCTGCTGGCAGCTCTGAGGACCCCCTTCCACATTCATGGGTCTCGCCAGTCCCAACAGCCACAGATTTTTCTAGGTGAAGAATTCCCCGGGCCCTCCAGCTGCCGCAGTGAGTGGCTTCTCTCTCCTGCTGGGACCAGAGGCCTCACCTTACCTCAGGCGACACTGCATCTTTCCGTGGTGGAGTGTAGAACTCCTCTGAATCCACATGTTCACACCAACTGGGACCAGTGCTCTGGGGTTCCAGCTGTTCTGTGGGTGGCACAGTTGTAGATTTTCAGGCTTCTGGTAACATCCACTTTCCCCTTCAAGATGGCACAGCCTCCACGTCCGAGCCGGTTGCCCCAGGAGGGAACCCAGCAGCAATGGATCTGCCCTGTCAGGGGAGCGCCATCCAGCAGTCCCCCACCTTCTCCTGGAGTATAGCTATCCCTCAACTCACCAACAAACACTGCACATGCGACCCTCAGCTGTTCTTTCTATCTGCTCTGGGACAAGGCACGGGCACATCTGTCTATTCCACCGCCATTTTTTTTTATCCTCTAAGTTTGTTATTACAGTGTAACATATCTAATGCCTTTCCCTTCTCATATAGTGTTAACTTGTTTAAAGAACATTGACACAATAACATTTTGAATTTATTGTTTTCTGGGTTTCTCAAAGTTTTCTCCTTAAAGTCTTGATTTGTGGGAAGAAAAAAAAAGCAGTTGCTATGTCTTTAAACAAGTGCTCAGACTTAAAAATGTTAACTAATTTCATTTTCTTGATAAAATTTGTCTGTGATCAGAACTGAGTCATACCAAAAGTACTTCTACAAGATTTGACCTTTTACTTAAATCCCACATTGAGATGATATACTTAAAATAGTTATCAAGAAGATCTATATTTTTAAAAGCACATTTAAAATAAATTACTTTTTAAAAGCAGAAAACTGTTTTCAATTAAGTTTTACAATCAGTTTCAAAGTTATGTTTGCTCTTTTATTTTCTTTATATTTAAATTATGCCCTATAGTACCATGAAACCAGTGCTATACAAACTGCACTTCATCTTTGTATTTACTTCTTGTCAGAACAAGCTCTACAAATTGATTTGTTTTTAGAGTGCTTTATGACCAATCAGCCCAAAGGTAAAAACAATACAAGCAGCAATATTTTTATTATTGACTAGGGGCCCGGTGCACGAAATTCATGCACTGGGGATGGGTGGCCCAACCTGCCCCCTCTCACATACTTAGAGCCCTCAGGGAACGTCCTCCTAAAGGCTCACCCCCAGATTGCCCAAGGCCGAAAGCCTCTGGCCACTGTCCTTGGGCAGGGGACCTCAGTCAGGGGACCCCAGCGAAGCCACCACCCTGCGATCTCTGCCCATTGCTGGCTAGCTCCACCCCGGGCCTGGCCCTGCCTGATCGAGGCTGGGGGAAAAGGCCTCTTGGCGAAGCCTTTTCCCCCAGCCGTGGGCACCCAGTGAAGCAATCACGCTGCAATTGGGGCCCATCGCTGGCTGGCTCCACCTCAGCCCCAGCCAGCCATGGGCAGTAGTCATCTTGGTTGGGTGTTAATTTGTATATCACTTCTGATTGGTTTGTGGGCATGGCTTATAGGATGTGGCGAAGGTACAGTCAATTTGCATATTACTCTTTTATTAGATAGGATTAAAAAAAACCTAGTCCAATTATATGAGGATAATTAATTCTTAATTACTTCCAATAAAGAGTTTTATTGGAGTAGAAAAACTTCACTAAATTCTAACAATTTTTTTATCATTTAGAAAAGTTTTAAAGACAGACTTTTTGCTTGAGTCCCTGAGCAAAGTGTTCCTGTGACACCTAAATGGGGTTAACTACTAAGCTTGACCTTCTTTATATTTTAACCATATAACACTTTCATCATCAAACTCCTGTTTGCCCTTAAAATGCTGGGAGCTTACTAGATAGATATGTAATCTAAAAAGTATACATTCCAAAATAGATATTTTTCTTACATCTCACATTTTGTATTTTTCTTTTTGGTTTGGCCCTCTACCCCATCCATGTTAAAGGCTATTTATGAGTGGCAGATTTTATATTTCCCTTAGTGATATACTATGAATGTCCCAGAGAAGCAAAATTCTGTTCTGAGTTATTACAAGCCAGGAAAGAAAATAATCCAGAAAAAAATATTTATACATATATATTTAATCTAGAAATGTAATCCAAGTCACTATAAAATGAACTTGTTACTTCTAAAGTTGGCTCTAGTAAATGCAAGATTTTTATTTATTTACTTACTTATTTATTTATGTATTTATTTTTACATTTTTTTCTCTTTTTTCTTAATTTATCTTTATTGTTGAAAGTATTACAGAGGTACCCTTTCCTTTTTCCCATTGGCCAGCATCCACCTTGCACCTGCCCCACCCAGGCCTTCACCACACTATTGTCTGTGTCCATGGGCTATGCATATATGCATCTAAGTCCCCCAGTTAATATCTCCCCACCCACCCATCGCCACCCTCATCTTCTTCCTGAAATTTACCAGTCTGTTCCATGCTTCTGTCTCTGGATCTATTTTGTTCATCAGTTTATTTTGTTCATTAGATTCCATATATGAGTGAGATCATGTGATTCTTGTCTTTCTCTGATTGGCTTATTTCACTTAACATAATACTCTCCAGGTCCATACATGCTGTCTCAAATGGTAAGAGGTCCTTCTTTTTTATAGCTGCATAGTATTCCAGCTTTTTTATATGCTCATCTACTGATGGGCACTTGGGCTGTTTGCAGATCTTAGCTATTATAAATTGTGCTGCTGTGAACATAGGGGTGCATATATTCTTTCTGATTTGTGTTTTGAGTTTATTAGGATATATTTACTTTTTAATCCTCTTCCGAAGATAATTTTTCCATTGATTTTTCAAACAGAGGGGAAGGGAGAGAAAAGAGGGGCAGGAGAGAGAGAAAAACATGGATGTGAGAGAGACACATAAATTCTTGCTTCCAGCACACACCTGACTGGAAACAGGTATTGAACCCACAACTGAGGTATGTGCCCTCAACTGGGAATCAAACCCGAGCCCCTTCAGTCCTGTGGCCAACACTAGCCACTGAACAAAACTGGCCAGGTTTGATTTTTTAAAAATTGAATCTCATGGAGTATTTGTTAGATCCCTCCTCGTGTACTCCTCATACCATAGCCTATGTACATTAGCACAGGCCCCAGAGCCCAGAGTGTGGTTGGAAGACAAATTTATTAGAAGAATTTAATGAAAGAGTGAAGGTAGATTGGTCTGGCTTGCAATTAGAAGACTTATGGAAGAGTCAGGGAGTGGGAAAGCTGAAAAATCTCGTCAACCCAAAGGGGTAAGCACAGGCTGGGAAAGAAAGATAAAGGTCAAGTTTGAGATGCTAGTTGGATGGCAGCAAAAAACAGTCTAAGAGAGGGTCTGAATAACTAGGTCACATTTGTACCAGGCACAAACCACAATGAAGAAGGAACATAGAAGGAAGGAAGACAGGTACAGGTGACCAAGTGGAAGATCTGATCTGAAGGCACAAAGGACAACAACAAGAATGACCATAGACTGCAAGTAAAGTCAGTCTTTCTCTTGAGTCTTTCATTTGGCCCAGTTGCTGGACCAAAGATCTCTCAAAAGATTTACCACTGTAGTAGAAAAACACTACTGCAGTATATTTTACTCCCAGGGAGTTGGCTTAGGAAAGTTAAGAGCTACATCTCCACCTCGCCGGAAGAAGAAGCCCCACACCCAGAAGGCCCAGTCCACCCAACAGGGATTTCCCTGTGCTGGGCCCCAAATAGCTCTACCAATTAGATAAAACTGTAACCTGTTGACAGACGCTCTCTCAGTTAAATTCTCAGATGAAAAAAGCTGACAATACAAAACCCAAAAGGCATAATATTGAGGTGAGTCAGCTCAAGCAACTTCTCTGAGACAATTCAAGTTAGATAAACCTAACAGGGGCTCCGTGGGGTTTGAGGGGAATACCTATCATTCAGACAGAAAGTTTGGCCTGTTTCTTCTGAGGTGGGTAAACCATTTAAAGACTTTATGGAGTAGATATAAGTACCTTCTAGTGAGAGAAAAAGGACATTGTTTTTAATAGGACAAAGATCTATCACATCATTTCCTGATAACAAGGATGACAATATAAACTATATACATTAAGTTGTTAAATACAGTGGTGGAAAGGATATCTATAGATTAATAAAACTCTGAGAAAAAACTGGAAATAAATAATTTTATTATTATTATCTCATTGCCTTTCCTTTCATTGAACTCTAAAATCATGATCATATCCAACAAGTAATACCCATAAATATGAGTGTAAATTGAATTATAAATTATATGTTCCTACATTTTTCATAAATATTGTAATGGATAAATTTACATGTCAACTTGACTGAGCCAGGAGTGCCCAGATTTTTTATCAAAGATTATTCTGAAAAAATTAATTTAAAAAAAAATTTTTTTAAAGATTATTCTGAGTTTGTCTGTGAGGGGGTTTCTATTAATATTTGAGTTGGTAGACTCAGTAAAGCAGACTGCCTTTGCTACTGGGGGTGGGCCCCATCCAAACAGTTGAAGGTCACAATAGAAAAACAAGGCTAATTACGAGAGAATTCCTTCTGCCTGGCTGCCTTCAACCTAGGACATCAGGTTTTTAAGTTTCTCCTTCAAAATTTTAACTAAAACTCCACCTCTTGCTGGGTCTCAAGCCTGCCAGCCTTCAGACTTGAACTACACCATTGACTCTCCTGAGTCTCCAGTTTGCCAACTTACCCTGCAGATCTTGGGACTTGTCAGCCTCCACAATCACATGAGTCAATTCCATCTATACATGCATATGAGCCAATTCCATGCATTTATTTATGTATTCCATACACATACATGCATACACGCAAACACACACACACACACACACACACATCTTACTGGTTTTGTTTCTTTGTAAAACCCTGACTAATATAGATACTTCCATAAATTTTATAGCAAGATTGTATGAAAGATAAAGATATATCAAACCTTAGTTTTCCTCTTACCCAAATGCCCAGCCATATCTCCTGTTGTGACAGAAACTCAAAGTATGATTGGACGGAGAAGTCACACTCAGAAAAAAGGGAACAAGCCACAGCACCGCCCCCACCACTATCACTGTATTCAGAGCTGTCACATTAAGTCAGAGTAATTTGCATCTAAATCCACCACCTTCATATGGCCTTCTGGAGACAAGTTGTTTTAAGCATCATTTCTAAAAAGAGACCAAGAAGTAAGTGAAGGGTATTCTTTGGGACCACATCTGGTGTATACTGTACCTATAACAATATACTCGAGTGGCCTCACTGATTTAATGAAAGAGTGAAGGTAGATTGGTCTGGCTTGCAAAATGACTTGATTTGACTGAACACATTGTATCAATGTAAGAGTTAGCAATGTTTCAAGCCAAAATCAAAGAAGAAATAAGAGCAAAACTTTTAAAATTACATGAAAATTTTATTCACCAGAATTCTAGGCAATGGTAGCTAATGCTCATAAAACAAACAAACAAACAAACAAAAAACATCTCCAGAGCTAAATAGTACATATTTCAGAGAACTGCACACACCACAGGAAGTCAGTGTGGCATGCAAGGGCACAGAATGGGAGAACCACCCAGAAGTACACAACACGCAGAACAAGAGAGAGATTTTTTGCAGTTGTCCTGACTGGGGAGCTGGTGAGAAGGAAAGAGATGTAAAGGGAATTTTCAGAAAGCTTTCTGTTTTATTTCCTATGTAAAACCTCTATATGAAATCCCCTAAAAATAAACCTAGCATACATATTTACATTATTCTTCAATATTTCTCAAGTTAGACTGATATTGAATGTTGCACTTAATAAATATTAGACCCATAGGGAGACTTGGCTCTATGTGAATTGTGTTTCATTTAGACAAAACCCGTCCTCAGCTTTCAACATTTTTCCCAACTCCAGGCAGTGCAGACCCTTCCTACCTCTATAGCAAGTTAAAATCTGGAGTAAACACTGGCGTAATTATCAGGAATGATAAAAAGACTGTGCTTTTGTGTTTTTTGGTGTTTACCTTCAAATATTTTAGTTTATTTTTGTGATTCTTCATGTCTTGTGGCATACAGCATCCATCAATCAACTCTAAAAAAGTAAACTGGGGTGTATCCAACAATTTGGCTCTTGGCACAACTCTAAGTTTCCTCCATAATGTCTCAGATCAGTAGAAATGTTACATAGACCTCATAAAGCAATTGTAAAGAAGGCAACAAATACCAGCTCAAACTATATTCTCATAACCTAAAAATACTACAAAACATTAAAGATGCAGAGCCAGGCCAGTGTGCCTCGGTGGTGTAAGTGCTGAACCATGAACCAGGAGGTTACAGTTCAATTACTAGTCAGGGCACATGCCTGGGTTTCGGGCTCCATGCCCAGGATGGGAGTGCAGGCGGCAACTGGTCAATGATTCTTTCTCATCATTGATGTTTCTGTCTCTCACTGCCTCTCCTTGCCTCTCTCTGAAATAAATAAAAACATATCTTTTAAAAAAAGAATGCAGAATATCACCAGTCTGTAAATTATCTATCACAAAAGGAACCATAAAGAGAAATCTGATACAACTGTGGTATCATATCTTAGGTGACCAATAGTAAAGTAAGCACTTAGGGCTAAAATTATCTATCCTATCTAATAAAAGAGTGATATGCAAATTGACCATACCTCTGCTATACCCACAAGCCATGCCCACAAGCCAATCAGGAGCAAGTATGAAAATTAACCTAACAAGATGGCTGCAGCCACAGAGAGAGCAGGAGGCTTGGGTTTTCCCAGCAATGGAGGAAGCCAAGCTTTCTGCACACTCTGGCAGGCCCAGGCCTCCACTCAAGGCTACAAAATTTCAAATATAGAACATTAAAAAATCCCAACAAAAATGGCACAGCCATGGAGCTGGAGAGAGCAGTAGGCTTGAGTTGCCCCTGGTGATGGAGGAAGTCAAGTTTCCGCAACCTTGGCCTGCCTTGGCCTCCACCGAAGGCTACAACCTTTCAATTATAGAAGATAAATCCCACAAAAATGTCTGCAGCCATGGAGCAAACAGGAGGCTTGGCTCCACTCAAGGCTACAAAGTTTCAATTATAGAAGATAAATAAATCCCAGGTACCAGGGTCTCTGCTTGGCTCGCCAGGTAGCATGGCTGGCCTGCAAACCTCAATAGGCCCCTCGCCCAGGCCACCCCATCCCCCAAGGGAACCCTTACCCTCATTCGGGACACCCTTCAGGGCAAACCAGCTAGCCCCCACCCATGCACTAGGCCTCTAATAAAAGAGTAATATGCAAATTGACCATCACTCAAACACACAAGATGGCTTCCCCATGTGGTCAAAGATGACTGCCCCCATGCGGACACAGGATAGCTGCCACAAGATGGCCAGCAGGGGAGAGCAGTTGGGAGGGACCAGGCCTGCAAGGGAGGGAGGGCATTTGGGGATGATCAAGCCTGCAGGGAAGGGCAGTTAGGGAAGACCAGGCTGGCAGAGGAGAGAAGTTGGCAGTGACTGGGCCTGCAGGGAAAGGCAGTTGGGCGACCCAGGCCTGTAGGGGAGAGCAGTTGGAAGGGACCAGGCCTTCAGGGGAGGGCAGTTAGGGGTGATCAGGACTGCAGGGGAAGGGAGTTAAGGGAAAACAGGCTGGCAAGGGAGCAGTTAGGCATCAATCAGGCTGTCAGGAGAGTGGTTAGGGGTGATCAGGCTGGCAGGCAGATGTGGTTGGGGCAATCAGGAAGGCGAGCAGTTGGGAGCCAGCAGTCCTGGACTATGAGAGGGATGTCTGACTGCCTGTTTAGGCACAATCCTGTTTAGTCCCAATCCTCTTTGGATTGGGACTAAACAGGCAATTGGACATCCCTTGAGGGGTCCCAGATTGGAGAGGGTGCAGCTGGGCTGAGGGACACACACCGTCGTGCATGAATTTTGTGCGTTGGGCCTTTGTATATATATATATATATAGCTAATATGCTAAGTGTCTGACCTTCTGACTAGTTACTATGAATGATAGGCACTGACCATCATGGGGCAGATGCTCAATGCAGGAGCTGCTGTGATGTGCACTGGCCATTTACAGAGAAACAGCACCATGGACCTGGTGCCCACAAAGTAACACATGGCCTCCCTCAAGTGGGACACAGGCCCTGCCACCACCCCAGAGCAACACCCCACCAAATCACCGCCAACACTGCCAAGACCTCATGAGGCGAAACATAGCTCACAGACCAGACCAGCCTGAAAACGGTCACTGTGGGCGCTGGTAATGACGTCACGTAGCAAGGCCTGGCTTCCTCTCCCTAGCAACTATCCTCTTTGCAGTTTCTTCAGGCAAGAAACACACTTGCTTTATAGCTGAGTGCAAACATTTTACACTTTAACCAAATGTCTGTGAAGCGTTTTCCCATGCCTCATCTCATTTGATCCTCACAGAAATCCTGGAGTAGGTAGATAGGAGACTTGGTGGAATCCTATTTTCTGTTCATTAGCCAGAAAATGAAGATTTAGAAAGCTTAGAAACTTGATCTGACTGAAAAGAAGTAAGAAATGGTGGATCTTGAAAATGACTTCAGGAGAACTAAGATGGCGGCAAACGTGAAACACCTATCTTGCCGTCATAATCAGCAATTTTAATACTACAACTTAACGAAGGAACAAACACCTTCCAGAATCACCAGAAAGCTGGCCGAGTGAAAATTCCACAAATAAAAGTGAAGGAAGATAAGACACTGGGACTCGGAGGAGCGGCAGCGGACGGCGTTGAAAGATTCGCACGGAGAGAGGTTTGGAGTGCGCGCCGCGGAGAGGGCGGGCGGCTGAAAACCGGCCAGTTTTCTCGAACGGGGAGACAGGGGCGTCCCACTGGACAGATTCTCCAGCTCTGGGCGAAGTCCAGAGAACCCACTATCACACGGGGTGAAAACTGGACAGTGGGAGGGCACGCCGAAGCTCGGGTGCTGCCGGGTCTGCCGGCTTGTGGCGAAGGCAGCTCTCGCCGAACAGCTCGGCTGCGTGACGGCGCAGAGAGCGCTCTGCGACTTGTCTCTCATTCGGAAAATCATCAGTCTGCTTTGTTTTACGACTCTGGGTGAGACATTGCGTATGCAAAGTCATTTGGGGACAGTCTGAATTCCCCGGCAACCGGTGGAGCTCCACAGCGGCTCTCTCTCAGAGGTGCTGGCAGCCATTGCCCCGGCACAGAGCCCCTGGGGCTGCAGAGGGCGGAGCTAACGCTGTCTGCTTGGCCTGGAGACTCCGCCCATCCAACCTGAGCACAGCTGAGCTTCACAGACAATTGGCCTGGAGGTCAAACCCTCCTAGGGCTAACAACAAAAAGCTGGGTTTAAATTCAAAAACACTGAATACAACCCATAAAGGATTGCAGTAAGAGTACCCACCTCAGGTAACTGGGGAGACTGAGCCACTGTCCCTTTGAGGATAGCCATCACATAAAGCAGCCACCATGCAGAGACATGGAAAGAAATCAGGTGTGAAAGAAATGGAGGAGAAAAGACGACAAGACATAGAGTTCAAAACCACGGTTATAAGGCTTTTCAAGAGGCTCCTACAAAAGGCCGATCAACTTAATGAGAATTACCAGGAAATAAAAAAGACCAACCAGCAAATGAATGAGACTTACAAGGAGATGAATGCTACTTACAAAGAAATGAATGAGACCCTCAGGGAAATGTACAAGACCTCTGAGGATACGAACCAGACCCTCACAGATAAAAAAAAGGACCAACTAGAAATCAAGCATACACAGACTGAAATAAAAAATATTACACAAAGTCCTAAAAGCAGTCCAGAGGGCCACAAGAACCAAGTCAAAGATTTGAAATACAAAGAACCAAAATCCACTCAGCTGGAAAAGCAAGAAACAAAAAGAATTCAAATAATTGAAGATAGCATAAGGGGCCTCTGGGACAACCTCAAGCAAGCCAACATTCGAATTATTGGGGTGCCAGAAAAAGAGAGAGAGCAAGTTAATGAAAACCTACTTGAAGAAATAGTGACTGAAAACTTTCCCCACCTGGTGAAAGAAACTGACTTAAAAGCCCAAGAAGTACACAGAACCCCAAAATATAGGAATCTAAAGAGGACCACACCAAGACATATCATAATTAAAATGCCAAGAGCAAAAGATAAAGAGAGAATATTAAAAGCAGCAAGAGAAAAACAGTTGGTTACCTACAGGGGAGCACCCATACGATTGTCAGCGGATTTCTCAACAGAAACGATGCAGGCCAGACGCGAGTGGCAAGAAATATTCAAAATAATGAAGAGCAAGAATCTACAACCAAGATTACTCTATCCAGCAAAGCTATCATTCAGAATTGAGGATCAGATAAAGTGCTTCGCAGATAAGAAAAAGCTAAAGGAGTTCATCACCACCAAACCAGTATTATATGAAATGCTGAAAGATATTCTTTAAGAAGAGGAAGAAGAAAAAGGTAAAAATATAAATTATGAACAACAAATACACATCTATCAACAAATGAACATAAAAATCAAGTGAACTGATAGGCTGATGAACAAGATAAACTGGTGACTATAACAGAAACATGGACATAGAGAGGGAATGGACTGACAATTCTTGGGGAGAAAAGTGTTGTTGGAAGTACAGCAAGAGATTGGACAAAAATCTTGCAACAATGGGAGAGGACATTGGGGGAGGGGGAGGTGAGGGCGGAGGGTGGGATAGGTACAGGGTGGAGGGAAGATATAGGGGGATAAAAAAGGGGAAACCATTTAATTAATAAACTGAACAATTAAAAAAAATAAAAATAAAAAAGTGGAAAAAATAAAAAAATTAAAAAATTAAAAAAAAAAAAAAGAAAAGAAAATGACTTCAGGTTTTCTCACTGCACAGAATATAGTCAAACACTGCTGCCGTTAAATATTTTACCCTTTGCTCTCCCTGTGTGATCTACAATAATAATCTGCTTCGTGTTGGTATTTACTGCTATGTTGTTGACAATTACCTGAAAGAGAAGTTGGGTGCTTCACTAGGCTGGAAAAAGTTTAGCTAAATCAGAAAACAGGTCTAATTAAGCAAGTTTATTCTATAACTATAAAAGGCTAAGTTGACTCATGCATGCACAATACATATAAAGCTCTCACTGGCACCAATCACACACATGTGGTTCAATCTGTCATTGTCGATAGTGAATCTGGTTGACATGTCTATTATAGATAAAGGGCGAACAATGATATTAAAATATTTCTTCGAATTAATTTCCTTTCAATATGCATGAATTCGTGTACCGGGCCACTAGTGTATTATAAAATTACCATTGAAAATCCCTAAGGAGTGTACCATATTGTAGACACAGTCTCTCAGTTCAGTCTAATACATCTAGATTTCCCAAAAGGTGGAACAAATGATCATGGCTTTTATTAAGATTAGAGACCTAGCTTCTGTTTAGAGACTATGTGGTAACAACAATATATTGTACCAATCAATATTAGAATCACACTCAACACAATGAGAAGTTCACATCGTGGGAACTAAGATAACCAAGGGAATAGCAGATTCTTTTTTCTAATTTCCTGTGTGTGCCAAGGCAAATACTCAGTCATTAGAGTAGAGAGCAAAATTATTTAGTATAATTGTATTTATTTAAGTTGAACATACATTTGATAGGATTCCACTCTATGCAGAAGAAAACAAGACAATGAGAAAGAAGATACATCAGAGTGGTGACTTTAACCCTCTAAGTAAAGACCTAGTGTCCCTCATTAATCTGTTTGAATGTTAGACTCATCAGAAAATACATTTGGCAAAAAGTCCAAAAGATAACAATTTTTCTTAGATTTTCAGAATTAGCCTAAAGGTGGAGGAAGGAGAAACTGCCTCTAACCCAGAAGAGTTTGAGAAAATATCTAAGGAAAGCCACAGTCTGTTTTCCACTGGCTTTATAGATAGTTGTGGCCATATGAAAGCCAGAAATGACAATGATAGCAGACACAAATCATGTTCTAAAAAGCTGAGAAGTTAGAGAAACTTTACTGTTCCAGAGTTAAGAACATGTAATTTATCCAAAGGATGCTGTAATAAGGAGATATGTGTGAGCATAACTAATTTTTAACCCCTTTGCTAAACAAAGCATTCGAAACCCAACTCGGACACTGAACAATTACTCTTCTGCATAAGCCCTTTGGCCACCTATGACCATCCTACCTATCCAACATCAGGACAGGACAACCCAATGTAGAGGCAAGTGTCAATGTCTGCATTTGAGAGGAGCTATAGAGGGATCTGGTTGTACAGTATCCTCACTCTATAACCTCTAATTGCCATCAGCCTAAGATGTGATTCCAAAACTAGCACTTGCCTTTTCATTGGGTTAGAGAAGAAAGGGCATAGCAACAATGGGACAGTAATGATGAGAAGTTGGGGGGAGGGGATAAAGAAGTAAGGTCTGGGAAGCTAAACACAGATAGCTGCTGCCTAAAGAGAGGCTGAGCTGGGAATAGCATGACTCATTCATCTATTCATTCAACAAATACTGATTGAGTGTCTCATATGTGCACGGTGCTTTGTTATACATTTCTCTCATTTTTTACTTCTTAAGGTGGGATTGTTTCCAGTGTAATTTTTATTGAATCTCACTGCTTCATTTGCTTCTCCATATGCCAGGTCACACTTACCTTCATGCAGTCTGAGGTTTCTGGCCCTGGAGGCTATGAAAGAAGAGGAGAATTCAGCCACAGCTCTAGACTAGGATAATTGCTTCAGATATTGTCAGCTCCTAAAATCAAAGCAGAAACTGGGTTCACAGTGTTCAGTGATTAACTGGTGCTTCATTTTCACTCCAGATCCTTGAAGAGATATTTTTAGAACAGAACTTTGAGAACACTTGGATTATTCACTAGAGTTTAAAAAGGAAGCCAGTGAAAGTAATTTATTGTATTACAAGAAATATTCAAGTTCAGAGATCGAGGATATGGTCTATAAGATTTCAATAAGTTAGCATAAAGCAAGAGTTGTATGTGGTGAGGCTGCCTGAGGATCCATTTCATCTTCTGATGGAAGAAAGATGCCTGGAATTCGGTTTCCACTTCTCAAAAAGACTTATTCTGCCTGGGGTTAAGCAATTGAGGAAAAGCATGTTCCAAAGCCACAAAATTTATATTTTCATTGAGCTAGCATAAATGTGACATTGCAGAATTGGAAAGTTAGAAAACAAGATCATAAGCAAGGGAATCCCAACCATTATTTTCTGAAAGCTGTCCTCAAGATCCAGACTAGGGACTTCGCTCTCCTTGATGCTGTTTATTAATCTATCTTTATTTTCTGTCAAAAACTATATCTATTAAAAAGGAAAAAATAATGCTGATAAGCTAATGTCCTACTATACCTATACCTGCCTGAGCCAAAGCTGAGAGTAGATAATAAAAAGATACTATAAGCAAGAGAAAGAAGAAAGCAGAAGCTGAAGCCTCTCTCACCTCACTTAATGTTTTGTACCAAAAGCATCCCATTCAAACAGTCTGGTTATTTTTATTATTAAATGAAGCAATAAACCACACTAAAGCTATAAAGCATAGTACAAAATAAGTTATATTATTATTATCTTATTAGCTTGAGTATGATAAGGAAGAAAAACTTAATTATATGAACACTGAGAAACACAGAACTGCAGATTACCTAACTCTAACCTATAGTTTGTCATCTAATTATGGCAGCTCTTAAATTGAATGTGACAACTGTTAATGACAGTGAAGTATAATAAAAATACACAAGGACTTTGCACTCTTTATATTACAAGTGTCTTTAAGATCTTGTTCCAATTTAAAGAAACAAGCTAAAAATCAGAGGTGATTCATTATGAGTATGGTTTCAGTAAGAAAGATAATATGAATAATCAGTTGGCCCATTTTCAAAGACAATGCCTTGACCTTAATATTAAAATATTGGCTAATGGAATGTACACTGATATGTCTTATTTTAAAAGATGTGTCTGTATCTTTTTCTTTGATTTCTCACATTAGCCAACTTTTTATGATTAACCAACCCAACTACTGGTTCTGATCACAAGATATAAGAAGGCTACTGCTAAAAACAAATCAATGGGTTTATTAAAAGATATTGTGGTTCATATAGAGAGGACAGATCTGAAAAATGAAAGGAAATGCTTCCCTTCAATTTACTACAAGGGAGAGAAGTCATTTAAAAATATTTTTGGAAGTTAATTTGCTAAATTATTAGTTCCCTGATGACTAATTCAATGGATGACCAGTTCCCTGAGCAATCATCTGACAAATACTTTAGACAGGGCAATTTGTCATAGTCATTGCCCCAGGCCTATGCAGGGGCAAAAGCCATAAACCATAGCTTCTACCCCCATGGAAGCAACAGGGACAGGGACAACAGTAATTAAGACAAAATTAGTGCTTAAAAAAAACAATTTGATCATTCTACAGAGAGTGTTGAATGTTCTAGATGTTCTAAGGCTCTGCAATGTAAAATATAGGCACAGTTTATATTAAACAGCAGTTGACCAAAAAATACATTTCCAAGAGAAGAAATGCAATGGCACAAAGGCAAAATAAATATATTTTTAAAACTCAGTTTTTTAGCAAATTCATCATTTGGTCAAATCATTACTGGAGAATTAGCTTTTGGTAAGTTGGTCATTCACCAATAATTTTGGCAATTTTATGTTGGGTGAAGCAGCCAGCTTCCAAGATGAAAGAGCAGAGCATTCTGGCTTAAAGAAAGGAATCAACTCCTAAGTCAGTTTCATGGGGTAAGGGTCCAGGTCTCTTTAGTTTATTGCTGCATCTGTAGCACTTATCTCAGGGCCCAACACCTACCAAACATTCAAAAATATTTGTTTCATGAGTAAATGTTAAAAATTAATAATGGACAGTAATATTCTATACATATTAAGAACCCAGATAAGGGGTGTTAGGCAATGATTTCTGCACCTGATCCCATCTGTAAGAAGGAATTCATTGAGCAGTCAAAGTAACATCAATAAAGTAGGCAGAGGAACATTAATCTGTTTACAATTAGTAGAACCTGTGGAAAGAGGAGAAACTACAATCTAAATGTCTCTTGATAAGTGAATGGATAAACAAAATGTGCCATTTACATACAATGGAATGTTATTGAGCCTTAAAAGTGAAGGAAATTTTGACACGTTATAACATGTATGAACCTTGAAGACAAAATAAGCTAGGCACAGAGGTCAAATATATAATTCCACCTATGTGAGGTACCTAGAGTAGTCAAATTCACAAACAGAGTAGAATGATGGTTGACAGGGGCTGGAAAAGAGAGTAATGGAAAGCTATTGTTTAAAGAATATAGTTTCAGTTTGGGAAGATTGGAAAGTTCTGAAGATGGACAGTGGTTATGGTGTACAACAATGTGAATGTACTTAATGCCACTGAGTTGTACACTTTTAATCAAAATTTACCAAATTTGTTATCAAAATGTTAAGGGTTATGTTATGTATATTTTATCACAATTTTTTAAAAATATCTAAAAGTCAGAGAGAATAATTAGATTGGGAAATTGCATTTCCGATATGATTGGAGCAAAGTATTTGAAGTACACAAGATCTGAGTTAGAGTGGTGATCAAATAGCATATCATTGAGGAAACATAGCAACCCCTATAAAGAGTTTGGATTTGGTACTGATGTTTCAGTAGTTCTGACTGAAATATATTCATAGTCATTCATTGGGTGGGGGAAGGGGAACCGGGTGAATACTGGTCATAAGATGATCTAGTAAGATATTTCATGGTCTAACTCAGGATCTCAGGTAGAAATGGAAAGGAAGAAAAAAAACACTAAGACTAAAAGCATCACATCAGTACCGGGACCCCGCCAGCAGGAGAGGGGACCCCAAGGCAGGTGCTGGACGTGGAGGCCACGGGGGCATAGACTACAAAGAGGACAGAACTGAACCTCACATCACCCTGCTTGGTCCCAGAGGATAGCTGGTTAGTCAGAGATGGGTAAGATTCCTCAGGGAAGGAACAACCTAAGACAGGCACAGTCACAGAGGGGCCAACAGGAGAGAACTAAAAGGTCAACAGAGGTGGGGCACAGACCCTCACCCACAAACATTGCAGGGGCCTGAACTCTCACCCCTTCTGAGGGAGGTCTTCTGCCCCCATGGCTGCTTCACCTCCCATGCACAGCTCAGTTTGGGAACCAGGTTGTAGAGAGAGACTCGGCCAGCAATAGCTGCTCTATATCTAAATTCACTCTAGTACCAGGAATGCTCAGGGCCTAGTCAAGAATGCAAATAATCCTTTCCACTAATATTTACAGGGTAAACTAAGATTTCTGCTTGGATGTTAAAATTGACAGTAAAATAATAATCAAGTTTTCAGATTAATTTAAATTGGCCAAGTGAAATAAGTGAATACTCAAGAAAATCTAAGTGTACTGCACTAAAAGCTGTTCCTAAAACATTAACTAAAATATCTATTAGTAGTTCATCTCACTGTAAAATTGTCTAACATCCAAAGAACCTAAAGCAGTCATATTTGTGTGCAAAAATTAAAATTTAAAATTACTAAGATTACAATCTAAAATTTCCAAAAGCCCCCATTAGCCAAAAAAAGGGGGGGAGGATAGTGGGGTAATATCATGTAAGGAAAAATATCCTGTAAGCAAAATACATCTAGAAAATTCTTACTCCAGAAAAGTAACTTCCACTTGTAATGCCAATAGCAGGACACCCATGAAAAAACACACATGGTGTCAAAATAAGCCAAAGGAAAATCATTTGGGCAAAAATAAAAAGAATCCCAAGTCTATTTTGCAGAGAGGATCCCTTTGTTAACTTTTGGTCAAGAATGTGTTTGTGTGTTTTCAGAGAACAACTCCCAAGACCATGTGGGTTCCTGCGACAGTGAGGAACTGATGGGTCTGTTCCAATCACGAGGATGGTCCAGAGATGGGGGACACTGACAACACCTTGCCATGCTAGCAGTCAGCAGCTGTGCATGGCTGCAGGCGACCCAGGACCAAACCAGAGAGGATGGAACTTGCATTGCCACCATGTGTCCACCATCTGGATGCCATTGCTGACATGTACACATAAAGAACTATGTGACACTGAAACTGGGACTCAGAACAGTTGGCCATAGAAACTGAGACTCAAACATTTTTTGTTCTTATACATTTATTTCTAGTATGCAGAGGCAAGATATTTTTGGAGAAAAGAAACAAGGGAGAGTGATTGATATAGAGGCAGGGAGGCCTTGAACAGGCTGTCAAGCTACAGGGGGAAGGCTAGGGAGGGTGGGAGGCGGATGCTGGGGGAGATCAACCAAAGGACTTGTATGTATGCATATGAGCATAATCAATGAATGCAAGACACTGGGGTGGGGGGCAGGTGAGGACATGTGCTGGGGGGTAGGGGAGGCTGGGGAGAGGACAATGGAGGGGGGGAAAAGAAAATGTATCTACTACTATTAAATCTAAGTTATACTGCAAAAAAATAATTTAAAAAATTTAAAAAGACTAAAAGCATCTCAAAGAAAGTATAAATGATTTGTTGATACATTGGATGAATGAAGAGTTTAAGAAAAAGAAAACATAGTGTTTAGCCTGGAGGTAGAAAAATAATGGTGCCATCAAGAGAACAGGTATGGTCAGAAGAAGTGGTTTACAGGTTAAAAATTATGACTTCCCCTTTGGGCATATTAAGTTGGAGATGACAAAATAAAAATAAAAATGGAGAAGTTCAGTAGCAGCTGAAGATGTTAGTGATGAATAAATGGTAGGCAGATCAATCTACCAAAGGGAGGCTTTGAGAACATAAGCCTCACCATGTGGCAGCTGGTGAATTAATAGTCTTCAAATAAAAAGAATCAGTATGAGTGTAGTAAAAAAAAACTGTCATCATTGAAAAAGATTCATTACTACCACAAAAACAAATTATTGAAAAGATTATGAAATAAAGAATAATATAACTCTGGTGGCCAGGTGGCAGAGTCGGTTGAAGCATCATTCCATAAAACAAAAGGTTTTGGATTCAATTCCCATCAGAGCAAAATCCTAGGTTGCAGGTTCGATCCCCAATCAGGAGGCAACCTATCAATGCTTCTCTCTCACATTGAAGTTTCCCCCCACCCCCTTCCCACTCTCTCTCAAATCACTAAAACATCCTTGGTGCAGATTTTTTTTTAAAGAATAATAGTATGCCCTGACTGAATTCATTTCTGGTCAAGGACAGGTACCTCAGTTGCATACTCAATCTCTGGCCCCAGTCTAGGTGTATGTGGGAGGCAACCAATCAATGTATCTCTCTTACATCGGTTTGTCTCTCTGTCTCTTTCCCCCTTCCCCTCCTCCACTCTCTAAAAAGAAATCAATGGAAAAAAAATCCTTGGGTGAGGATTTTTTAAAAAGTATGCACATCCTTTGGTCTAAAATTAAGCACATTCTATTGAGATGGATTATAATGTTCTTCATATAGTATCTTATATAATAAAAGCCTAATATGTTAAGTGTCCGGCTGTCAGGTCACCTGTTTAACCAATCAAAGTGTAATATGCTAATGACATGCTAAAGCCACTTAACCACTAGCTATGACATGCACTGACCACCAGGGGGACATACAGTCAACTTGTTGACCAGTCACCATGAAGTGCACTGATCACTCTCTGACCCACAGGTTAGCTTGCTGCTGGGATCCAGCAGATTGGGACTCAGTGAGATGTAATGGACATGCCATGGAGCCCTCATACAGTGCCTCCCGGGCTGGCCAACCTCCTGCATCCCTGCCCAACCCTCATTATGCACCTGTGGGGTCCCTTGGCCTGGCCTGTGCCCTCTCGAAATCTGAGACCCCTCGAGGGATGTTGGAGAGCTAATTTTGGCTCAATGGTGGAACAACATATTGCTATGATGCACACTGACCATCAGAGGGTAACACTCAGCCATAAGCCAGGCTCACAACTGGTGCGTGCAGGTGCAGCATCCCACCTCCACAGCAGTTGGACATCCCCCAAGGGCTCCTGGACTGCAAGAGGGTGCAGGCCAGGCTGAGGGATACTCCCCCTGAGTGCACAAATTTCATGTACCAGGCCTCTAGTACTTAAATAATTTTTGAGACAAATTTCCTTGGATGAATTAATGGATTCAAAAGAGAAAACTTCAGGATCTGTGCTATCAACATTTCAATCCAGTTTTCTGAATAATTCTGAGATTTCTAAGTCTAACATGAGCATACATTCTAACAACATAATGTATGAAGTATTGCCAATACCTTTTTCTTTGATAATACTATCATTCATTTAGTCATTCTACACACATGTGCTGACACAGAATTAGTGGCAGGAATGCAAAGAGGAATGCCACATACTCAATGCCTTAAAAGAGATCACAGTCTAGAACAGTAGTTCTCAATCTTCCTAATGCTGTGACCTTTTAATACAGTGCCTCATGTTCTGGTGACCCTCAACCATAAAATTATTTTTGTTGCTATTTCATAACTGTAATTTTGCCACTGTTATGAATCATAATGTAAATATCTGATATGCAGGATGTCTTCGGCAACCCCTGTGAAAGGGTCGTTTGATCCTCAAAGGGGCCACCACCCACAAGTTGAGAACCGCTGGTCTAGAGGATAAAATAAAGTAGATGAAGCATTGATCCTGACCAGTACACTAATATACTTTTATCCTGGATCCTGGTGTATGTCTCCTAGGAAAAATGCCCACTCCTAGTGTTTATCATAGTTTTTTTTTAAAGCTAGTATAGTATCAATTAATTATAGCAAATTATTACAACCAATTGTTACATCTTGGTTAATCAATACATAAGTAATTATTATAATTACTAGAGACCCAATGCACAAAATTCATGCATGGAGGGGTGTGTCCCTCAGTCCAGCCTGCACCCTCTCCAATCTGGGACCCCTCAAGGGTTGTCTGACTGCCTATTTAGGCCTGATCCTGGTGGTATCAGACCTAAATGGGCAGTCAGACATCCCTCTCACAATCCAGGACTGCTGGATCCCAACTGCTCACCTTCCTGCCTTCCTGATTGCCCCTAACCTCTTCTGCCTGCCAGCCTGATCACTCCCTAACCACTCCCCTGCCAGCCCAATTGCCCCTAATTGCCCTCCCCTGCTGGCCTGATCCCCCCACACTGCCCTCCTCTGCAGGCCTGGTCTCTCTCAACTGCCCTCCTCTGCCAGCCCAGTCACCCCTAACTACCCTCTCCTGCAGGCCTGATCACCCCCAACTGCCCTCCCTTGCAGGTCTGATCCCTCCCAACTGCCTTCCCTGCAGGCCTGGTCCCCCACAATTGCCCTCCCTTGCAGGCCTGGTCCCTCCCAACTGCCCTCCCCTGCAGGTCTGATCGCCCACGACTGCCCTCTCCTGCTGGCCATCTTGCGGTGGCCATCTTTGACCACATGGAGGGGGGTCCATCTTGTGTTGAAGTAATGGTCAATTTTCATATTACCTCTTTCTTATGTAGGATTACTTTATTTATTTGGAGAAAGGTAAGTGATAGAAGTTAGATAGAAAGGAAATAATGCCCCTGCCAGTTGCTACATGGTTAGAGCATCAGCCTATGGAACTGAGGGTCTCAGGTTGGCTTCCTGGTCAAGGGCACATACCTCAGTTGCAGGGTCAGTCCTGGCCCTGGTCTAGGTGCATGCAGGAGACAACCAGTGGAAGTGTCTATCTCACATAGATCTCTCTCTCTTTCTCTCTCTCTCTCTCTCTCTCTCTCTCTCTCTCTCTCTCTCTTCCTCTCACTTCCAATCTCTCTCTAAAAAAATATCAATGGAAAAAATACCCTCGGTCGAGGATTTAAAAAAAGAAAAAGGAAAGGAAAGAATGAGACATCATGTTACCAAATAATTTAAAAGCTCCTTTCTACTTAAATATATAAAAAGTCTTCTTTGATTAACCCAGAATAAACAATACTACACAGCCCCTCCAGCTGGAACTTTGCAGTTTTTGTTCTCTAGCATTTCAATCTGACATGTTAAAAAGGACTGATTCATCCTGTTAACTAATTATTTCATAAATGTGTCCTTCCCTCTTCAAATATCATGCTGGCTCCTTAAGGATAAGAATTATGTCTTACTTTCCTTTTTAGACTCCTATGAGCTTAGAGTTGGTCTTAGTAAATATTTGTATAACCTAATAAAAGTGAATTAATTATGTGTCCTGAAGTCCTGTGTCAGCTACATTATATTGTAGAACATTGCCATATTCATAATTAAATATGTTGTCCTTGATTAATGTCAAATTATTTCTTTATTTTTTGTTGTTTTTAATATCTAAAATGCTACTTCTCTTTCTCACAGCTAGTTCCTACATCTTTTGAATTTACAATATTTTCATATTTACATAATGACACCTGCTGGTAGAACAAGAATGGATGAACTGCGGGGATTTTATGCTTCTAGCTATAGGTAGTCATAGTCCAGTTGAAACAACTAATGTTTCTGAATAAAGAGTAAATTTCAATTGCTCCACTTATTCAAGTGCTAAAAATTTGACAAAATAAAATAAGTACTATTTCAAATACTATTTTCTAACTACAATTAAAAGTCGTCACTATAATCTCTGTCCAAAGCAACTGATGTAGGATAGTCATTATTAGGGTCTTGAAAAATTATCTGTTTACTTATGCTAAATACTAGAGGCCCAGTGCACAGATTCATCCAGGTTGTGCCCAGCCCATCTTGCCCAATCCTTATCAGCCAGATCCCAGCAGCAAGCTAATCTACTGGGCAGAGCATCTGCCCAGTCAAATAAACGGTTGGCCACTTAGCATATTAAGCTTTTATTATATAGGATTTTACTCCATTTGAGAGGCATTTAAAATATGACAATTTAAGAGATTATCATTCTTTTAAACTCTTTCTGTTCTTTTATAAAATTAATGGATCAAGGTTTCAGTGACCCAGAAGACAATGAATGGGGCATCTGCCTCTGTGGTAGCCTGCACATCTTACCATTTGGAAGAGCAAGTGAAGAAAATCAGGAAGCCTGAACACATCTGGAAATACTGCTGGAAGCTTAGTATGAGCCCTAGGTTTCCTGTGATAACCAAATAAGGGACATGGCCACTATGTTCATCTGCTCTACACTATAAACTTCAAGAGACAGTGCTGGCTCACACTCTAAGTACTCCGGATGTTCCCTGGCACAAAGTGGGCATCATGAATATTTTTAAACAAACATATGCATGCTCGTGTGTGTGTGTGTGTGTGTGTGTGTGTGTGTGTGTGTGTGTGTGTGTGTTTAGTGGCCAAATAGACTAGATCCTGGGTAGATTTTGTCCGTACACCAAAATGTTAACCATGTTAGGTATACTCACTTTGGCAATACCTGAGTGAGATTATTTATGTAACTTATGTAATTTTGTAAGCAGGAAAATTAACCAAGATATCCTCGAATACAATATGGGTAAGCTGTATGCGCCCAGGTTTCTTAAGCAATTCAGAGGTAAATATATGACTCATTATGACATGTATTACACAGACTCTTTCTTACTTAACTAATAATTCCTCTTCATTAGAAACAAGTTATGTGTGCCAGCGACAAGAAATAGGTGATCTCAGAAAACATTTTCTTTCTAACTGCCTGTGGGTGAGAGTCCACACGGACATCATTCAGCTGACGTTCTTCTTAGAATTGTTTGCTCTTTACAAGTATACTGTCTTCTGGACTTATTTCAGTTTTATTTCTTTCACACAGAGAAGGAAAAGCTTATAGGCAAAGTCTGTGAAATAGACTGTTTTTTATTTCCTATTTCAAAAACATTCCCCTCCTTCCAAAACAGCTACACAGGGAACATAATTATCATGCCTATTAATCAAAAAATGCAATTTTTTTTAAAAAAAGACCCCCATTAATCAAAAAAGGGGAGGGGGCAGTGGGGTAATATCATGTAAGGAAAAAAATATCGAGTAAGTAAAATACATCTAGAAAATTCTTACTCCAGTAAAGTAAATTCCATTTGTAAAACCAACTGCAGGACACCCATGAAAAAACACACATGGTGTCAAAATAAGCCAAAGGAAAATCATTTGGGCAAAAATAAAAAGAATCCCAAGTCTATTTTACAGAGAGGATCCCTTTGTGAACTTTTGGTCGAGAATGTGTGTGTTTTCAGAGAACAACTCCAAGACCATGTGGGTTCCTGCGACAGTGAGGAACTGACAGATCTGTTCCAGTCACGAGGATGGTCCAGAGATGGGGGACACTCACAACACCTTGCCATGCTAGCAGTCGGCAGCTGTGCATGTCTGCAGGCAGCCCAGGACCAAACCAGAGAGGATGGAACTTGCATTGCCACCATGTGTCCACCATCTGGATACCATTGCTGACATGTACACATAAAGAATTATTTGACACTGAAACTGGGACTCAGAACAGTTGGACATTGAAACTGAGACTGAAACATTTTTTGTTCTTATACATTTATTTCTAGTATGCAGAAGCAAGATATTTTTGAAGAAAAGAAATGGGGAGAGTGATTGATATAGAGGCAGGGTGGCCTTGAACAGGCTGTCAAGCTACAGGGGGAAGGCTTGGGTAGATGGGAGGTGGATGCTGGGGGAGATCAACTGAAGGACTTGTATGCATACATATGAGCATAACCAATGAATGAAAGACACTGGGGCGGGGAGGGGGAGGGTGGGGATATGTGCTGGGGCGTAGGGGAGGCTGGGGGAGGATAAGGGGGAGAGGGAAAGGAAAACATGTACTACTATTAATTATAAGTTATACTGCAAAAAAACAATAAAAATATATTAAAAAAAGAAAAAGAAAAAAGAAAAAGAAAACCCTTGGGGAACTTTAATGTTTCTTTGTTATACCCTCACTATATGTTTATAAAACAATTAAATAAATATTATAAACACCTTCAAGGTACCAACCTTCAAAAGCACTGAATATATATATATATATATATATATATATATATATATATATATTTGTATTTTGCACTCAAAGAAAATAGTTCATCATCCAGTATTACAGGTAGTAAGTAGCTTCATCTGCAATGAGGATTAACACACCCTGAAAGCAAGTCAGTTTCTAACTTTGTCAGTTCCCACCCTCATCTCTGTGTGCATGTGGCGGAAGCAAACAGATCAGAAGGATTGTGCTGTTCCAGGGTACTATGGCTCATTATGACACTCCATGAATGGTAAAGTATAGTTCTCATATTCTTGCATATCATGTGTATTCAGCATCTTGCTTGGGACTTTGTTCATCAATATTTTTTATGGATAGATTAAGCTTTGTAGAAAAACTAGAGGGATTCAGAGGGAGAACCAAGATGGCAGCATAGGTAAAACACCTATCTTGCCGCCATACACAGAAATTTCAAAACTACAACTTAACGAAAGAACAAACACCTTCCAGAATCACCAGAAAGCTGGCTAAGTGAAAATTCCACAAATAAAAGTGAAGATAAGACACTGTGACTTGGAGGAGTGGCAGCAGACAGCATTGAAGATATGCGCAGAGTCAGAGGTTTGGAGTGCGCGCACCAGCAGATAGGGCGGGCGGCTGAAAACCGGCCAGTTTTCTTGAACGGGGGAGACCATGACATCCCACTGGACTGATTCTCCAGCTCTGGGCGAAGTCCAGGGAACCCACTATCATACGGGGTAAAAACTGGACAGTGGAAGGGCACGCCGAAGCTCGGGTGCTGCAAGGGCCTGCCGGCTTGTGGAAAAGGCCAGCTTGTGCAGAGTGTGCGTGAGCTTGGGAACAGCGCAGCTGCGTGACTGTGCAGAGAGCACTCGTGACTTGCTCTTTCATTCGGGAAACCGTCAGACTGCATTGTTTTGCAACCTTGGGTGAGACATTAGGTATGCAGACTCATTTGGAGAAAGGCTGAATTCTCCGGCAGCTGGTGGAGCTTGGCAGCGGCTCTCTCTCAGAGACCCTGAGGCTGCATAGGGCAGAGCTGATGCTGTCTGCTTGGCCCAGAGACTCCGCCCATCCAACCTGAGCACAACTGAACTTCACAGACAATTGGCCTGGAGGTCAACCCCTCCAAGTGCTAACAACGATTAACCTGGGCTTAACTTTAGCAAGATTGTGCAACCCATATCCACCTCAGGTAACTGGGGAGGCTGAGCCACTGTCCCTTGTAGGACATCTACCACACAAAGCTAATTGACCAACTCAGGGAAGCAGCCACCATGCAGAGACATGGAAAGAAATCAGATGTGAAAGAAATGGAGGGAAAAAAACGACTGGACATGGAATTCAAAACCACGGTTATAGGGCTTCTCAAGAGGCTCCTAGAAAAGGTCGAGACCTGCCGAGACCGGTTTGGCTCAGTGGATAGAGCGTCGGACTGTGGACTGAAGAGTCCCGGGTTCGATTCCGGCAAGGGCATGTACCTTGGCTGCGGGTGTATCCCCGGTGGAGGGCGTGCAAGAGGCAGCTGATCGATGTCTCTCTCTCATCGATGTTTCTGACTTTCTATCCCTCTCCTTTCCTCTCTGTAAAAAATCAATAAAAATATATTTTTAAAAAAAGAAAAAAGAAAAGAAAAGGTCGAGACCTATAAGGAAATAAGCAATACCAGCAAGAAAATGAACGAGACCCTCAAGGATATGAACGAGACCTGCAAGGAAATGATCAAGACCAACATGGAAATGAATGAGTCTTACAAGGAAATGAACGAGACCCTCAAGGATATGAAGGAGACTCTCAAGGATATGAAAAAGGACCAACCAGAAATTAAGCATACACTGACTGAAATAAAAAATATTATACAAAGACCTAAAAGTACTCTAGAGCACCCCAAGAACCAAGGTAAAGATTTGACATACAAAGAGGGAAAATCCACTCAGCTGAAAAAGCAAGAAACCAAAAGAATCCAAAAAATTGAAGATGGTGTAAGGGGCCTCTGGGACAACCTCAAGCATACCAATATCCGAATTATAGCAGTGCCAGAAAAAGAGAGAGAGCAAGACAATGAAAACCTATTTGAAGAAATAGTGACTGAAAACTTCCCACACCTGGTGAAAGAAATTGACTTAGGAGTCCAAGAAGCACACCGAACCCCAATATATAGGAACCCTAAGAGGACCACACCAAGGCACATCATAATTAAAATGCCTAGAGCAAAAGACAAAGAGAGAATATTAAAAGCAGCAAGAGAAAAACAGTTAGCTAACTATAAGGAGCACCCATACGATTGTCAGCGGATTTCTCAACATTAACGACGCAGGCCAGACAGGAGTGGCAAGAAATATTCAAAGTGATGAACAGCAAGAATCTACAACCAAGATTACTCTACCCAGAAAAGCTATCATTCAGAATTGAAGGTCAGATAAAGTGCTTCGCAGATAAGAAAAAGCTAAAGGAGTTCATCACCACTAAACCAATATTATATGAAATGCTGAAAGATATTCTTTAAGAAGAGGAAGAAGGAAAAGGGAAAAATATAAATTATGAACAACAAATACACATCTATCAACAAATGAATCTATAAATCAAGTGAATTAATAATCTGATGAACAGGATAAACTGGTAAATGTAACAGAATCACAGACATAGAGAGGGAATGGACTGACAATTCTTGGGGAGAAAAGCGGTGTGGGAAGTGCAGCAAGAGACTGGACAAAAATCATGCAAGTATGGGAGAGGACAGTGGAGGGGGGTGAGAGTGGAGGGTGGGATGGGTACCAGGTGGAGGGCAGCTATAGGGGAAAAAAGGGAAACAATGTAATTAATAAACTGAACAATAAAGATTAAAAAAAAGAAAAACTAGAGAGATTCAGAATTATCTAATCCTTGGGCCATCTATATATTCTATATACATAAAAGCCTAAGTGACTGTTCCAGCATTCAACCAGGGGGGGAATGCTCAACACACAGGCATGAAAACATGAAACAGACTGATGAATCTTAGAGGGAAGTGGGAGGAGGAGGTAGAGAAGAGATTAACCAAAGATCTTATATGCATGCTAGAAGCCAGTGCACTGGTGGAGTCCCTTGGCCTGGCCTGTGGGAATCAGGCTGAATCCATGCATCTGGCCTCTGACATCCCCCAACGGGTTCCACATTGTGAGAGGGCACAGGCCAGGCCAAGGGACCCCACCTGTGCAAGAATCCATGCACCAGACCTCTAGTATCAAATTTTTGTGAGTGTGTGTATGTGAGTATGTATGAATGTGTGGTGGCAAACACACTAAATTGAAACTTCTGGCCCAATACACTGTATCGCTTACTGATGAAAGGATTTCATTCTTTGCTTTAAACTCAGAGAAAATATCATTGTGATTCATTCTGTCTAGGGCTTTTAAGAAACAAGAATTAAGGGGAAACCCCAACTCTTTTCTTCATATCCTCATATCAAAATTCCTAACCTGGTTCCCTGATCTAAGGAAAACCTGATAAAAATTTGAGAAATGTCAAAGAAAATAGGGAAATAATGTATATTGAGTGCTTATTATATGCTGAGCATTATGCTAAGTATAACACAACAATCCTGGTTGTGTTAAAACTCAGCTATAAAAAAAATAATTCTTACCCTTTGCAACAGCATGGATAGACCATAGAGCATTATGCTAAGTGAAATAAGCTATTTGGAGAAAGATAAATATCTCATGATCTCTCTCATATATGGGATATAATGAACAACATAAACTGATGAACAAAAATAGTTCCAGAGACAAAGAAATACTGAACAGACCATCCAACTTCAGAAGGAAAGCAGGGGAGGGTGGGGAGGTGGTGGTAAGAGATCAGCCAAAGGACTTGTGTGCATGCATATTACTGCTTTACAGCTGAAAAAAAAAACTTTATAGCTGAGAAAACTGAAGTTCAGAGAGGCTAAGAAATTTGCTGAAGCCACAACTCACAGGTGGCAGAATAAAGGTTTCTCCTTCCGTAACAGCCTGCTGCTTCCCCTCTACATATGTACTCCCAGGTGCTACAGAACCTGTCCATAGGAGAGTGAAGGTATGGAAGAGGGCACATCTGGGTTTATGGGGCCTAAAACTTATACAAATTTTAGGTCCCTCAATTAAATTCAGATGATTACAAAAATGAATATTTATGGAGAATTAGTAATTACACGTATTAAAAACATTTTTAAAGATGAGAAGTATCACAAATATTTTTTTTTCATTGTTTAAAGTATTACATAGATCTCCTTTTTCCCCAATTGACCTCTCCCCAGCCGCTCCCACTCCACAAGGCAAGCCCCCATTAGTTATGCTAATATGCATGCATACAAGTCCTTTGGCTGATCTCTTACCACCACCTCCCCACCCTCCCCTGCTTTCCCTCTGAAGTTGGATGGTCTATTCGGTATTTCTTTGTCTCTGGAACTATTTTTGTTCATCAGTTTATGTTGTTCATTATATTCCAAATATGAGAGAGATCATGAGATATTTATCTTTCTCCAAATAGCTTATTTCACTTAGCATAATGCTCTATGGTCCATCCATGCTGTTGCAAATGGTAAGAACTCCTTCTTTTTTACTGCAGTGAAGTATTCTACTGTGTAGATGTACCAGTTTTTTAAATCCACTCATCTGCTGATGGGCACCTAGGCTGTTTCCAAATCTTAGCTATTGTAAATTGTGCTGCTATAAATATAGGGGTGCATATAGTGATTTTTACCTTTTTGAGGAAACTCCATACTGTTTTCCACAGTGGTTTCACCAGTCTGAATTCCCACCAGCAGTGCTCAGGGTACCTCTTTCTCCACATCCTTGCCACACTTGTCATTTGTTGATTTGTTGGTGATAGCCACTCCAACAGGTGTGAGATGGTACCTCATTGTCATTTTGATTTGCATCTCTCAGATGATTAGTGACTGAGCATGTTTTCATATGTCTCTTGGCTTTCCTTATGTCCTCGTTCAAAAAGTGTCTATTTAGGTCCATTGCCCATTTTTGGAAGATTGTTTATCTTCCTTTTGTTAAGATGTAGGAGTTCCCCATAAATGTTGGAGAATAAACATTTATCTGAGATAGCACTAGCAAATATGTTCTCAATGGGGTGGGTTTTCTTGTTTTGTCGATGGTTTCTTTTGCTCTGCAGATGTTTTTTATCTTGATGTAGTCCCGTTTGTTTATTTTCTCCTTAGTTTCCATTGCCCTATGAACTGTATTGATAAAGACATTGGTACAGCCCTGACCGGTTTGGCTCAGTGGATAGGGCATTAGCCTGTGGACTGAAGGGCCCCAGGTTCGATTCCAGCCAAGGGCATGTACCTTGGTTGCAGGCACATACCCAGTAGGGAGTGAGTAGGAGGTAGCTGATCGATGTTTCTCTCTCATTCATGTTTCTAACTCTCTATCCCTCTCCCTTCCTCTCTGAAACAAAAACCAATAAAATATTTTTTTAAAGATATTGCTACAACATATATCTGGCATTTTGCTGACTATGGAATCTTCAAAGATTTTATGGTTTTCCATCTGACATGTAAGTCCTTTATCCATTTGAATTTATTTTTGTGTATAGTGTAAGTTGCTAATCTAGCTTCATTTTTTGCATGTATCTGACCAATTTTCCCAACAACATTTATTGAAGAGACTGTCTTTACTCCATTGTATGCTCTTGCTCCCTTTGTCAAATATTAATTGAGCATAATGTCTTGGTTCTATTTCTGGGTTCTCTGTTCTGTTCCATTGATCTGTATGTCTATTCTTGTGCTAGACCCAGGCAGTTTTGAGAACAATGGTTTTGATATCTGGTATTGTAATCTCCAATTTTGTTCTTTTTCTCAGGATTGCAATGGTTATTTGGGGTCTTTTTTTATTTCATATGAATTTTTGGAGAGTTTGTTCTAGGTCAGTGAAATATGGCATTGGTATTTTAATGGTGATTACATTGAATCTATAAATTTCTTTGAGTAGAGTGGACATTTTAATGATATTGATTCTACCAATCCATGAGCCCAGTATATTTTTTCCATTTATTCTTGTCTTTCCTCTATCTCTTTTTTCTTTTTTTTAAAAAATATATTTTATTGATTTTTTACAGAGCAGAAGGGAGAGGGATAGAAAGTCAGAAACATCGATGAGAGAGAAACATCGATCAGCTGCCTCTTGCACGCCCCCTACTGGGGATGTGCCCGCAGCCAAGGTACATGCCCTTGACCGGAATCGAACCAGGGACCCTTCAGTCCGCAGTCCGACGCTCTATCCACTGAGCCAAACCGGTTTCGGCTATCTCTTTTTTCAATGTCCTGTAGTTTTCCAAGTACAGGTCTTTTACCTCCTTAGTTAAGTTTATTTCTATGTATCTTAAGTTTTTTTTTTTATTGCAATGGTAAATGAGATTTTTTAAGTTTCTCTTTGTGTGAGTTCATTATTAGTATATTAAAAAGCCATAGATTTTTGCTGTTAATTTTGTATCCTGCTATATTGCCAAATTTATTTATTAGTTATAGTAGTTTTTGATGGAGTTCTTAGGGTTTTCTAGTAAAATATCATGTCATCTGCAAATAATGAAAAATTTACTTCTTCTTATCCAGTTTGGATGCCTTTTATTTCTTCTTCTTGTCTGAAAGCTATGGCTAGCACTTCGAATACTATGTCAAAAAGGAGTGGTGAAAGTGGACATCTGTCCTCTTTCTGTTCTTAGGGGAAATTGTTTTAGATTTTGTCCATTAAGTATGATGTTGGCTGTAAGTTTGTCATATAAGGTTTTTATTATGTTGAGGTATGATCTCCCTATTCCCACTTTGCTTAGAGTTTTTACCAAGAAAGGGTGTTGGATTTTGTCAAATGTTTTTTGCATCAATTGATATGATTATGTGATTTTTGTCTCTCAAATTGTTTATGTGATGTATCATATTTATTGATTTATGAGTAGGGAACTTTAATACCCCATTGACACCACATTTAATTTCTCCTTTGATCCCTTTCATAATCCACCCATTGTTTACTAACATGGTATTTAGCCTCCAAGTGTTTGATTTTTTCATTGTTTTTATTGTAGTTGATTTCTAATTTTATACCATTGTGATCTGAAAAGATGCTTGATATGATTTCTATCTTCTTGAATTTGAAGAGACTTTACTTGTGTCTCAATATGTGGTCTATCTTTGAAAATGTCTTATGTACACTTGAGAAGAATGTATGTTCTGTAGCTTTGGGGTGAAATGTTCTGAAGATGTCAGTTAATTCCATCTGACCTAATCAGTCATTTAGGATTAATGTTTTTTTGCTGGTTTTTTGTTTAGAGGATTTATCCAGTGGTGTCAATGGGTTATTAAAGTCCCCTACTGTCAATCTCTCCTTTGTTACCTTCTAGAAATTTTTTTTATATACGTGGGTGTTCCTGTATTGGGTGCATATATGTTTACCAGAGTTATACGCTCTTGTTGAATTGCTCCCCTTAATATTATGAAGTGACCCTCCTTACCTCTTGTTATGGCCTTCACTTTGAGGTCTATTTTGTCATATATAAGTATTTCTACCCCAGCTTTTATTTTTCATTTCCATTCGCCTGAAAAAAATTTTCCCATTCCTTTCACTATCAGTCTGTGTGAGTCTCTTATTATGAAGTGAGTCAGCGGATATATGGGTCATGTTTTCTTATCCATTCAGCTACCCTATTTCTTTTGATTGGAGCATTTAATTCATTTAGGTTTAAGGTTATTAAAGATAGGTACTTGCTTGTCACCTTTTTTATTCTTTATGCCTTTGTTCCTTCTTCCCTTCCTAATTCTTCTTTTTACAGCAGTCCCTTTAGCATTTATTGCATTGCAGGCTTGGTGGTAATAAAATCCTGCAGTTCTTTTTTGTCTGTGAATCTCTTAATTTTTACCTTCAATTTTGAATAGCCTTGCTGGATATAGTATTCTTGGATTCAGACCCTTGCTTTGCATCACTTTGTATATTTCATTCCATTCATTCTAGCCTGATGTGTTTCTGTTAAGAAATCAGTTAATGGTCTAATAGGAGATCCCTTATAGTTAAATTTCTGTCTCTCTCTCTGGCAGCCTTTAAGATTCTTACTTTGTCATTGGTGTTTGCCAATTTATGATGTGTCTTGGTGTCAGTCTTTTGGGGTTCATCTTATTTGGGACTCTATGTGCTTCTTGGGCTGTGTGGCTTTTTTCTTCCCAACATCAGGGAAGTTTTCTGTCACTATTTCTTCAAACAGGTTTTCTATTCCTTGCTCAGTTTCCTCTCCTTCTGGCATGCCTCCTATGCAGATGTTGTTTCATTTCATGTTGTCCTAAAGCTTCCTTAGGCTCCCCTCCTGCTTTATAAGTTTTGTTTTTCCAGTTGCTGCTCTTCTTAGGTGTTTTTTTCTATTTTGTCTTCGAGTTTGCATATGCAGTCCCCAGCTTCTTTTAGTCTACTCTTAATGCTTTTCATTGTGTCTTTTATTGCAGCTATGTCATTTGTCATTTCCCTCTGGTTCTTCTTCATTTCCTCTTGATTCTTATACATGTTGTTGATTTGTATTCGATCCTTTTCTGTATGCTTATGACCATTGGTCTGAATTATTTTTCTGACAAATTGCTTGCCTCTATTTTGTTTACTTCCTTTTCTGGTGATTCCTTTTTTCTTTTGTATGGGGCTGTTTCTTTGCTCCCCATTTTTGCTGGCCCTTTGTGGTTGTTTCTAGGTATTAGATCAAACTTCTATGTCACCCATATTTTTTTGAGTTTGTCTTATATAATTGATGTTTTGTGATACCCAGTGGTGCAATGTCTCAGGTCTTTTGGGCTGGGTATTCTAGGAATGCTCTTTACTTGGGATATTTGAGTCCTCTTGATGTAGTTAGGTCTTGAGTTTTATTATCCCATTTATGGATAGAGACTCCGCTCGGGGTTTCTGTTATGTGCCTCACTCTCTACCACATTGACTGAAAAGCACAAAATACAACTCAACAAGACACAGCACACAGGGAACAAAACACAAATGTATTAATGACACTGATAACCCCAACAAAAGTGATCACCAGAGCAAAGAGAATGAGGAGAGAGAAAAACAGAAAAAAATGATATTGAAGAAAGGTGAGAGAGAAAAGAAAAGGGAAAAATAAGGGGAAGAAATACATATATGGGGAGAAAACTCCTCCAAGCAAGCAAATAATCCAAAAAAATGCAAATAACAAAGACCCAGAAAAAAGGTGGGGACAGAATCTGTAGAGGCAGAGCTTATTTCCAGAAAATAAAGTAAAGGAATTTAATGAATAGGGGAATGTCCACAGTTCAGTATAGAAGAGATAGAAAGAGAATGAGTGGATAAGAAGAAAAATAAAAATAAAATAATCAGTAAAAAAATAAAATAAAAAGACAAAAAAAATTTCTTTAATTCATTTATCTATATAGTCATCATTTTTTGAAAAGGAGAATAGAACACAGAGTAGATATGCTTGAGTTTAGTGAGTGAAACTAATAAGCAATAATAAGAAGAGAGCGAGAGAGGAAAGGAAAAACAAAAGCATAAAAAATTGGCTAGCGAAGAAAGAGAAAAGAGAAGGGTGCATAGAACTGAAGCAGGGGAGAGGAAATTAGATATATGAGTAAACCAAAAGAGACTACAATAATAATGCACCAATAAAGTAGATAAAGAAGACCAATTTTTAGCAAGGGGGAAAATAAAAGAGAGAAAAAAACTAAAGCAGGAGCAGGAGAAGAGAAACAGGATGAAAAAGAGAGAAGTGAGGAAGAAAAGGGTGGCAAAAAAAAGAAAAAATAAGATAAAGTAAAATAATTATTAAAAATACAATGAAGAAAAATAATCCAAAAAATTAAAGGTTAAAAATGTTTAATAAGATAAAATAAATTAAAATTTTTTCTTTCTTAAGTAAAAGATAAAAAATAAAAAAAGTGAGGAATCAAGATGGCGGCATAGGTAAAACACCTATCTTGCCATCATACTCAGCAATTTTAAAACTACAACTTAACGAAAGAAAAATACCTTCCAGAATCACCAGAAAGCTGGCCGAGTGAAAATTCCACAAATAAAAGTGAAGATAAGACACTGTGACTCGGAGGAGCGGCTGAGGACAGCATTGAAGATTTGCGAGGAGAGAGGTTTGGAGCGCGCACCAGCGAATAGGGCGGGCGGCTGAAAACCAGCCACTTTTCTCGAACTGGGAGACAAAACATCCCACTGGACTGATTCTCCAGCTCTGGGTGAAGTCCAGGGAACCCACTATCACACGGGGTGAAAACTGGACAGTGAAAGGGCACGCCGAAGCTCGGGTGCTGCAGGGGTCTGCCGGCTTGTGGAGAAGGTGGGCTTGCGAGTGACCTTGGGAGCAGCGCAGCTGCGTGACTTCGTGGAGAGTGCTCTCAACTTGCTCCCTCATTTGGGAAACCGTCAGACTGCTTTGTTTTACAACCCTGGGTGAGACGTTGGGTGTGCAGACTCATTTGGGGAGAGTCTGAATTCCCCGGCAGCCGGTGGAGCTTGGCAGCGGCTCTCTCTCAGAGGTGCTGGCAGCCATTGCCCCCGGCACAGAGTCCCTGGGGCCGCATAGGGCGGAGCTAATGCTGTCTGCTTGGCCCAGAGACTCTGCCCATCCAACCTGAGCACAGCTGAACTTCACAGACAATTGGCCTGGAGGTCAACCCCTCCAAGTGCTAACAATGATTAACCTGGGCTTAACTGCAGCAAGACTGTGCAACCCATATCCACCTCAGGTAACTGGGGAGGCTGAGCCACTGTCCCTAGTAGGACATCTACCACACAAAGCTAATTGACCAACTCAGGGAAGCAGCCACCATGCAGCAACATGGAAAGAAATCAGATGTGAAAGAAATGGAGAGAAAAAAACGACTGGACATGGAATTCAAAACCACGGTTATAGGGCTTCTCAAGAGGCTCCAACAAAAGGTTGAGGCCTACAACAAAATAAGCAAGACTGCAAAGGAAATGAACGAGACCCTCAAGGATATGAACAAGACCTGCAAGGAAATGATCAAGACCAACGTGGAAATGAATGAGTCTTACAAGGAAATGAACGAGACCCTCAAGGATATGAAGGAGACTCTCAAGGATATGAAAAAGGACCAACCAGAAATTAAGCATACACTGACTGAAATAAAAAATATTATACAAAGTCCTAAAAGTGCTCTGGAGCACCCCAAGAACCAAGTTAAAGATTTGAAATACAAAGAGGTAAAATCCACTCAGCTGAAAAAGCAAGAAACCAAAAGAATCCAAAAAATTGAAGATAGTGTAAGGGGCCTCTGGGACAACCTCAAGCATACCAATATCCGAATTATAGCAGTGCCAGAAAAAGAGAGAGACCAAGACAATGGAAAACTATTTGAAGAATTAGTGACTGAAAACTTCCCACACATGGTGAAAGAACTAGACTTAGGAGTCCAAGAAGCACACTGAACCCCAATATATAGGAACCCTAAGAGGACCACACCAAGGCACATCATAATTAAAATACCAAGAGCAAAAGACAAAGAGAGAATATTAAAAGCAGCAAGAGAAAAACAGTTAGTTACCTATAAGGGAGCACCCATACGATTGTCAGCAGATTTCTCAACAGAAACGATGCAGGCCAGACGGGAGTGGCAAGAAATTTTCAAAGTGATGAATAGCAAGAATCTACAACCAAGATTATTCTATCCAGCAAAGCTATCATTCAGAATTGAAGGCCAGATAAAGTGCTTCGCAGATAAGAAAAAGCTAAAGGAGTTCATCACCACCAAACCAATATTATATGAAATGCTGAAAGATATTCTTTAAGAAGAGGAAGAAGAAAAAGATAAAAGTGTAAATTAGGAACAACAAATACACATCTATCAATAAATGAATCTAAAAATTAAGTGAATTAATAAGCTGATGAACAGGATAAACTGGTGAATGTAACAGAATCACGGACATAGAGAGGGAATGGACTGACAACTCTTGGGGAGAAAAGGGGTGTGGGAAGTGCAGCAAGAGACTGGACAAAAATCATGCAACTATGGGAGAGGACAGTGGGGAGGGGAAGTTGAGGGTGGAGGGTGGGATGGGTACCAGGTGGAGGGGAACTATAGGGGGGCAAAAAGGGAACAATATAATTATTAAACTGAAAAATAAAGATGGAAAAAAAGAAAAAAAATTAAAATTAAAAAAGTAAAGTGTCATTCACTTCAGCCAAGTTTTAATGTCTCATGCGGGCTGGTTTAAGACCCTTCTCTACTGTTCTGCCTGCCACATCTCAGTTTCCTGTCAGGTAGTCAGCACCATATTGAAGTTCCCAGCGATCCACTGCTCCTCTGTGGTTTCAGGCAGGTAGGACCAATCTGCCCACTTTTCGTATTTACACAAGTGTTTATTTCTGACACAGGCTTTAGGTGGAGATGTTGCTTAAAAGTTTCTGTGACCAAAAGGCCCCTCAAGCCAATCCCTGAAGGCTCCCTTCGGCTATTCACATTCTTCATTTCCTCTGAAGAGCTCAAGGCTGAGTGTGCCTGCACTAGTTGCCCTCAGGTGCTGGGAGGGGCTGGCTCTTCAGGAGAAAAATGGCTGCTTAGAGTTGGAGGAACCAAAATGTCCTAGTGCCAGATTCCAGGTCATCTCTTCCTGTCCTGCTCCTCTCCACAGCCTCTTCCCAGCCTCCGCAAAACTGCACTTCAACCTGCACTGCAGCCTGGGTGAGTGTTTGTAATTGAAAGGTCCTATGAATGTTCTCCAGGCATCCTCTGTTCTTTCCAGCCATGGATTGTCTCACCAGCTGTGCTTAATTCACCAATTCTGGGTGGATGTTATTCGATTTAGTTGTTTCTTCTATCTGTTCCTTGAGACGGTGCAGGATACGTCTGCCTATTCAGCTGCAATTTTGTCTCCTCTGCACAAATTTTCTTGCAATGTATTCTTGTACTTTTGGTGTTCAATAAGAATATGTCCTATCATATCTGAATTTTAATATGAAGAATAATTCTGGGGGGAAAACACAAAATTAACCTAAAATTAAGGTATGCACAAGAATAATTCAAATATTCCTACATTGCGTTGAGCAATGTAATTGGATAATTGGGTCCTCATATAGAAAGTTTATAATTGTATATGTGGCATTACCAAGCATATTCCAGACAGGAGAAAATATATTGAGCTAGGTATCAATCTTCTGCTCACAGTTGTATGTCTGTTGAAGTTAAGAATTTCCCCTGGATGGGGAATAATGGGGGGATAAGAACACATATGTAACACCTTAATCAATAAAGACATTTATTTTTTTTTAAATCCCCCAGTTGACTTTCTCAAGCCTTCTTGAAACCTTCTTTATTCTCCACTATCCCTTACTTGTAGTGCCAAGTGTCCTAGGGCTGGCTCCTATCCTTAACATCTCAAACCATCCCCTTCTCTCACTATCCATGCTGGATGAGTCATCCAGTGCGTGGTAGGAGTACTGCTAGAAGCCATTCCTCACTCCCAGGGCCACAAAAGGGACTGCAAACTACATTAAAAGTGGTCTTGAGTGACTGATTTAAAACATCTTGCTTTTGCAAAATTTAGAAACCCACATGATCATATGAACACACTGGTAGAGCCCCTTGCAGAACCTTTATTAGATTGCTGCAGACTGGCTGCTGGTGTGGAATAGATCATATTGTAGGAAAGTAGAATTGAAAGAGAAGCAATCCAAGAACCAAGAGGACATTTAATGAGCCTACTAATGTCTCTGAGTGCCCTTATCTATAAGATAGGCTTGCTTCAAAGCAGACCCAGAGTAAGAGAAGTAAAGGTCCAACAATAATGCTTCCATAATTTTAACAAACTGAAGTCACCAGTGAAAGAGTCTCCTCCAAATGTTGCCTCTACAATCCACTCTTTAACAAACTTTGGGAACCAGTTTAAGTCAGCATTTTGCCCTTTTTTTCCCTCTTTGCCAGGGTGGGAGGTTTTCTTTTTGTTTTGTTTTTTATCTTCCTTACATGTGTATAAACTTTTACACATGTAGAAAAACTTTGCAGTATTCTTGTCCCATAAATTATTTTTAAGAGCCTATTATAGACTGAAAGGTTGTTGTTGTTGTTGTCTTTCCCCTCCCCCCCCCCCTTATCAGTTCATCAAAGCTTACATGTCTGGATTCAGGGCAGGCAAATTGGTTTTCATCAAGGATTGAAAAAATAAATATGATCCTTCACAGAAGGACTGCGAGGCCCCTTTAGTCCATTAGATATTGCCTCTAGAGTTGATCTTTCAAAGGGAAATATCCATTAATTTCCGCTCCAAATGATACACAAAATTGATCCCTAAGGATGTGAGGCTTTCATTTATATGTCTTTATATAAACAACTGCTCTTTCCCCTCCTGTTGCTACCTGAATCGGGTAGAGTGGACCAAGGAGCTTAGAATGCCTCTCTTCCCAGACATAGTCTCCAACAAATCCTGCAATTTTGCAGCCTTCTCCTAATCCCTAAGCCAAATGCATAACACAGGTTTTGCTGACAGTCTTGCTGTTGAAAACCAAATGCCTTACCATACTTGCTTAGAGTTCTACAACAAAATCACATCACAGATTCTTGCCATAATGCTGCTTCATGAAAGAAAGGAAACTTAAAATTTAGTTGCTAGCTATCATGTGCTAGGAACTTTCACATATTCTTCATACATACTCTTTTGATGTAAACAGTATTATTCATACCTTATGGATAAGGGAACTGAGGCTCAGAATAATTAAGACATTTTCCACAAGATCTTACGCTGTAAAGGGGCAGGAGCCGAAGAATCTAACATCTAACAAGTGGTAAGATCTTGGGGAAAACGTGTTAAGTGAGTAGACCATGAGTTTTGGATTTAGCTCCTGACTCTGCACATAAAAGCAGTGTGACCTGAGACAGATGGCGGTGCCCCTTTCCTCATCATAAAATAGGTATAGAAATGGCACCATCTCAGAGGTGCTATAAATACTGATTAAATTTTGATGTAAAAGACCAGCACTTAAAAGTTACTCAGTAATTTTTTTTTCCACTTCCTCTCAAGCTTCTTAGAGGCAGAGGCCACATCTTTTTTTCTTATTTTCACATACTCAGCCCTTAGCAAGTGTCTATGAAAATGAACCCTGCCATGACCAGTCCTTTTTGGTGACAGCTGACATCATATGTTCCAAAACAACACTAGCATCATTGTGCCCAAAATATTAAAATTCTCATTTCAATAGATTGATTAGATGAAATACCTTACATGACATGCAAATAAAGTAGGAAATTATGGGGATAGCATTTTGCAATTTATTAAAGCATAAGTTCCAGCATCTATTCTTCATTGGAAATTATTTTAAGCCCTGGCAAGCAAGATTAGAATGTCAGCCTGTGCAGCTGAGGGACATGAGTTCAATTCCTAGTCAAGGTCACATACCTGGGTTGCAAGTTCGATCCATGGCCCCAGTTGGAGTGCATAGGTGAGCAACCAATCGATTTGTGTTTCTCACACTGATGTTTCTCTCTTTCCCTCCCCTTGAAAATAAATGGGAAAATATCAGATGAGGATTAACAACAGTACATGAAATTCATACACTTGGGGGTTGGGAGGGGGGTCTCTCAGTAGTCCAGGAGCCCTCGGGGGATATCCAACTGATAAGCCAGCAGTCGAACTTTCCTAGCACTCCCACCACCACCGCTGCTCTCCAGCTATGAACTCAGCTTCTGGTTGAGCAGCACTCCCGCTGTGGGAGCACACTGACCACCAGGGAGCAGCTCCTGCATTAAGCATCTGCCTCCTGGTGGACAGTATGTATCATAGCGAGCAGTCGTTCTGCTGTTCAGTCAATTTGCATATTAGCCTTTTATTATATAAGACTAGTGGCCCAGTGCATGAAATTCATGGACATTAAAAGGGAATTCATTAGAGGAAATATTTTAATATTGCTATTTGCCCTTTCTCTATAATAGAAGTGTCAGAGATAAAAGAAAATTAGTAAAATGTATATGAAAATCTCCCTCCTGAGTCTGGGAGTGCTGTGCAAACCAGAGTCAAGTCCCTGCCCACCCACTGGAACTTCAAAGTCACGTGGGACCAGACCCGGCCGGCCCCACCCTCATCAAGCCCTGCAGGGCAGGGGGTGCAGTATCAGATCCCCAGTCAAGCCCCACCAGGTGGAGGTGTGGCCTCAGGTGCCCCAGCCCTGGTGCTGGGGTAGGGACATGGCCTCAAGTCCCCTGGTCCAGCCTGAGGTCCCTTGGCCCTGGCATGAGAGCATGAGGGCATGACAACCATTTTCATACAGGAATCCTGAAATGATGACATTCTTCCCCCTGAATCTGTTCTTGGGCTCAGAAATTTTCTGAACCTAGCACCCATCCCAGGCAGCCTGAGTCAAGCAGACTGAAAATTTAAGATGAAGTCTTTTTCCCACAAAAAGTGACTGTAAAAACCAAATTTAAATCAGACTGTGAAACAGTTTGCATTTATCTTCAGTGACACTGAAAGCCTCTTTATAGGAGTTATCCCTGTTGTTTCTATCATCCTGTCCCATCCCCAACAAAGCTGTCATTCCTATGTTTATGTTAAATCAAGCTGCCAAAGTTCCATGCTGTGTGCCTACCCCTGACCTTCCACTGGTGTTATTATATTCTCAGGACCTTTCTTCCTCCAGCTTTTCTCTGTTAATACCTGAATATCTACTGTGTTATTCCTCCTGGATCCTTTGTGCTTAGTTCCTTATTTGATAACTGCTTAGTCTGACAAACTCACCAAAATCAATGTGCTAACGCTCCAAAGAAATATATTTGAATTTTAACAGGGCCCTTTGGGAAGCAATGGCCTCAATCACAATTAATAGGAATAATTTCTGACTTTAATGTTAATTGGCTAGATGAGAGATTTGGGATCCTGAGAGAGAAACTGCTCCTTGTCATACCTCCTTGCTTTTCTTTCTGAGTGCCCACTTAACAACTCTTTTTCAACTTGTCACTAGCCTGGGTCTTTTCTAGATCCATTTCAGCGAGCCAACTTAACCACCACATAAGAACATAAACCATAAAACACCCAGGAAAATTCCCAAGAAAAGCTAATGTAGTTGAAAAAAATAAGTATCTGATTTCTGTGGGTCTTTGGGCACATGCTAACTGGAAGAGTTTGCTATTCCCCAGCACCCTGCACAGAGTCAGAAACAGAGCAAGCATTTAACACTCATCACAATAAGTATGATTCGATTCTTTATTACCTTTAAACATCCTCTCTCAAGAGCATGAGAATTTACATCCTGACATTAAAGAAAAAACTGAGAAAGAATCTCAGCTAAAATGTACTCCCCCTCCCCGCCACCACCACCAAAACTTAAAATCCTGCCTCTATAAACATTAACCTGAACCTTCCAGACATTGAATAAATTAACTATCCAATACCACTTAGGTTAAGTGGCTTAATGTTTTCACGGGATCTGAATAGGCCTAGCCCTAAACAACAAAAAGTGGGTTGGGATGAGTGTGTGTTCTTACTTTCATAATCTCTAGTCTCTGTGGACTGGTTGTTTCTAAAACTACACACCAAAAAAGCTTTAACTGCTTGAGTAATTTTTGTTTTGCAGTACATTATTATTCACTTTCAGTCATGCAACACAGAAATGATTTAGAGGATTACAAGAGTGTAGTATAAAGTTTCTAATGCAATTCAATGGCCCTTAAGTAAAAACACGAATACCATCAACTGCAGTTACCCTGTGCAATAGCAGAGAACTGTCACTCCCAATTATGTGAAAATGCAAGAGAACTGTTTAGACAAGTTCCTCACCAAGCCTTTCCATTGCTCATACAATAGAGGATGCTTAAGATCAAAACTCTAATGATATTAAATCAGTTTTTGGTTATAAAGCATGCTAATATGTATTAGGATAAACATTATAATAATTATTCCTAGGAGGAAGATCATAGAAGTCACTTGCCAATCAAAATTTGTGCATTTCAGGTGAAGCTAGAGAAAATTATTGAGGCCAATTTACTACTAAAGAGCAGTAAATGTAAAATTCTTGAGATATAAACCTCAGCCCCTGTTGTTGGTCCTGTTTTATTAAATGTAATCCACTTCCTTATATACTTGTTCATTTGAGGTTTTGGAAAACTATCAGATTAACATTGGGCATAGAGTAAGTGCACAGAAAAATGTTGAATGAATGAATGAATGAATGAATGTACAATGGATGGATGTATATACTAAAATATACTATGGAGCTCCAATAAATGTAGAAAATTTAGAACAATAACATATAGAGTCATATCTCACTTTCTTCAAAACTGCTGTTACTATTCTGTTTGTTATTTATTCTCCTTAAGGCAATTTCTCTTTTTGAAATGTTTTAAGGCTTTTATTTTCCCAGCAGTAAATTAAATGTTGGTTAAGCATCTGCAGATCTATATACCATTTATTTATACTATTTTTTTCCTACTTCATAAAATGCAATGGTTGTATAACCCTGCCAGTGTTAAGTCATTAGCAGACAAAGATAAAAACTCATGAACTTCCTGTTTTAGTTTATCTCACATTCTGCTTCATAGCCCAAGCAGGTTTCATAATGAATACTTCCAACAGCTGCTGTCTCAAATTCTTTATTCTTAAAATACAAATGATTTGACCAATATCACTATGGTTTGGAAATGTTTTTCTCCCCGTTGATCTATGGCATGATCTCCTCTGGATGTTGTTCAATTAGATGTCATCTCACTTTTTCACAAGTAACCTGTTTTAGTAGAAATTTGAAAAACCTTGTAAAAGAACTATAAAATGTTTTCACTGTCAATAGAGTTAAAAAAGAAAAAGAAAAAGAAAAAGGATTGCTTGAGCCAGACACAGCTCCCCATAGAGCTAACCTTTGATCCTGGAATCCTTTCATGCACTTAAGTCTTCTCTAGAGTCAATGGACGTGTTGTGTATGCAAGGGCAATAGGATCAAGTTCAGTCTCTTCTTTAGTACTCTGTAGCCAAGTAGGATAGCCAGCTGAATCTGGTTTAGTTAAAAAAAAAAAAAAAACTTTCCTGATGCTTTGAAGTTGGGGGCGGGGGGCATATAATAATATCAGGATTTGTAAGAGGTTATTTTGCATAATCCTTAATAAGATATTCTTGTGGTTTCAAAAAGTTAGTGCGATAAGAGAAGCAAGAGCCTCTGGCACTCATATGAAGTATTTTGCAGAAATAACCCAACATGTATTCTAGAAAGATGTAAAATTACAGGACCGTCCAGGCAGGACTGCACCTAAAACTAAAACTGTTTCTGGTAGATGGGCTTCTTCTAGTTTTAACAGAAGAGATGTAATATAATATCCCTAAAAAAAAGTCTTCACATAAAGTAGAAAGGTGGTTGCCAGGGACTGGGGGGAGGGAGGAGTGGGGAGTTGTTGTTTGATGGGTACAGAGTTTCAGTTTTGCAAGATGAAAATATTCTGGAGATGGAGGATGGTAAGGACTGCACAACACAAATGTACTTAATGCCACTGGCCTGTACACATAAGGAAAGTCAAAATGGTAACTTGTATGTTAGGGGTATTTTAATCACAATTTAAAATACATAAAAATAAAATTTTACTGTATACAAATGTTTACACTATTTAGAACCAGCAAAATTAACTGGACTATTTCTGCATGGTTTGCATTCACTTCTTCTTTATTTTCCCCCTTGAAATGAGTACAAAATATTCTGATGAACACAAAGAAGCTTGTTGGAGGATTTTATTATTTGTAAGTGGATTAAGTATCTTTGTGACTAATCCAACTATTCGAATTGAAACAAGGCACTCTTACTTTAGAATCCTTATCACCCTAACCCCACAAGTACTCACTGATGAGGCCCGAGGGCTGAGCAAGATGACTCTGCACTGCCAGGTGGAAAGAGGGCTGGAGAAGGGAGGAGGAAAGGGGCATGCCACAGAAAGCACAGGACCTCCCCTCTGGAAGCCTGTACACTTTATTATTATCAAGAGGCTGAATTTCATTTTCTGGCATTTTGACCTGGACATGAAGAATTTAAATTAACACCACTGGATACAACTTACTGGTTTTAAAAAATAAGCATCTTATTATCAACTTATGGAAGAGTTCTAAAACCCATGTGATTTATTCATATTGGGAATCCAAAAGCAACTTGGGTCTGGAAACTAAAGTGGTCTGAATAAATAAATAATAGTCTCAACACTAAGTGAGAGGTAGGAATTACTTTCTTTCTGGTTAGACAACACACACACACACACACACACACACACACACACCATGATACAGCTGGAACAAACGCAAGCACTATGCTCAGTAGCTGGTAATAAAGTATCACTTTAATACAGATGAATAATTAATTTTCCCCACTTTTCTGAATCCAGGTGTTGGACAACCTAATCTTTGCTCCAAACAATGATTGCCTCTTTAACAAATCTCTTAAAACTTTAGTAATGGTCTTCAGACCAAAAGAAACTCCCCTAAGAGGTAGAATCTCCAAATTCTCTTTTTTGCTATTTATGACACAGGAGACATATGGCTCCACATGTTCACTTATCAGTCTACTCAACTAAAGGAAGTATTGTGTTACCTGTTTATGGTATAGTATCCTATCTAATAAAAGAGTAATATGCATATTGACCATACCTTTGCCACGCCCACCAGCCCTGTCCACCAGCCAATCACAGGGCAATGGCCAGGTCCAGAAAGGACCTCTCAGAGAGAGAGAGAGAGGCCCTTTCCGGCCCTGGGGTTAGGCCTGGCCGGGCTGTGGGTGGGACCAGCCAGCCACGGCAGCCCTGATTGATGACAGGGCCCTCTGATGGCCCCGGTGTTGGGCCGGCTGGCTGAGGGAGGCGAGGACACAGAGTGGGTGAGCCAGGCGCCCTGTGAACACGGACACCCACTGAGCTGTGGAGCAGCCGGTGCGACATGTGCCTGAGGTCGCGGGGCGGAGAGCAGCGGGGTCGGGAGTTGAACCGGGCGTCTCTGCCCTGGCTCTTCACCTCCCCCTGCGCCCCGGGCTGCCGGACGCTGCCGCCTGCGAACGGTGGTGCTCGCCGAGTCCACCCCGGTCCGGGGGCTGGGAGGCGGCGGAGGGCAGTCCCAGTCCCGCCCCCCAGATCCCGTCCCCAGCGGAGGCCCCGTGGGGGCGGGAGAGGAGCCCGGACCCGGCCCCGGAGGCCGGGAGAGAGGCCGCCCCCAGCCCGGCGTGTGCGGAGCGGCGGCGGCGGCGGGGGCGGGGGCGGGGGAGGAGCCCGGCCCGGCCCGGAGGCCGGGAGACCGGCCCCCCCCAGCCCGGCGTGTGCGGAGCGGCGGCGGGGGCGGGGGCGGGGGAGGACGGCGGGACTGACACCGAGCGGGCGTCTCCTGGGCCGGAAAGGCCCGGACCGGACCGTCCGCAGACCCGGTCTGGGTCCGCCCGGCCGGCCCGCTCCGGGGGTGACGGAGAGTCCCCTCAGACAGGACCCGGAGCCGGGCTCCACCGCCCGAGGAGCCCTGGTCGCCGTCCCCGGCGCTGGTTCCGGCCCGGGCCCCCCTGTGACGTCCAGGAACCCGGGACGGAGCGGGAGCTCGGACAAAGCGAGCCCCGGGCCGGGCTGTCTGACCCGGGAGGAGCTGAGAGCCGACGCCGGGAGCCCCGGGCCGGCGCCGAGGAGGCCGGTGACCGAGCCCCGCCTCCGGGCGGGACAGTCCCCAGTAACGGGGCCGCGGGGCGTCCGACCGAGACTCCAACACAGACCGCGGGGAGGCCGCGAGCAGAACCAGGAAGCAGCTTCCACTCCCCGTCACTGACCTCCGTCCCTCTCCCGTCCTCTCCTCTGAAATAAAGTTAAACCCATCGATCGCGGGGCCGGGCTGTGGTCAGAGAAGAGACTGTACACAGGAACAGACATAAAGGTCACAAATATTCCTCATCAGAAACAGCGGAAGGGAGAAGACAGTAGAGCAACATCAGTAAAGTACTCACAAGGGGGAATCCTCTCAATTTATAATTCTAGACTGAGTGGAAATATTTTTTAAATAGTTAAAATATACTTTAACTATTTTAAACTATTTTAGAAATAGTTAAAAATATTTTATGTGTAAAAGATTGAATTTTTTTAATCACCAGCAGATTTGTAGTGTAAGAAATGTTAAAAGAAGTCCTGAAAGCAGAAATAAAATTTTGCCAGATACAAATAATGATCTATACCAAGAAATGGAAAACACAAAAGACAGTATATTCATAGGAAAAATATAATAGAAGTTTCTTATTATTGAAATGTATTTAAAGATAATTACCATAACTATTTAAACAAATAATAATGTAATGTCAGTTTTATAACATCTATGTAAGTAAAATACATGACAACAATAACACAAAGATTGCCTGGGAAAAAATGAAATTTTGTTACAGTGAAGTTTCTACACAAGATGTGAAGTGGTAAAAATTCACTTGAAGATAGATTGTGACAAGTTAAAATCCTATATAATGAAGAGCTAATATGCAAAATATTCATCACACCTTCATGCCATCATGCCATAACAGCTCAGACACTCAACACTGGGGAGAGAGGAATGGGGACCAGACAGGGTACGGACTGGGAGAGGAACAAGCCATCCATTCCATCATCCCAGATGCCAACAGCTGTGCCTGCCTCTCTGGCCCAGGAGAGGGACAAGCCACATGCCCTTTGGTCCTGGGTGCCTGCAGCTGCCTGTGGCTGTGACCGGCCTGAGTGAAGCTGGCCCAGGTCCTGGGTGCCTATAGCTGGCCTGAGGGAGGGAAGCCTGGGTGCCAGGTGTGGGGCAAGGCAGAGGCTGTTAGGGGCAATCAGGCCAGCAGGAGAGCACTAAGGGGCGATCAAGGTGGTAGGGGAGTAGTTAGGAGTGATCAGGTAGGCAGAGGTGGTTAGGGGCGATCAGTCAGGCAGGCCAGTGAGCAATTAGGAGCCAGTGTTCCTAGATTGTGAGAGGGATGACCGACTGCCAACAGTCAGACATCCCCGAAGGGGTCCCTGGTTGGAGAGGGTGCAGGCATGCACTGGGCCACTAGTAGGATTATAAAATTAAATGACTTCAGCAGAATAAAACAGGTCTATGATGTTCAAGAGGAAATCACTGGGCAAAGAACAAGCAATGCATAATGGCCAATAAACTTGCAAAGAGATATTCAGCTTTGTTTGTAATGTAAACAATGCAAATAAAACAAATACATTCTTTTTTTCTATCAGAATGGCAAATTCTAAAAGACTGACAACAATGAGAGTGTAGGGGAAAATATGTAGAACATATCTTTGTGTACTGTTGATGATAAGTATAAACTGGTACAACTTGAGCATACATTTAGAAACTCAGCAAGCTTATCACTGTCAAACTATTAAATATTTGTACTTTGTGACCCAGAAATTCCACTTCTAAAACATTTCTTTAAGCAGATCATTGTACATGTGGACAAAGAAAATGCAAAAGGATATCCATTGCAGTGTAATTTACAATAGTAAAAATTTGGAAACAAATCATGTCCATTAGTAGGAGATTAGTTAAATAATTGCTCATTCATTCATCCACTGTTGGTTAAGGGACTACTAAGTGCCAGGCAGTATTCTATATATAACTAGAGGCTTGATGCACAAAATTCACGTAAGAGTAGGCCTTCCTTCCTTCCCCAGGCGGCTGGTACCAGCTTCCCTCGCAGAGGAAGGCCCTGCCCACCCGCTGCTACCTGCCAGTTGGTGGCCTGGGCCTCCCTCTTTGGGGCAATCATGGAGCCCCCCTGATTGATCGCTCTGCTGGCCAGTGGCCTGGGTCACCCTCTGTGGGGCAATCATGGGGCGATGGCCGGGCCCCTGACCAAGGCATTACAACTGCCTTGGCTGGCCTGGCACCATGGGTGTCATAGTGTAGTCCCGGATGGTTGTTCCACTGTTCAGCCACTCAGTCGATTTGCATATTACACTTTTATTATATAGGATATACATAATGTATCCATTAAAATAATGATGTAGATTTATAGTTATTAGCATGGAAATAGATTACAGGGCAGTCTATATAGTATTATTTATGTAAAAGTGAGTGTGCATTTACTTATATATATTATATAACACAGTAGTGTTATATACTTATATATATTATATAACACATTAGTGATCATGAGAGACATCTATAAGGATGATCACTAATGTGTTATCATATTAAAAGTGGTTATCTCTGGGACTTTTTGTTGTTAATCTCCATACTTTTCTAAACTGCTTAAATATTTTCACAACAAAGCTATATCGTTGTTATAACCTAAAAATATTAAGAGTATATTCATTCTGAAGAGATGAAAAGAGAACCATTGTTACAATTTAATCATATAAATGTTCAGAAGAAAATACCAGACAGCCACAGGATTGCAGAAATCCAGCTGCACTTCTAAAAAGTAAGATGCAAAAACAGATGCTGCCAACAAGGATAAGGTAAATAGGGATGAAGTACAAGGGATTCCATAGAACTCAAGTGCACAGAGCAGCTGAATGTACTCTGCTAAACTAGAAATCCAAGCCCACAAAGTCCCCAAAGACAGCAAAACCTAAAAACAAATAACAATACACATATTATACATAAGGCTCTTACATAGTTGGATATTTATTTGCATTGAAGTCTTGGTCCTTTAACAGTTTATAATGTTGCTTTTTAACTCTATATATTGGAAGGTTTTCCTTTAAAAATTATTTCCCATGAACTTTTCATACCTTTAATTCTATAATTTAATCTGAGCAGGTGGAGAATACATGTTTTGGTTAAAAATTCAAAATACACTGGGTTTTATCTGATTTATGATTTTCTTAGACAAAGAATCAAGCGCATATATTTGGGGCAATCATAAACAGGATGTGAATCATAAAGATATACACAAACTATAGCACAGAATGATATACCAGAACTCATACTAGAAATTCTCCCATGATACTACTGAATCTCAATATAGTATCCTATATAATAAAAGCCTAATATGCTAAGTGTCCAACCATTCAACCAGTTACTATGATGCACACTGACCACCAGAGGACAGATGCTCCAACCAGTAGGTTAGCTTGCTGCTGGTGTCTGACCGATCGGGACTGGTCAAGATGGTCCGAAGATGCCCTGAAGCCCGCCCATGGTCCCTCCCTGGCCCCAGTAGTGCACTGATGGAGTCCCTCAGCCTGGCCTGTGCCCTATTGCAATCCAGGACCCCTCAGATGTCAGACTCCCAGTTTCACCCTATATCCACAGGCCAGGCCAAGGTACCACCAGTGCATGAATCCATGCACTAGGCCTCTACTCCTATGTAAGAGATAATATGCACATTGAACTATCACTCCAACACACAAATGGCTGCCCCCATGTGATCCAAGATGGCCACCACAGAATGGCTGGCAGGGGAGGGCAGATGTGAGCAACCAGGCAACAGGGGGGGTAGTTGGGGGTAACCAGGCCTGCAGGGGAAGGCAATTGGGGGAAACCCATCTCTACAGAGGAGGGCAGTTGGGGGTGACCAGGAATGCATAAGAAGGCAGTTGGGGGCGACCAGGCTGACAGAGGAGGTCAGCTGGGGCAGATCAGGCCTGCAGGGGAAGACAGTTAGGGATGACCAGGCTTTCAGGGGAAGACAGTTGGGGGTGACCAGGCCTGTAAGGGGGGGAACAGTTGGGGATGACCAGGCCTGCAGGGAGGGCAGTTGGGGGAGACCAGGCCAGCAGGGGAAGCAGTTAGGGGTAATCAAGCCTGCAGGGGAGGGCAGTTGGGGAAGAACCAAGCTGGCAGGAGAGAAGTTAGGCATGACCAGGCCAGCAGGGGAGGGTAGTTGGGGGTGACCTGGCCTGTAGGGAATGACAGTTAGTGGCAACCATGCCTGAAGAGGAGGGCAGTTAGGGGCGACAGGCTGGCAAGGGATGGCAGTTGGGGGCAATTGGGCCAACAGGGGAGCAGTTAGGTGTTAATCAGGCTGGCAGGAGAGTGATTAGGAGGTGATCAGGCTGGCAGACAGAAGCAGTTAGGGGCAATCAAGTAGTCAGGCAGGCAAGTGGTTGAAAGCCAGCAATCCTGGATTTTGAGAGGGATGTCCCAGATTGGAGAGGGTGCAAGCTGGGATGAGGGACACCTCCCCTGTCTCATGCATGAATTTTATGCACCAGTCCTCTAGGATGAATAATAAGAAGACAGAAACATCAGATCTTTTAACTGTTAGGAATGAATGTTCAGAGATTTCTCATGTTAAATGCATGGAACAATTCTTTAGAGGGCACTAAGTATTCAATTTTTGAATATATTTTTGTTTTCATCATGTTGTTTACCCTTATTGTGTTAGTTTCCGTTTTTTTTTACCTTTTAGTATCTACACAACATAAAACATCAACTTTATATGAAACCCATATGAAACATCTGCTCCAAGTCTTTTTTTTTTTACATGAAATGTGACTTTTAATATTGCTTATGTTTAAATATGTCAAAGGACAGTATGGATGGACCTAGGTGGTATTATGCTAAGTGAATTAAGTCAATGAGAGAAAGAAAAATATCATATGATTTTACTAGTATTTCTTTATAGAATTTAAAGAACCAAATCATTGAACAAAAAAACTAAAACAGACTCATAGATAAAAAGAATGGGGGTTTGGGGACTGGGCAAAAAGGTGAAGGGATTAAGAACTAAAAATTGGATTAAGAACTAAATATAGTGGCATATTTAGTTCAACACCTAAACTGCTGCCTTGCACAAAAATTTCAAAACTACAACTAAAGGACAAAATGGACATCATCCAGAACAACAGGAAAGTTGGCAGAGTGGAAATTCTACAAGAGGAGAAACCAAGATGGCAGCATAGGTAAACACTTAAATTGCTGCCTCGCACAACAATTTCAAAACTACAACTAAAAGACAAAATGGACATCACCCAGAACCACAGGAAAACTGGCTGAGAAGGAAAGAGGAAAGCACACAGGGAAACAAAAGAACTGCAAATGCCTTAGATACAAAGACACATACATGGAAAGGATGGGTGGCTGAGTGCCTGACTGGCTTTCTCTAGCAGGAAAGAGACAAAAGCCCCCAACTGCGCTGAACCCCAGCTCCAAATGCACAGAACCCCAGTTCTGGGTGAGACCCTGAGAACCCAGGCTCATACGGGGGGAATCTGGGCCTTCAGGTGGAAACTTAAGGGAGCCTTGAAACGCAGAGGTCCAGAGGCATGCACACAAGTGTGCAGAGAGAGGACTGACTGTGTCACTGGCTTGCTCTAGTGGGAAGGAGACAAAAGCTCCGGACTGCACTGAACCCCAGTTCTGACTGCACTGAACCCCAGGTCCAGGCAAGACCCTGGGGACCCAGATCATATGGAAGGAATCTGGATGGTCAGGTGAAAACTTAGGGGAGTCTTAAAATGCAGAGGTCCAGAGGCGTGCGTGAGTGCACAGAGAGAGGACTGACTGTGCCACTAGCTTGCTCTAGCAGGAAGGAGACAAAAGTTCTGGACTGCATTGAAACCCAGTTCCGACTGCACTGCACCCCAGATCCATGTGAGAATCTGGGAATCCAGATACATTGGGGTAGAAACAGGACTGTATGGCAGCAAGCAAAACTCAAGAGTGACTTTCTCTCAGAGGGGTTTGTAGTGACTACCAAGGGACACTAAGACCCAGGGGCCTCCAAGAGCAGGGATGAGGGGAAGCCAAGACTGTCTGCTCTGCCTTGCAACTCCACCCGAGACTCTGGCCCATCCAAGCTGAGCACAGAGGCTTTTGCAATTTTGCAAGTCTTCTCACATAAGGCTGTCTCCCTGAATAGACACAGCTGATTCTACCTGCAAATTGGCCTGGAGGTCAATTCCTCTCAGTGATACCAAGAACAATCAAGATTGGACTACAACAAAGCTGTACACACAGGACACAAAGGGAAGGATAGTTGGTGGTAACCAGGCCTGCAGGGGAGGGCAGTTGGGGCAACCAGGCCTGCAAAGTGGGGCAGTTGTGGGTGATCAGGCCTGCAGGGAGGGCAGTTGGATGCAACCAGGATGAAAACAGAGGGCAGTTAGGGGTGACCAGGCCAGCAGGGGAGGGTAGTTGGGGGTGACCAGGCCTGCAGGGGAGGGTAGTTGGGGGCAACCAGGCCTGCAGGGGAGGGCAGATGGGAAGACCAAGCCAGCAGGGGAAGCAGTTAGGGGTGAGTAAGCCTGCAGGGATGTTGAGGAAGGACCAGGCTGGTGGGAGGGAAGTTAGGCATGACCAGACCAGCATGAGAGGTCACTAAGAGTGTCCACTTCAGATAACAGGGTAGGCCAGACACCTAGCACACAAAGCTATCTTACCAACTCAGGGAAGCAGCAAAAATGCGGATACAAAAAAAAAATCAGATCACAAATGAAAGAAATGGAGGGAAAAAATGACTGGATATAGAGTTCAAAACCACGGTTATAAGGTTTTTTAAGAGATTCCTAGGAAAGGCCGATAACTTTAGCAAGACACTTGAGGATATGAAAAAGGACCAACTAAAAATTAAACATACACTGACTGAAATAAAAAATATTATAGAGACTCAACAGTAGACTAGAGGAACGCAAGAATCAAGTTAAAGATCTGAAAAACAAAGAGGCAAAAACCACTCAACCAGAAAAGAAAAAAAGAGTCCAAAAATTTGAGGATAGTATAAGAAGCCTCTGGGACAACTGCAAGCGTACCAACATCAGAATTATGGGGGTGCCAGAAGAAGAAAGAAAGCAAGATACTGAAAACCTATTTGAAGAAATAATGACTGAAAAATTCCCCCACCTGGTGAAAGATATAGATTTAGAAGTCCAGGAAATGAACAGAACCCCAAACAAAAGGAATCCAAAGAGGACCACACCAAGACACATCATAATTAAAATGCCAAGAGCAAAAGACAAAGAGAGAATATTAAAAGCAGCAAGAGAAAAACATTTAATTACCTACAAGGGAGCACCCATATGATTGTCAGCTGATTTCTCAACAGAAACTATGCAGGCCAGACGGGAGTGACAAGAAATATTCCAAGTGATGAATAGCAAGAACTACAACCAAGATTACTCTACCCAGTGAAGCTATCATTCAGAATTGAAGATCAGATAAAGAGCTTCACAGATAAGAAACAGCTGAAGGAGTTCATCAACACCAAACCAGTATTATATAAAATGTTGAAAGGTATTCTTTAAGAAGTGGAAGAAGAAGAAGAAGGTAAATATAAAAATTATGAACATCAAATACAAATCTATCAACAAGGAAATCTAAAAATCAAGTGAATTAAAAACCTAATGAACAGAATAAACTGGTGAATATAATAGAATCAGGGGTTCAGAAAGGGAGTGGTCTGACAATTCTTGGGGGGAAAGTGGTTGGGGGGTGCAGGAAGAGACTGGACAAAAATCGTACACCTATGTATTATGAAAATTGGGGGTAAGTAAGGGCAGAGGGTGGGGTGGGAACTGGAGGGATAGGAGCTGTGGGGGTGAAAAGAGGAACAATTGTAATAATCTGAAAAATAAAGATATATTTTTTAAAAAGAAATTCTACAACTAGAAGGAAAGAGGAAAGCACACAGAAAATCAGAGAAGCTACAAAAGAGAGAGGTTCAGAGACACATGCAAAGAGGAAGGGTGGCTGAGTACCTGGCTTGCTTTCTCTAGTGGGAAGGAGACGGAAGCTCCCAACTGCACTGAACCCCAGTTTCGACTGCACTGAAACCAAGTTCTAGGTGAGACCTTGGGGACCCAGGCTCATACAGGGGGAATCTGGACTGTCAGGAAAAGTGAAAAGCACACAGGAACTCAGGGGAGCCATTAGGGGCAGAGGTCTGGAGGTGCGCACACAGGTACACACAGAGAGGACTAAGTACTGAGTGTGCCACTGGCTTTCCAAAGGAGGAGGTAGATGGAAGCTCCCAACTGCACTGAACTGCAGGCCCAAAAGAGAATCTGGGAATCCAGGTTCACTGGGGGAGAAGCTGGGCTGTCTGGCAGCAGGTGAAACTCGAGGACATTTCTCTCAGAGGTGTTTGCAGCTACTACCAAGGGTCACGGAGACCCAAGGGCCTCATAGGGCAGGGCTGATGGGAAGCAAAGACTGTCTGATCAGCCCTGAGACTCCACCCAATCCAAACTGAGCACAGAGGCTTTTGCAATTTTGCAAGTCTTGTCTCATAAGGCTGTCTCCAGCATAGAAGTTTTCCAGAGGTAGACATAGCTGATCCTCACAGCCAATTGGCATGGAGGTCAATTCCTCCCAGTGATACCAACAATAATCAAGAGTTAACTACAATAAGGCTGTACACAGTCAATAAAGGGGTATACCAAAAGTGTCCACCTCGGGTTACTGGGGAGGCCAAGCCACTGGACCATATAGGACAGCTGGCACAAATAGCTACCCTACCAACTCAGGGAAGCAGTGAAAATGCAGAGACAAGGAAACAGATCACAAATGAAAGAAATGGAGGAAAACAAACAACTGGATATAGAGTTCAAAACCACAGTTAAAAGGTTTTTCAGGGATTTCCTAGAAAAGAAATCCAAAGAGGACCACACCAAGACACATCATAATTAAAATGCCAAGAGCAAAAGACAAAGAGAGAATATTAAAAGCAGCAAGAGAAAAACACTTAATTACCTACAAGGGAGCACCAATACGATTGTCAGCTGATTTCTCAACAGAAACTATGCAGGCCATATGGGAGTGGCAAGAAATATTCAAAGTGATGAATAGCAAGAACCTACAACCAAGATTACTCTACCCAGTGAAGCTATCATTCAGAATTGAAGGTCAGATAAAGAGCTTCACAAATAAGAAAAAGCTAAAGGAGTTCATCAACACTAAGCCAGTATTATATAAAATGCTCAAAGGTATTCTTTAAGAAGAGGAAGAAGAAGAAAAAGGTAAAGATAAAAATTATGAACAACAAATACATATCTATCAACAAGTGAATCTAAAAATCAAGTGAATTAAAAACCTAATGAACAGAATAAACTGGTGAATATAATAGAATCAGCGGTTAGAAAGGTAGTAGATTGACAATTCTTGGGGGAGAAGGGGTGTTAGGGGTGCGGGAAGAGACTGGACAAAAATCGTACACCTATGGGGAGGTAAGGGCAGGGGGGAGGAACCAGGTGGAGAAGAACTATGGGGGGAAAGGAGGAACAATTGTAATAATCTGAACAATGAAGATTTATTAAATTTTTTAAAAGAAGTACAAATTGATAGTCAAATTGATAGTCACAAAATAGCCACAGGGATGTAAACTACAGCATAGGAAATATCGTCAATATTGGTGCAATTACTATATACAGTATCAGATGGATACTTGAAATATTCAAGGGAACACTTTGTAAAATATATGATTGTTTAACCTCTATGCTGTAGAGGAACTAATATAAAATAAGGTTGACTGTAAACTGTAATTGGAAAATAAATATTTTAAAAATTAAAACCAAAATAAATAAATGAATAAAGATGTCAAGTGATCTTAGATACTGAATTTGGATTCAGAATGCAAAACTGTTTCTTTTTTTGCTCTTGTGTATTTTATCTCTTTGGAAAAAATATTCTAGTAAAATGCCTAATGAATTACAAGAGACTGGTAATTATAGATTTGAAATTTTAACTGGATTATATGGCCAGTTTAAATTGAATTTATGTGCAGATTTCTTTAAAATGTGTGGTAGTTTATGCTGAAAAAGTCTTCATTCAATATGTTAATTCTATAAATGTACAGTTCTTATAAAATACACACATTAGAGCTGTCTTATTGAATAATTGCCAAGTTTCTGTGACGTTTCAGTGTTGTACAAAAAATCTGGTATAATCAGTCCTTATTGCATTGATTATGGAATGAATCTGCTCCAAGTCGTTAAGGTGGAATCAAAACTTGCATTCACAGTTAGTTTTTATGATAAAAATGAAAAACAAAACCTGAAGACATTTGTTCAAATAGAGCAAAATAGTCAGAACAGCAAGCTCTTTGGCCACATAAAAATCTTAACAAGTGTGTGTGCGCACGTGTGCTAAACTCTATTATAAATACATTAGCTATATCAAATATTCCAGCTTTTCTCCCTTCAAAAGTTGTTTCCAGGAATCAGAATAACCTCCCAGTAGGTATTTAAAAGATGAAAAAATATTCTATTATATATGACTTTTCTGATTAGAGATAGGACACATACGACCTTACTGACAGAAACGTGCTTCAGGCTGCCATTGTTAGCAAAGCTGGAAGACTTGTTAACTTAACTGTAACCTGGGCCGGAAGCATAAAGCTCTTTCTGGTTTCTTGCCCATACTTCCCCATTTGTTATATTCTTTACATGAAAAATCCAACTTCAAGCAGTCTGCCGGCGTTCCTAAAAATAAATTAAGTTTCACAGACTTGACTATATTGCAAAAACAAAGAACATTTAGGAAGCCCTAAGAATATCAGACTGACCCATTAATTTTTTATATATTTACCAAGATAACATGAATAGGTCAAGTTATGCAAATTGGGAAAGGAAAAGGTAAGAGTTCAGGTTTCTGGGCTTTACATTAATAGTTCAAAGCTAGACAGCAGGGTGGCAGATTGAGCACAAGTTCCCTCCTTGCCTGCCAAAGCACGTCCTCATTGCAGTTGCCTCTTTGTAACCCTTGGTTAATGGAGAACAAAAGGAAATGACTAAAAAGGAAAGAATATACCATGTTCATTAGTTTGATGCTGCACAGTAAAATGTTACTTTCATTTTCTTTAATGACATTTTTGTAGAATGATGTCAGAAATAAAGTTTAAAACACGGTTTTAACCTCAAAACCTCTTAAAATAGTTGAAAGAGAATTATGTCTAGGTTGAAAAGTACAGTAGTATAGTCTTTCATCTTAACTGTTCAGAAACAAAGGGTTTACATTTGGTTTACTGTATATGTGTGTTTTCATCACCAGCGATCAGTATTGAATCAATCCCTCCTGGTGGTTCTATTGTAATAATTATGTTTGAGCCCTCGCTGGTTTGGCTTAGTGGATAGAGTGTTGGCCTGTGGACTGAAGGGCCCTGGGTTTGATTCCAGTCAAGGGCACAAGGCTAACTCGATCCCCAGAAGAGAGCATGCAGGAGGCAGCCAAACAGTGATTCTCTCATAAGTGATGTTTCTATCTCTCCCTCTCCATTCCTCTCTAAAATCAATAAAAATATATTCAAATAATAATAACTATTATTATGTTTGAAATGACCAAAAATATTTTATTAGTCACATTTCAAAATGTTGGAACTTAAAACTGAGTAAATGTTGTCAAATCTCTTAGATTATATCTAAATGACAGTTTATTTTTTTAAAACTATAAAGCTCACTTCAATAGAAGGTAGTGTACTAACAGCTTATTTAACAAAATAACAAAGAGTTGTTTTTAATGTGATTTAACTTAAATCCTCGTGGTAATATTTACAATAATATATTTATTACTGTCATGGCAATACAATTTTGGAATTATTAATAAGGGTAGAAAAATTCATCCACTGTGTTAAAATAAATGGTCTCTAAAGAATTTAATGAACAAACTGAACTGCCAAGCAAAACAGAGACAGACTCATAGACAGACAGCAGGCAGATGTGAGGGGTCAGTTGGGAGGTGGGGACGAGGGGGGATATGTGGGGACAGATAACTGAACAAAAAAGAAAAGAGAGAGAGAGAAAACTCATGGACATGGACAAGAGTGTTGGGGGGATGGAAGAGGGTATAGAAGGGATGGAAAGTGATGGGAAACTAAATAAATAAATAAAGTTAAAAAAATAAAAGCATTCCATATAAGGCTAAAACATCATAATTCTAACCAGTTTATTAATAAGCACTAAATGAAACACTTCTTCAAGACATATGCCTCAACTGGGGTGTTGGGGGGAATAGTGGTGGAACAGAAGGACGCATTCTGAATTGTGTCCCAGGGCAGAGGGAGGGAACAGCTGAGGGTCACGTGGGGAGTGTTTGTTGGTGAGTTGGGGGACAGCTGGGCTCCAGGAGAAGGAGGGGGACTGCTGGATTTGCCTCCCCTGACCGAGTGGCCCTCGGTGCAGCTGGGTTCTCTCACGGAGCCACCGGCTCGGAGGCAGACTGCGCCATCTTGAAGGGAAAGGGCCTGAAAATATACAGCTGCAGTACCCACTGGACGGCTGAGACCCCCAGAACACCGGTGCCCAGTTGGCACAGAAGCGGATTCAGAGGAGCTCTGTGCTCCGCCATGGAAGGGTCAGATTTCCCCTGGGGTTAGGGGAGCTGGCAAAGCAAGGAGATTTGCACCAGGAAAAAAAAAAAAAGTCCGTGGCTGTTGGAGCTGGTAAACATGGAAGAGGGCCCTCGGAGCTGGTGGCAGAGGGGATTCCTAGAAAGCAACCCATTTGGACCTGACACAAAAGGGCAGCCTAAGAATTTTTGGAGGGTGCTGCCTGCTAAACCCAAGGGGGAAAGGAGTTTTGCACAGACATAGGAGGGGAACTTGAGTTCGCACACTTGCGTTTTTGCTTCTTCTAATCCGAGTTTCTCAGTTCTAAACTAGGAACATTGGATCCCCTGGCGGGGATAACCTGGGAGACTGCAGGAGTGAGCTGTTTTTCTGGAGGCTGGGGATCAGAACAGGTGGTCACCATTAGAGAGGCAGCTCTGGGGAAGCCCATTCCCACAAATCAGTATTGAATACCACAGGGACAGCGGGATTTTAGTTCAGGCTAGAGAGGACCAATAGACCCGGAGGTCAATCCAGAAACACTACCACCCAGGGGATGAATCACAAATTGACTCTTGTGTAACACAAATTAAGGAATCAATTTTATTTCTACTACTATTTAACCTTTTTTTAAGTGCTATTTTATTTCATTTTTATTCTACTTTGGGATTAGTGTTATACAGTTTATTTTCCTCTACCCTTTAGTATCTTTTTACTCTACCTCAACTTCTTATGCCACCACTCTCTTGCTAACCTTTCCCTAGTTAGTGTCTTGTTCCCCTTACACTTTTCCTGCTTTAGATTTTCCTTATTCTTTCTTTTTACCCCCTGTTAAAATTTCACCCCACTTATAGACCTAATCTCCAACCACCTGCTCTAAGTCCATACACACCTCTCGCTTCTCTGATTTGACTATCCTAAATTGTTTTTATCTCTGTCCTGTTGCTGTTGTTTACTTGACTATTGATTATATTGATATTTTATGCATGTTTGTGAGATTGGTTTGCTTATTATTTTCTTTTAGTTTGTTCTGTGGGTTTTTTTGGCATTGTTTTTTGTTTTGTTGTTATTGTTTGCATTGTTTTTTTTAATAGATTTATGCTTCTGTGTTCCCTAACCTCCCTTAATATTAGTTGTTGTATGTAGTTTATATCAATCTCCAGGTACTTGTTGCTGGCTTTTGTTGGGATTAGTGGCTGTCCTATAGGAGGTTTCAACCCATATTTATACTTTATTCCCCGTTTCTTTGTTTTTACTTCTTCCCATTTTCCCAATTTCATTTTGGCATTCCTTTCTTTCTTTTTTTATTTCTTTCTTCCTTTTTGTATGTGTGTGTGTGTTTTCTCTTACTCTCTTCTTTCTCGCCTATCACCTAATTTTCCTTTCTCTGGCAATCATCTATAATTTGGAGTTACCAAAACCATTATTACATTCCTGTTCAGTGCCTGGTGCATTGCACCTGGTTGTGTTGTAGTTTGAGCCTTTAAATCAATGCAGGAGAGTGAGAACTACATAATCAGACAGAGAAGAGAGACCATGGGGAGACAAAGAAACAGCATATCAATAAAACAAAAACAAGCTTCACAAGAAAAAGAGGTAAACCAAATAGAAGCAAGCAACCTGTCAGAAAAAGAATTCAGAGAAATGGTGATAAGGTGGCTGAGGAGCATGAAGGCATTATGAGTAAGAACCAAAAGGAATTAGAGAAGAGCCAAGAAGAAATGAAGAAGACCCAAGAAGAAATGAAAAAGAGCCAAGAAGAAATGAAGAAGACCCAAGATGAAATGAAGAGCCAAAAAGAAATGAAAAGTGGCATTGCTGAGGTAAAGAACTCCATAGAAAGTATCAAGAGTAGACTAGAAGAAGCAGAGGATTGCATCAGTGAGCTAGAAGACAAGGTAGGAGAAAATACCCAAGTAGAGCAGCTTCTAGGAAAAAAAATTAAAAAGCAGAAGGAGAGCCTAAGGGAACTTTGGGACAACATGAAACAAAAAATTCTGCATAATAGGACTTCCAGAGGGACAGAAAACTGAGCAAGAAATAGAAAACCTGTTGGAAGAAATAATGACAGAAAACTTCCCTGATATAGGAAAGAAAAAACCCACACAAATCCAAGAAACTCACAGAGTCCCAAGCAAAATAAACTCCAAAAGACCTATGCTAAAGCACATTATAATTAAATTGCCAAACATCAACGACAAAGTGAGAATCTTAAAAGCTGCCAGAGAGAGACGGAAAGTCACCTACAAAGGAACCCCTATCAGATTAGTAAGTGATTTCTCAACAGAAACTTATCAGGGCTGAAGGGAATGGAATGAAGTATACAAAGTCATGCAAAAAAAAGGGGTCTGAATCCTAGAATACTGAAACCAGCAAGGCTATCAATCAAAATTGAAAGTCAGGAGCTTCACAGACAAAAAAAGGACTAAGGAAATACATTACCACCAAACCAGCAATGCAAGAAATGTTAAAAGGTCTGCTGTAAAAAGAAATAGGAAGCAAAGAAGGTACACAGGGGTGAAAAACAAAAATGGTGACAAATAAGTACCTATCAATAATAACTTTAAATGAAAACGGTTTAAATGCTCCAATCAAAAGACGTAGGATAACGGACTGGATAAGAAAACACGACCCATATATCCGCTGTCTACAAGAAACCCACCTCCGAAAAAAGACACACACAGACTGAGGGTGAAAGGATGGCAAAAGTTACTTCAGGCGAATGGAAATGGAAATAAAGCTGGGGTAGCAATACTTATATCAAACAAATTAGATCTCAAAGTGAAGGACATAACAAGAGATAAATAAGGCCACTTTATAATAGTAAAGGGAGCAATCCAACAAGAAGAAATAACTCTACTAAACATATATGCACCCAATACAGGAGCGCCCAAATACATTAAAAAAAAACTCCTGAAGGAAATGAAGTGAGAGATAGACAGCAATACAATCATACTAGGAGACTTTAATACCCTACTATCACCATTAGACAAATCCTCTAAACAAAAAATCAGTAATGAAACATCAATTCTCAATGACTCACTAGACCAGATGGAATTAATTGACATATTCAGATCATTTCACCCCAAAGCCACAGAATATACATTCTTTTCAAGTGCCCATGGGTCATTTTCAAAGATAGACCATATGTTGGGTCATAGGCAAAGTCTCTCCAAACTCAGGAAGATAGAAATCATATCAAGCATATTCTCAGATCACAGTGGCATAAAGCTGGAAATCAACTACAATAAAAACAATCCAAACAAATCAAACACAGGGAGACTAAATAGCATGCTATTAAACAATGACCAGGTTAGAAGAGAGATCAAGGAAGAGATAAAAAAACATCATGGAAACAAATGACAACGATAGCACAACAATCCAAAATCTATGGGACACAATGAAAAGAGTTTTGAGAGGGAAGTTTATAGCTCTACAATCCTACTGCAAAAAAACAAGAAACAACAGCAATAAATTTCTCACCCAACAACTCAAAGCGTTAGAAAGAGAGCAACAAGAAAAGCTCAGTGTAAGGAAAGGGAAGTAAATAGTAAAGATCAGAGCAGAGATAAATGACATAGAGACCAAAGAAGCAATACAGAAGATCAACAAAACCAATAGCTGGTTCTTTGAAAAGATAAACAAGATTGATGAACCTCTAGCCAAGCTCACCAAAAAGCAAAGAGAGAGGACCCTAATAAATAAAATCAGAAATGAAAGAGGTGAAATAACAACAGGACTATCGAAATACAAAGGATTGTTTAAAAATACTATGAACAACTCTAATCCAACAAAATGGACAACCTGGAGGAAATAAATTTATTCCTAGAAAAATATAACCTCCCAAAACTCAATCAGGAAGAATCTAAACAGCTCAACAGACCAATAACTATGGAAGAAATTGAAACAGTCATCATAAAGCTTCCAGCAAACAAAAGCCCAGGGCCAGATGGATTCACAGGGGAGATTTACCAAACATTCAAGGAAGAACTAAAACCTATCTTCCTCAGACTATTCCAGAAAATTCAAGAGAATGGGACACTTCCAAACTTCTTTTTTATCTTTATTGTTCAGTTTATTAATTACATTGCTTCCCCTTTTTATCCCCCTATAGCTCCCCTCCACACTGTACCCATCCCATCCTCGACCCTCACTTCCCCCTCCCCACTGTCCTCTCCCATTGTTGCCAGATTTTTGTCCAGTCTCTTGCTGCACTTCCCACACTCCTTTTCTCCCCTAGAATTGCCAGTCCATTCCCTCTCTATGTCCATGATTCTGTTATATTCACCAGTTTATCCTGTTCATCAGATTATTAATTCATTTGATTTATAGATTCATTTGTTGATAGATGTGTATTTGTTGTTCATAATTTATATTTTTTCCTTTTCCTTCTTCCTCTTCTTAAAGAATATCTTTCAGCATTTCATATAATATTGGTTTGGTGGTGATGAACTCCTTTAGCTTTTTCTTATCTGCGAAGCACTTTATCTGACCTTCAATTCTGAATGATAGCTTTGCTGGATAGAGTAATCTTGGTTGTATATTCTTGCTATTCTTCACTTTGAATATGTCTTGCCACTCCCATCTGGCCTGCATCGTTTCTGTTGAGAAATCTGCTGATAATCGTATGGGTGCTTCCTTATAGGTAACTAACCGTTTTTCTCTTGCTGCTTTTAATATTCTCTCTTTGTCTTTTGCTCTTGGCATTTCAATTATGATGTGTCTTGGTGTGATCCTGCTTAGATTCCTATATTTTGAGCTTCTGTATACTTCTTGGGCTTTTAAGTCAGTTTCTTTCACCAGGTGGGGGAAGCTTTCAGACACTGTTTCTTCACTAGTGTTCATTACCTTGCTCTCTCTCTTTTTCTGGCACCCCCATAATTTGGATGTTGGCATGCTTGAGGTTGTCCCAGAGGCCCCTTACACTATCTTCAATTATCTGGATTCTTTTTGTTTCTTGCTTTTCCAGCTGAGTGTATTTTGCTTCTTTGTATTTCATATCTTTGACTTTGTTCTTGCATCACTTTGGACTGCTTTTAGGGCTTTGTGTAATATTGTTTATTTCAGTCAGTGTATGCTTGATTTCTAGTTGGTCCTTTTTCATATCCTTGAGGGTCTCGTTCATATCCTCGTAGGTCTTGTTCTTTTACTTGTAGGTCTCATTCATGTCCTTGTAGGTCTCATTCATTTCCTCATAAGTCTTGTTCATTTCCTCATTGGTCTTGTTCATTTCCTCGTAGGTCTTGTTCATTTCCTCATAGGTCTTGTTCATTTCCTCGGCGTTCTCATTAAGTTCATCGACCTTTTCTGGGAGCCTCTTGAAAAGCCTTATAACCATGGTTTTGAATTCCATATCCAGTCGTTTTTTTCCTCCATTTCTTTCACGCCTTGTTTCTTTCCATTTCTCTGCATGATGGCTGCTTTATGTGGTAGATGTCCTCTAAGGGACAGTGGCTCAGCCTCCCCAGTTACCTGAGGTGGATACTCTTACTGCAATCCCTTATAGGATGTAGAGAATTTTTTAATTTAAGCCCAGCTTGTTGTTGTTAGCCCTAGGAGGGTTTGACCTCCAGGCCAATTGGCTGTGCAGGGAAACTGTGTTCAGGTTGGATGGGCGGAGTCTCTGAGCTGAGCTGGCAGTTTCAGTGTCAGCTATGCCCTATGCGGTGTGCGGGTCTCTGCGTTGTGTGGTAATGGCTGCAGGCACCTCCAAGAGAAAGCTGCCGCTGGTCTCTACCCCTTGCCAGACAGCTCTCCCTCTCCCCAAATGAGTCTGCACACCCAAAGTCTCACCCAGAGTTTTAAAACAAAGCAGTCCAGTGGTCTCCCGAACCAGGGAGCAAGTTGCCAGGGAGCAAGTTGCGCGGCTGTGCTGTCCCGCACTTTACGCACGCCAACTGCTATTCTAAGCTACGCAGACTCTCCTCAGACTTGGAGACCTCTACTGCACCTGGCTTTTAGGGTGCATACCCTGGAAGTCAGACCTCACCTGGTACTGGGGAGTCTGTGCAGTGGGACGTCTCCGCCCTCCCCGTTGGAGAAATCCAGCCGGGATTGCTGCTGCCAGCCCTACAGCCCGCGCGTGCGCCCACGGCTCTGAACCTCTGGCTCCGTGCGTATCTTCAAGGCTGCGCTCTGTCCGCTACTCTTCTGAGTCTCAGTGTCCCACCTTTACTTTTATTTGTGGAGTTTTCACTCAGCCAGCTTTCCGGTGATTCTGGATGATGTTTGTCTTGTTGTTATGTTGTAGTTTTGGAATTGTTGCACAGGGCAGCACAATAGGTGTTTACCTATGCCGCCATCTTGGTTCCTCCCTAAACTCCTTCTATGAAGCCAGAATCACCCTAATACCAAAACCAGATAAAGATGACACAATGAAGGAGAACACAGATATTGACTTAAACCACTCTGCTCAACTAATATTTGACAAAGGAAGCATGAACATACAATGGAGTTAAGATAGTCTCTTCAATAAAATGAAACTAGATCACCAAATAGCATCATACACAAAAATAAACTCAAAATGAATACACTACTTAAACATAAGATGGGAAACTATCAAAATACTAGAGGAGTTCTCAGGCAGAGAAATCTCAGACATATGCCAAACCAATTTCTTCACCAATACTGCTCCTAGGGCAATGGGAGCTAAAGAGAAAATAAACAAATGGGGCTACATCAAAATAAAAAGCTTTTGTGCAGCAAAAGAAACCATCAACAAAACAACAAGAAAGCCCACTGTATGGGAGAACATATTTGCAAATGTTACCACTGATAAAGGTTTAATCTTGAACATCTACAGGCAACTTATATTACTTAATAAAAGAAAGAGAAATGATCCGATAAAAAAAAATAGGCAAGAGACCTAAATAGAATCTTTTCAAAAGAAGACAGAAGAAAGGCCAAGCGACATATGAAAACATGCTGAAAGTCACTAATTATCCAAGTGATGCAAGACAAAATGACAATGTGGTACCATCTCTCACTTGTCAGAATGGCAATCATCAACAAATCAACAAACAAGTGCTGGAGAGGATGCGGAGAAAAAGGAACTCTCCTGCACTGCTGGTGGGAATGCAGACTGGTGCAGCCATTGTGGAGAACAGTATGCAGTTTCCTAAAAAACTAAAAATGGAACTCCCATTTGACCAGTAATCCCTCTTCTAGGAATATATCCTAAGAAACTAGAAACATCCATCAGAAAAGATATACGCACCCCTATGTTCATAGTGGCACAATTCTCCATAGCTAAGATTTGGAAACAGCCTAAATGCCCATCAGCATGTGAGTGGATTAGAAAACTATGGTACATCTACACAACAGAATACTATGCTGCTATAAAAAAGAAGGAACTCTTACCTTTTGCAGCAGCATGGATAGACCTGGAGAGCATTATGTTAAGTGAAATAAGCCAGGCAATGAAAGAAAAATACCACATGATCTCACTCATTTATGGAAAATAAAGAACTTTATAACCTGATGAACAAAAAGATAGATACAGAGGCAGTAAAGCACCAAACAGACTGTCAAATTATAGCAGGAAGGCTGGGGAGTGTTAGGGACGGGAGCAGGGGAAAAGATCAACCAAAGGACTTGTATGCATGCATATAAGCACAACCAATGGACACAAGACACTGAGTGGGTAGGATGAAGGCATGCGATGGGAGGTAGGAGAGGCTGAGGGAACGTCAATAGGGAAAAAAGGAGATATATGTACTACTATATGTAATACCTTAAATAATTAAAAAATAAAATAAAAATGGCAAAAAAGTGTAGAAAGGGCTTAGCAATATATTATCTTCTTTGTGTAATGTGTCATCAACCTAAACTAGAGTAAATAAGTTAAAGGAGGAAGCAAGCTCTTTTTTGAAATAAAATATTCAAATATTACATATAATAATAATGTTAAATGTAATGGATTAAATGCTCCATTAAAAAGCCATAGTGTAGCTGAATGTATACAATAATATGACCCAATTAATAACTATCTACAAGAGACCCACCTCAGAAAAAAAGACACACACAGGATGATAGTAATAGGATGAAAACAAATTTAAAGCTGGAGAAGCAATACTCATATCCAACAAAATAGCTTCAAAATGAAGGCCCTCACAAGGGACAAAAAGGTCACTACACAATACTAAAGGGATCGATCCAACAAGAGGATATAACCTTTAAACATATGTGTACCCAATACAGGTGCACCTAAATATATTTTTTAAAAACCTTAAAGAGGACTTTAATGGAGAGATAGACAACAATACAGTCATAATAGGAAACTTTCACAACCCACTGGCTTCACTGGATAGATCTTCCAGACAAAAACTTAACAAGGAAATAGTGACTCTAAAGGACAAACTGGATCAGATAGATTAATTGTCATTTATAGAATATATCACCCCAAAGCTGCAGAATATACATTCTTATCAAGTACACATTGATCTTTCATGAAGATGAATCACATGTTGAGACACAAAACAAAAATCTACAAGTTCAAGAAGATTGAAATCAGATCAAGCAACTTCTCAGATCACCATGGAATAAAATTAGAAATCAACTACAGTAAAAACAACAAAAAACATTCAAACCCATGGAGGCTAAATACTAGCAGTGTCTTATTAAACAACTAGAGGCCTGGTGCATTAAATTCATGCATTGGAGCAGGAGATGTCCCTCAGCCCAGCCTGCACCCTCTCCAATCTGGGAACCCGTTGAGGACAGTCGGACATCTTCTCACAATCCAGGACTGCTGGCTCCAAACTGCTCTCCTGCCTGCTTCCCTGATTGCCCCTAACCACTTCTGCCTACCAGCCTGATCACTCCCTAACCACTACTCTGCCAGGCTAATTTATATCTAACTGCCCTCCCCTGCAGGTTTGATAGTCCCCAACTGCCCTCCCTTGCAGTCCTGCTCCCTCCCAGTTTCCCTCCCCTGATCACCCACAGCTGCCCTGCTTGCCTGATCGCCCACAGCTGCCCTTCCTTGCAGGCCTGCAACCTCCCAACGGCCCTCCCCTGCTGCCCATCTTGTGATGCCATCTTGTGTCCACTTGGGGGCAGGATCTTTGACCACATGGGGGCAGCCCTCTTGTGTGTTGGAGTGATGGTCAATCTGAGTATCACTCTTTTATTAGATAGGATAGAAGCCTGGTGCATGGGTGGGGGCCAGATGGTTTGCCCTGAAGGGTGTCCCAGATCAGGCTGGGGGTTCTCTTGGGCCATGGGGTGGCCTAGGTGAGGAGCCTGTGGTGTTTTGCAGGCTGACCAAGCCCCCCAGCAACCCAAGCAGAGACCCTGGGATCTGGGATTAATTTATGTTCTACAATTGAAATTTTGTAGCCTGGAACTGAGCCAAGCCTTCTGCTTGCTCCATGAAGACAGCCATTTCTGTTTGGGTTTATTTAAATTCTATAATTGAAACTTAGTAGCCTAGAGTGGAGGCCAAGGTGCTAGGACTGCAGAAGCTTGGCTCCCTCCATCGCCTGGGCAACCCTAGCCTCTGCTCTCTCCAGCTCTGTGGCTGCCACTATTTCTGTTGGATATATGTATCTTCTATAATTGAAACTTTGTAGCATTGAGTGGAGACCTAAGCCAGCTATGGCAGGTGGAAAGCTTGGCTTCCTCCATTGCCAGGGAAACCCAAGCCTCCCTCTCAGTAGCCACAGCCATCTTGGTTGGGGTTTATTTGCTCCTGATTGGCTGGTGGGTGTGGCTTGTGGGCATGGCTTGAGTGGAGGTATGGTCAATTTGCATATTACTCTTTTATTAAATAGGATGAATGGGTTACCAACCAGATCAAGACAGAAATTGAAAACTTCCTGGAAACAAATGAAAATGAAACACAGCAACCCCAAATCTCTGGGACATAGTAAAAGCAGTCCTTAAAGGGAAATTCATAGCATGACAGGTCTACCTCAAAAAAACAAGAAAAATAAACAATAAACTATGTAACCCTATAACTTAAAGACCTAGAAAAAGAACAACAAGAAAAGCCCAGAATAAAAAGAAGGGATGAAATAATAAAAATTAGAACAGAAATAAATGACATACAGATCCAAAAAAATAGAAAAAAATAATGAAACCAAGTGCTGGTTCTTTGAAGGATAAATAATATTGATGAACTTTTAACCAGACACATCAAGAAACAAAGAGAGATGACCCAAATAAATAAAATCAGAACCAAAAAGCAGTGAAGTAACCACTGACGTCACAGAAATACAAATGATTGTAAGGAAATACTATGAACAATTACATGCCAACAATTTGGACAATGTGGATGAAATGGACAAATTCCTAGAATAATACAATCTCCCAAAACTATATCAGGAAGAATAATAAAAACTGAATAGGCCAATAACAACTGATGAAATAAAGCAATCATCAAAAAACTCCTAGCAAACAAAAGCCCAGGTTCAGATTGCTTCACAGGGAAGTTTTATCAAACATTCAAAGAACTAACATTTATACTCCATAAACTATTCCAAGAAATCTAAAAGGAAGAAACACTTCAAGCTCTTTCTATGAGGCCAGCATTGCCCTAATTCTAAAAGCAGATAAAGACACTACAAAGAAAGAGAATAACAAGCCAATATCCCTGATGAACATAGATGCTAAAATCCCCCACAAAACATCAGCAAATTGGACCAAGCAATACATTAAAAAGACCATACACCATGACCAAGTGTGATTTATTCCAAGGATGCAAGGCTACTACAATATTTGCAAATAAATAAACATGATACATCACAGAAACAAATTGAAAGACAAAAATTGCATGATCATATCCATAGATACAGAAAAAGCATTCAACAAAATCCAACACCCACTTTTGGTAAAAATTCTCAGTAAGGTGGGAACATGATAAAGGCTATATATGACAAACCTACAGCAAACATCATACTCAATGGGCAAAACCTGAAACTATTTTTCTTAAGAACAGGAACAAAAGTCAGGGATGTCTGCTTTCAACACTCTTATTCAACGTAATACTGGAAGTCATAGCCACAGCAGTCATACGAGAAGAAGAAATAAAAGGCATCCAAATTAGAAAGGAGGAAGTAATACTGCTGTTATATGCAGATGGCATAATACTGTACATAGAAAACCTTAAAGACTCCACCTAAAAACTACTAGATTTAATGAATGGATTTAGCAATGTAGCAGGTTGCAAAATCAACACCCAAAAATCAAAGGCTTTTTTATACTCCAATAATGAATTCTCAGAAAGAGAAATTAAACAAGCAATCCCATTTATCATTGCAACAACAGAAATAAATATGTAGGAATAAACTTAACCAAGGGAGCAAAGAAAACTATAGGGCATTTTAAAAAGAGATAAAAAAGATATAAACAAGTAGAAAAATACACTGTGTTCATGGGTTGGTAGAATCAACATCATGAAAATATGCAGATTCAATGCAATTCCTATTAAAATACCAAAGGCATATTTCACAGATCTAGAACAAATACTCCAAAAATTTACATGGCACCATATAAAATCCCTAATAGCAGCAGCAATCCTGAGAAAGAAGAACAAAGTTGGAGAGATCACAATACCAGATTTCAAGTTATACTATAAAGCCACCATAATCAAAACAGCCTGGTACTGGCACAAGAACAATCATATAGATCAATGGAACAGAAATAGACCCAAGCCATTAATTATGCTTAACTAATATTTGACAAATGAGGCAAGAGCATACAATGGAGTCAAGATGATCTCTTCAATAAATGATGTTGGGAAAACTGGACAGACACATGAAAAAAATGAAACTAGACCACAAACTTATACCATAAACAAGAATAAACTCAAAATGAGTAAAAGACTTAAATGTAAGTTGTGAAACCACAAAAATCCTAAAAGAAAACATAGACAGCAAAATCTCAGACATCTCATAGCCATATGTTTACGGATACATCTCCTGGGGCAAAGGAAACTAAGGAGAAAATAAACAAATGGGATTACATCAAAATAAAAATCTTCTGCACAGCCAAAGAAACCATCAACAAAACAAAAAGGGAGCACACTATATTGGAGGACATATTTGGCAATGATACATCTGATAAAGGGTTAATATCCAAAATATATAAGTAACTCATACAACTTAACAGGAGGAAGACAAACAATTCAATTGAAAAATGGGCAAAAGACCTAAATAGACACTTCTCAAAGTGGACACATAGATGGCCAAGAGACATATGAAAAAATGCTCAAAGTCACTGATCATCAGAGGGATGCAAGTTAAAATGACAATAAGTTATCACTTCACACCTGTCAAAATGGCTACCATCAACAAACGAACAAATGACAAGTGTTGGCAAGGATGTGGAGAAAAGGGGACCCTAGTACACTCCTTGTGGGAATGCAGAATGGTGCTGACATTATGGAAAACAGTCTTGAGTTTCCTCAAAAAAAATTAAATATTTAACTGCCATTTGTCCAGTGAATCTACTTTTAATAATATATCCTAAGAAACCTGAAGCACCAATCAGAAAGAATGTATGCACCCCTATGATTATAGCAGCACAATTTACAATAGCAAAGATCTGGAAACAGCCCATGTGCCCATCAGTAGATGAGTGGATAAAAAGCCATGGTACTTTTATACCATGGAATACCATGCAGCAGTAAAAAAAATATTCTCTTACCCTTTGAGACAGCATGGAGGAACTTGGAGAATATCATGCTAAATGAAGTAAATCCATCAGAGAAAGACAAGTATCACATTATCTCACTCATATGTGAAATCTAATGAACAAAATATACTGATGAATGGTGCAGACCCAGACATGGCAGCATGGAATAGAGTGAGGAATGTTGGATGGAAGGCAGGGTATGGTGAGTGGGTGGCAGGTAATCAACCAAGGATCTTGTATGATACATGCATAGCCCATGAACGCAGACAATGGAATGTGAGGGCCTGGGTCTGGGGGTGGGGGGAAGACTTGAGGGGGTCAATAGGGGAATAAAGGGGACATAGGTAATACTCTCAACAATAAAGAATTAATTTTTTAAATAATAATAAGTTACACCTAAAATACAGAAAAACCATCATTTAGAACCACCTGAAATCTGGCTGAATGGAAATCCTACAACTAGAGAAGAATAAAGTACATTGAAACTGGTGAGAGGGGCAGAATCACAGAATGGGATGGTCCATAACCCACAAGTAAGGGTTTTCCTAATCAGGAGGAGTATCTTGGCTGTGGGCGTCTTCCGTGAGGAGCAAGGGGTACCAGCCCCATATCAGACCCCCCAGCCCAGGATTCCAGAGCTGATAAAAGAAGCCCACATGATTTCAGGCTATAAAAACCAGCCAAGATTATGGCTGAGTGACAGGGAGGCTGCTAGAGATGCAGGCAGTTCCTCTTAAAAGGCTGATGCATGAACGTACTTAGACTGGCTTCCTGTGAGCTCCAGTGCTCAGGCAGCAGCGTGGTGGTATCCAGGGATGTACAGGGAGGAACTGGATTATCTGGCATTGAAGCAAGAACTTGGGGTGTCTTTCTCTCAGGTAGGGGTACTCACAGGCTCATTTTTCTTAGGCTGACACATCCCCATTGCAGACTTACTGGAAGCCATATCTTCCCAGCCTGGCTCACACTGATATCTCCACCCTGGTAATTCCTGAAGATGCTGCCTCATCCAGTTTTCAGCTCTATCCATGCTATCTGCAGTGGCTCTTCCATATGAATGGCCTGTCCTGGCTCAGGTTTCAGACTTTCTTAAGAAAGACCCAACACTAATAGCAACCTGCTTTGTTTCACAGCTTGGCATGGCCTGGGCACTTCCAAGTCCAACAGAAGAAGCAGCAATCTGCAGATGGCTGTAGCTCCTGCCTGGTGGCCCCAGGCAGGGCATAGGAAGTGGCTGACTTTGCACCTCCCAGGAGGCTCTAGAGCCAGTGCATCTGATGTATAGCTTCAAGCTATACCAGATTACAACTCTGCATATACACAAGTGACACACTCAAGGGGTAGACTCAGTGAGCACCAAAGCACCATTGAAACAAATCCTACTCCATAGAAGTATCTCCTTTACAGCAGCTCTTCCACTGTAGTCACAACTTGTCCACACAGTTAATTGGCCTAGATGTAAATTCCTCTCAGTGACACCAACAGCAATCAAGGCTAAAATACAAGATTTCACACTGTCCACACAGTGTTTCACCTAGAATGCCCAGTTCAAGTGTCTAAGGAGGCTAAACTACTGGGCCCCACAGGAAACCTACTACACAGGGCCATTCTACCAATTACTGGAGACATGGCAGCTTTACCTAATACATAGAAACAAACACAGTAAAGCAGCCAAAATGCAGAGACAAAGAAACATTTCACAAGTGAAAGAACAGAAGAAATCTCCAAGAAAAAATAAATAAATGAAATGGAAGCCAACAAACTGCTAGGTACAGAGTTAAAAACAATGGTTTTTAGGATGTTCAAGAAACTTAGTGAGACTTTCAAGGATCTTAGTGAGAATTCCAAAAGCATGAAAAAGGACCAGTCAGAAATGAAGCATATACTAACTGAAATGAATAATTTACAGACATCCAATAGTAAAGTAGAAGATTTCAAGAATCAAATCAATCATTTGGAATATGAGGAAGCAAAAAATTAGAAAAGCAAAAAGAATCCAAAAATATGAAGTTAGTGTAAGGAGCTTCTGGTACAACTTTAAGCATATCAATTTTGCATTATGGGGATGCCAAAAAGAGAAGAAATAAAGACATTGAAAACCTATTTGAAGAAATAATGACAGAAAATTTATCCTACCTGGTGAAAGGAATATACTTATAAGTCCAGGAAGCATAGAAAGTCCCAAACAAGAGGAACCCAAAGAGGCCCACACCAAGATATATCCTACCTAATAAAAGAGTAAAATGCAAATTGACCATACCTTCACTATGTCCACAAGCCACACTCACCAGCCAATCAGGAGCAAGTATGCAAATTAACCCAACCAAGATGGCTGCAGCCACGGAGTGTGCAGAGACCTGGGCTTCCCTGGCAATGGAGGAAGCCAAGCTTCCTGCACACCCTGGCCAGCCAAGGCTTCCCTCTGCTCAAGGCTACAAAGTTTCAATTATAGAAGATAAATAAATCCCAACAAAAATGGCAGCAGCCACAGAGCTGGAGAGAGCAGGAGGCTTGAGTTGCCCCAGCAATGAAGAAAGCCAAGCTTTCCACTTGCTCTGGATGGCTCAGGCCTCTGCTGAAGGCTACAAAGTTTCAATTACAGAAGATAAATAAATCCCAACAAAAATGGCTATGGCAGGAGGCTTGGGTTTCCCTGGTGATGGAGAAAGCCAAGTTCCTGGCCTGCCCTGGCCTCCGCTGAAGGCTACAAGGTTTCAGTTATAGAAGATAAATAAATCCCAGATCCCAGGATCTTCGCTTGGGTTGCTGGGGGACGTGGCCAGCCTGAAAACCACCACAGGCCCCTCAATCAGGCCACCCCATACCCCAAGGGAACCCCCACCCTGATCTGGGACACCCTTCAAGGCAAACCATCTGGCCCCCACCCATGCACCAGGCCTCTATCCTATATAATAAAAGAATAATATGCAAATTGACCATCACTCCAACACACAAGATGGCTGTCCCAGGTGGTCAAAGATCCTGCCCCCATGTGGACACAAGATGGCCACCACAAGATGGCCAGCAGGGGAGGGCAGTTGGGAGGGATCAGGTCTGCAAGGGAGGGCATTTGTGGGCAATCAAGCCTGCAGGGGAGGGCAGTTAGAGGAGTGACCAGGCTGGCAGAGGAGGGAAATTGGGGATGACTAGGCCTGCAGGGGAGGGCAGTTAGGGGGGGAGGGGATACCCGTCCTGCATGAAAGGGCAGTTAGGGGCAATAAAACTAGCAGGGGAGTGGTTAGGGGATGATCAGGCTGGCAGGCAGAAGTGGTTGGGGCCAATCAGGAAGGCAGGCAGACAAGCAGTTGGGAGCCAGCAGTCCTGGATTGTGAGAGGGATGTCTGACTGCCCATTTAGAACCTACCTCGGTAGAATCTGGCCTAAACAGGCATTCAGACATCCTTCGAGGGGTCCCAGATTTGAAAGGGTTCAGGCTGAGCTGAGGGACACACTCCCCATGCACATATTTCATGCAACGGGCCTCTAGTCCTATATAATAAAAGGCTAATATGCAAATTGACCAAATGGTGGAACAACTGGTCGCTATGAGGTACACTGACCACCAGAGGACAGACGCTCAATGCAGGAGCTGCCCTCTGGTGGTCATCGCATTCCCACAGGGAGAATGCTGCTCAAACAGAAGCCAGACTCACCAGCAGGCTCACGGCTGGTGAGTGCAGTGAGAGCAGTGGGAGCCTCTCCAGCCTCTGAGGCAGCACAAAGGACCACTTGGGGTATGTCTGACTCCAGCTTAGGCCTGCAGGAGTAGGGAACCTCTAGCATTAAAGACAAAGGGAATCTTAAAAGATGCAAAAGAAAAGCAGTTAGTTACTTACAAGGGACCACCCATCTGTCAGCTGATTTCTTCACAGAAACTTTGCAAGCCAGAAGAGAATGGCAAGAAATATTCAAAGTGAAGCATAACAAGGATCTACAACCAAGATTACTCTATCCAGCAAACTTATTATTTAGAATTGAAGGTTAGATAAAGAGCTTCACAGACAAGAAAAGGTTAAAGGAGTTCATCACCACCAAACCAGTATTTTTTTTAAATGTCTATAGTAATTTATTTCCTTTTATTTTTTATTTTTTTAATCTTTATTGTTCAGTTTATTAATTACATTGTTTTCCCCTTTTTATCCCCCTATAGCTTCCCTCCACCCTGTACCTCTCCCACCCTACACCCTCACTCCCGCTCCCCACTGTCCTCTCCCATTGTTGCTAGATTTTTGTCCAGTCTCTTGCTGCACTTCCCACAACCCTTTTCTCCCCAAGAATTGTCAGTCCATTCCCTCTCTATGTCCATGTCTCTGTTATATTCACCAGTCTATCCTGTTCAACAGCCTATCAATTCACTTGATTTTTATGTTCATTTGTTGATAGATGTGTATTTGTTGTTCATAATTTTCATCTTTACCTTTTTCTTCTTCCTCTTCTTAAAGAATATCTTTCAGCATTTCATATAATGTTGGTTTGGTGGTGATGAACTCCTTTAGCTTTTTCTTATCTGCGAAGCACTTCATCTGACCTTCAATTCTGAATGATATCTTTGCTGGATAGAGTAATCTTGGTTGTAGATTCTTGCTGTTCATCACTTTGAATATTTCTTGCCACTCGCGTCTGGCCTGCATCGTTTCTGTTGAGAAATCCGCTGACAGTCGTATGGGTGCTCCCTTATAGGTAACCAACTGTTTCTCTCTTGCTGCTTTTAATATTCTCTTTTTGTCTTTTGCTCTTGGCATTTTAATTATGATGTGCCTCGGTGTGGTCCTCTTAGGGTTCCTATATATTGGGGTTTGGTGCACTTCCTGGACTCCTAAGTCAATTTCTTTCACCAGGTGTGGGAAGTTTTCAGTCACTATTTCTTCAAATAGGTTTTCATTGTCTTGCTCTCTCTCTTTTTCTGGCACCCCTATAATTCGGATGTTGGTATGCTTGAGGTTGTCCCAGAGGCCCCTTACACTATCTTCAATTTTTTGGATTCTTTTGGTTTCTTGCTTTTTCAGCTGAGTGGATTTTCCCTCTTTGTATGTCAAATCTTTAACTTGGTTCTTGGGGTGCTCCAGGGAACTTTCAGGTCTTTGTATAATATTTTTTGTTTCAGTCAGTGTATGCTTAATTTCTGGTTGGTCCTTTTTCATATCCTTGAGAGTCTGCTTTATATCCTTGAGGGTTTCTTTCATTTCCTTGTAGGACTCATTCATTTCCACGTTGGTCTTGATCATTTCCACGTTGGTCTTGATCATATCTTTGCAGCTCTCGTTTATATCCTGGAGGGTGTTATTCATTTTCTTGTAGGACTCATTCATTTCCTTTGTGGTCTTGCTTATTTCCTTATAGGCCTCGATCTTTTGTTGGAGCCTCTTAAAAAACCCTATAACCGTGGTTCTGAATTCCATGTCCAGTCGTTTTTTTTCCTCCATTTCTTTCACATCTGATTTCTTTCCATGTTGCTGCATGGTGCCTGCTTCCCTGAGTTGGTCAATTAGCTTTGTGTGGTAGACTTCCTACTAGGGATAGTGGCTCAGCCTCCCCAGTTACCTGAGGTGGATATGGGCTGCACAGTCTTGCTGAAGTTAAGCTCAGTTAATCGTTGTTAGCACTTGGAGGGTTGACCTCCAGGCCAATTGTCTGTGACGCTCAGCTGTGCTCAGGTTGGATGGGCGAGTCTCCAGGCCAAGCAGACAGCGTTAGCTTCGCCCTATGCGGCCCCGGGGACTCTGTGCGGGGGGCAATGGCCGCCAGCACCTCTGAGAGAGAGCCACTGCGGAGCTCCACCGGCTGCCGGTTGCCGGGAAATTCAGACTTTCCCAAAATGAGTCTGCATGCGCAATGTCTCACCCAGGGTCGTAAAACAAAGCAGTCTGATGGTTTTCCGAATGAGAGGCAAGTCGCGGTGTGCTCTCTGCGCCGTCACGCAGCCGAGCTGTTCGCGCAAGCTGCCTTCTCCACAAGCCGGGAGACCCGGCAGCACCCGAGCTTCGGCGTGCCCTCCCACTGTCCAGTTTTCACCCCGTGTGATAGTGGGTTCCCTGGACTTCGCCCAGAGCTGGAGAGTCAGTCCAGTGGGACGCCTTTGTCTCCCCGTTCGAGAAAACTGGCCGGTTTTCAGCCGCCCGCCCTCTCCGCGGCGCACACTCCAAACCTCTCTCCGTGCGAATCTTTCAACGCTGTTCGCTGCCGCTCCTCCGAGTCACAGTGTCTTATCTTCTCTTTTATTTGTGGAATTTTCACTCGGCGAGCTTTCTGGTGATTCTGGAAGGTGTTTGTTCTTTCTTTAAGTTGTAGTATTAAAATTGCTGATTATGACGGCAAGATAGGTGTTTTGCCTTTGCCGCCATCTTAGTTCTCTCTCCACCAAACCAGTATTATATGAAATGTTGAAGGATATTTTATAAGAAGAAGGAGAAAAGGATAAAAAAATATGAACAATAAAATGGTAATGAATACATATCTGCTAACAATTGAATCTAAATATCAAAATAAACAAAGAAGGAATCTAATGAACAAAATAAACTGAAGAATAAAATAGAACCAAAAGCATGGAAACATGGAATAGACTGATGAATCTCAGAGGGAAAGGGGGGAAAGAGGACAAAAAGAGATTAATCAAAGAACTTATATGCATATGTGCATTACCTATGAACACAAACAACAGGGTCATGGAGGCCTCAGGTGGGGCAGGAACCAAGTGGAGGAGGGCAATTGGGGCAAAAAGGGGGATATCTGTAATACTCTCAATAAAAAAGATTTTTTAAAAGAAAAAAGTTTAGTAGGGAAAAAAAACTACCTATTACTTAAATCTTTATATCAAGTAGGTATCTTTTATAGTTTAAAAACAAAAATTAAAAAGCTTTTAGCTGAAACCGGTTTGGCTCAGTGGATAAAGCGTCGACCTCTGGAGTGAAAGGCCCTGGGTTCGATTCCAGTCAAGGGCATGTACCTTGGCTGCGGGCACATCCCCAGTTGGGGGTGTGCAAGAGGCAGCTGATCGATGTTTCTCTCTCATCGATGTTTCTTACTTTCTATCCCTCTCCCTTCCGCTCTGTAAAAAATCAATAAAATATACTTTTTTAAAAAGCTTTTAAAAGTTATACTTCAGAATAAGGACATGGGAAGTGGCTCATGATGTTTTCTCAAATGAAAAAAGCAAACAAGATATAAATAGCACAAACAATATAATTCCAAAATTGTAAAAGTAAATCATACATAGCATAAAATATATGAAAATAAAGAGCCAAAAGAAATAAAAACATATGAAAATATTACTGTTTAATTCTGAGTGGTGACATTAAAATCATTTTTTCTTTTTTATGAATTTCATAAAATTTCTTCTATGAATATAGGTTATCATAACAGAAAAAAATATTATTCTAATGTATTTAAAATTTTAACTTCTTTTCAGTAAGTTAATGGTATTTGTTTTTCTTTTGAAATTTGATCACATTTTTAAAAAACATATTTTATTGATTTCAGAGAGGAAGGGAGAGGGAGAGAGATAGAAACCTTAATAATGAGAGAGAATCACTGATCAGTTGCCTCTAGCCCAGGCATGTGCTCTGACTGGGAATCAAACCATGACCTCGTGGTTCATAGGCTGACACTGAACCACTGAGCCATGAAGGCCATGCTCAATCCCATTTTTTATTTTAAATCATTTTTTCCAATTTCAGTTGACATACATTATTAGTTTCAGATGTATACCCTAGAGACTAGACTTGCAACTAACTTATTAAGTGATCATCCCAATAAAGCTTATACCTATCTAATTAATACCTTATTTATTAGTATATCTTTGACTACATCCCCTAAGTTGTATTTTACATTCCAATTACTATTCTGTAACAACCAATTTTTTCACCCATCATCCCCAAACCCCCACCCATCTGGAAGCAATTAAATCAAATTATTCTCTATCTATCTCAATTAAATCAAATTATTTTCTGATCTGCTTATTTATTTTGTTTTTTAAATTCAATTATTGATAGGTATGTATTTATTTCCATTTTATTGTTTGTATTTTTTATTTCTCCTCCTCCTCCTCCCCCTCCTCCTCCTCCTCCTCCTCCTCCTCCTCCTCCTCCTCCTCCTTCTTCTTCCTTTTGAAGACCCTTTAACATTTCATATAATACTGTTTTGGTGATGATGAACTTCTTTAGCTTTTTCTTATCTGTGAACCTCTTTATCTCTCTTTGATTCTAAGTTATAGATTTGCTAGTTACAATGATCTTGCTTGTAGGTCCTTCTTTTTCATTACTTTGAGTATTTATTGCCAATCCCTTCTGGCCTTAAAAGAGTCTGCTGAGAAATCATCTATCTTACAGGATCTCCTTTATAGATAACTGCTTTTCTCTTGCTCCTTTAAGATTCTTTCTTGTTTTCAATCTTCTTCATTTTAATTATGATGTGACTTGTGTGGGTCTCTTTAGGATCATCTTGTTTGGGACGCTCTGTATTTCCTGGACTTATGTGTCTATTTTCTTCACCAAGTTAGGGAAATTTTCTGTCATTTTTTTTTTCAAATCGGTTTTCAAATTTTTGTTCTTTCTCTTATCCTTCCTATACTCCCATGATGTGAATGTTGGTATGCTTGAAGTTTTCCCAGAGACTACTTATACTATCCTCATTTTTTTATTCTTTTTTCTTTTTGCTGTTTTGATTGTACATTGTTTTACTTCCTTATATTACAAATTGTTGTTTTCATTCTCAGATTCTATTCTACTGTTGATTACCTTTTAATTATCCTTCATTTCAGTTCATGTATCCTTCATCTCTGTCCATTCCTTTTTTATGCCATTGAGGTTCTCACTAAGTTCATTGCATCCTTATAACCAGTGTTTTGAACTTTGCATCTAGTAAATTGTCTCCATTTTGTTTATTTCTTTTTCTGGAGTCTTGTTCTGTTCTTTCATTTGGGACATGTTTCCTTGTCTCATCATCTTGGCAGCTTCCCTGTGTTTGTTTCTAAATATTAGGTAGAACTGCTACATCTCCTATGCTTGGTAGAGTGGCCCAATGAAGATGTTCATCAGCATCCAGTGGCACAGGCTCCCCAAATACCCATGCTGGGCACTTGAGGTGTGCCCCCATATGTACTGTGTACACCCTCCTCTTTTAAAATATATTTTATTTTACAGAGAGGAAGGGAAAGGGATAGGAAGTTAGGAACATGGATGAGAGAGAAACATCGATCAGCTGCCTCCTGCACACCCCCTACTGGAGATGTGCTCACAACCAAGGTACATGCCCTTGATTGGAATCAAACCTGGAACCTTTCAGTCTACAGGCTGACACTCTATCCACTGGGCCAAATCGGTTTCAGCTCCTCTTTTTTTATTTTTTAAAGTATTACATATGTCTTCTTTTCCCTGATTGACTACCTCCCTGGCCACTCCCACCCCATAGAACAAGCCCCCACTTCCCTAGTGTTTGTGTCCATTGGTTATGCTAATACGCATGCATACCAGTCCTTTGGTTGATCTCTTACTCCCTCACCCCTGCCTTCTCTCTGAGGTTGAACAATCTGTTCAGTGTATATTTATCTCTGGATCTACTTTTGTTCATGTTGCTCATTATCACCACATATGAGTGAGATCATGTGATATTTATCTTTCTTTAACTGGCTTATTTAACTTAGCATAACGTTCTCCAGGTCCATCCATGCTATTGTAAATGGTAAAAGTTCCTTCTTTTCAATAGCAGCATAGTATTCCATTGTGTACCGTTATGGACCACCCACAAGTGACAACCACCCAGGAGCCAGACCAAAATTTTAAGAAGCCTTTAATAACGAACTCGAGCCCGGGCCCACGTCTCCACTGTCACAGCAGTGAGCAACACGAACCTCAGTAGCGAGCACTTTTTATCTCCAACACAGGGAGATTTGGCAATTTGTGATTGGCCAGTTTCACACAAAGAAAGGTAGCATAAGGTCAGTTACATTACAGGGAAGCGGGAAATTTTAAATTTTTCTTCCCAGGCTGGTGACTCCTGTTGACCCGGTATCTGGCTGTGAGGTGTTCTGGCAGCAGGATGTCCTCAGGCAAGGGAGGGCTGAGTAAATGTCACAAACAGCTAAAGGGGGTTTCGGTGGTGGTGTCTGGGTCTGAGCATGTCGAACCATGTCCTTCTCTTCCATCCTCCTGCCCTCTTTGAGTCTGGCTATCACATTCCCTACTGGTCTTATTGGGGAATCAAATCCTTGATTCCTGCTGTCCCCCCTCATCGTCTGAGTTTATGGGTTGGTCTTTGTGATTTTAAGATGGCAGCCCCCAGGTAAGTTTCACGCGGCTAACATGGTGGCTGCCAAGTCATACAGTCCAAAATGGTCTTTGCAGTCCTGTCCTGCCTTTACAGTACCACCATTTTTAAGCCATTCATCTGCTGATGGACTGTCCCAAATCTAGCTATTGTAAATTGTGCTGCTATGAACATAGGGGTGCATATGTCCTTTCTGATTGGTGTTTCTCATTTCTTGGGATATAGTTCCAGAAGTGGGATTACTGAGTCGAATGGGAGTTCCATTTTTAATTTTTTGAGGAATCTCCATACAGTTTTCCATACTGGCTGCACCAGTCTGCATTCCCACCAGCAGTGCACAAGGGATCCTTTTTCTCCACATCCTCACCAGCAATGATGTTCATTGATTTCTTGATAATAGCCTTTCTGACAGGTGTGAGATGGTATCTCATTATTGTTTTGATTTGCATCTCTCAGATGATTAGTGACTTTGAGCATGTTTTCTTGGCTTTTCTTATGTCCTCTTTGGAAAAGTGTTTATTTAGGTCCTTTGCCCACTTTTTGATTGTGTTGTTTATCTTCCCTTTGTTAAATTGTATGAGTTCCCTATAAATGTTGGAGATTAAACCCTTATCTGAGATAGCATTGGCAAATATGTTCACCCATGCAGTGGGCTTTCTTATTGGGTTTTGTGGTTTTTTGGAGGGTTTTTTGACAGTTTCTTTTACTGTTCAGAAGCTTTTTATTTTGATGTAGTCCCATTTGTTTATTTTCTCCTTAGTTCCCATTGCTTTATGAGCTGTATTGGTAAAGATATTGCTATGACATATGTCTTATATTTTGCTGCCTATAGAGTCTTCCAAGATTTTTATGGTTGCCCATCTTACATTTAACCATTTTGCACTTATTTTTGTATATGGTGGAAGTCGGTGATTTAGTTTCTTTTTCTTCCTTTGTTTTTTGTTTTGGTTTTTGGTTTTTGGTTTTTTGCATTCATCTGTCCAATTTTCCCAACACCATTGAAGAGACTGTCTTGACTCCATTGTGTGCTTTTGCATCCTTTGTCAAATATTGGTTGGGCAAAATGGCCTGGGTTGATTTCTGGGTTCTCTGTTTTTTTCCATTGGTCTATGTGTGTTCTTGTGCCAGTACCAAGTAGTTTTGAAAACAGTGACTTTGTAATGATATCTGGTATTGTGATTCCTCCAACTTTGTTCTTCTTTCTCAGATTGCTGTGGTTTTCGGGGTCTTTTTTTATTCCAGATGAATTTTTGGAGAGTTTGTTCTAGGTCTGTAAAATATGCCATTTGTGTTTTAATGAGGATTGCATTAAATCCGTAGATAGCTTTATGTAGTATGGACATTTGAATGATGTTGATTCCACCAATCCATGAATACCATATGTTCTTCAATTTGTTTATGTCTTCCTCTATCTCTTTTTTCAATGTCCTGTAGTTTTCTGAGTACAAGTCTTTTACCTCCTTAGTTAAGTTTATTCCTAGGTATCTTAATTTTTTTGTTGCAATGGTAAATGGGATTGTTTTGTCTTGTTTTGTTTTTAGCTTCTATTCCTGTGAGTTCATTATTGACATATTTAAAAGGCCATAAATTTCTTTATTTTATTTTATTTATTTTTATCTTTATTGTTCAGTTTATTAATTACATTGTTCCCCCTATAGCTCCCCTCCACCCAGTACCCATCCTACCCTCTGCCCTTACCTCCCCCACCACTGTCCTCTCTTCCATAGGTGTATGATTTTTGTCCAGTCTCTTGCTACACCTCCCACACCCCTTTTCTCCCCAAGAATTGTCAGTCCATTCCCTCTCTATGTCCATGATTCTGTTATATTCACCAGTTTATCTTGTTCATCAGATTTTTAATTCACTTCATTTTTAGATTCATTTGTTGATAGATGTACATTTGTTGTTCATAATTTTTATTTTTACCTTTTTCTTCTTCCTCTTCTTAAACAATACCTTTCAGCATTTCATATAATATTGGTTTGGCAGGGATGAACTCCTTTGCTTTTTCTTATCTGCCAAGCACTTTATCTGACCTTCAATTCTGAATGATAGCTTTGCTGGATAGAGTAATCTTGGTTGTAGATTCTTGCTATTCATCACTTTGAATATTTCTTGCCACTCCCATCTGGCCTGCAGGGTTTCTGTTGAGAAATCCACTGACAATCGTGCTCCCTTATAGGTAACTAACTGTTTTTCTCTTGCTGCTTTTAATATTCTCTCTTTATATTTTGCTCTTGGTATTTTAATTATGATTTGTCTTGGTGTGATCCTCTTTGGATTCCTATAGTTTGGGATTCGGTGCGCTTCTTGGACTTTTAAGTCAATTTCTTTCACCAGGTGGGGGAAGTTTTCAGTCACTATTTCTTCCAATAAGTTTTAATTGTCTTGCTCTCTCTCTTTTTCTGGCATCCCTATAATTCAGATATTGGTATGCTTGAGGTTGTTCCAGAGGCTCCTTACACTGTCTTCAATTTTTTTTGGAATCTTTTTATTTCTTGCTTTTCCAGCTGAGTGGGTTTTGCTTCTTTATATTTCAAATCTTTGACTTGGTTCTTGCAGTCCTCTAGATTTCTTTTAGGTCTTTGTATATTTTTTATTTCAGTCAGTGTATGCTTAATTTCTAGTTGATCCTTTTTCATATCCTTGAAGGTCTCGTTCATTTCCCCGAAGGTCTCATTATGTTCATCGGCCTATTCTAGGAGCCTCTTGAAAAACCTTATAACTGTGGTTTTGAACTCTTTGTCCAGTCATTTCATTTCCCTCCATTTCTTTCACATCTGATTTCTTTCCATGTCGCTGCATGGTGGCTGCTTTCCTGAGTGGGTTGATTAACTTTGTGTGGTAGATGTCCTCTAAGGGACAGTGGCTCAGCCTCCCCAGGTACCTGAGGTGGATACTCTTGGTGCAGCCCTTTATGGGTTGTACAGTCTTGTTGAAGTTAAGCCTAGTATTGTTAGCACTAGGAGGGTTTGACTTCCAGGCCAATTGGCCATGAGGATCAGCTCAGGTTTGATGGGCGGAGTTTCCGGGCTGAGCAGGAAGTCTTGATTTCCGTCAGCTCTGCCCTGTGTGACACCTGGGTCTCTGTACCAGGTGGTAATGGCTGCAAGCACCTCTGAGAGAAAGCTGCCACTGGCTCTACCCACTGCCAGACAATTCAGCCTCTCCCCAAATGAGTCTGAACACCCAAAGTCTCACCCAGGGTTGTAAAACAATGCAGTCTGGTGGTTTCCGGAACGAGAGAGCAAGTCACAAGTCCTCTCTGCGCTCTCGCACACTTCTGTTGTCCCCAAGTTTGCACGCCCTCTCCACAAGCTGGCAGACCTCGGCAGTGCCCAGGTTTCAGCGTGCTTACTTACTGTCCAGTTTCACCCCTTATGAGTGTGGCTTCCTCAGACCTCACCGGAACTGGGGAGTCAGTGCAGTGCGATGTAGAGCTCCCCATTCGAGAAAACCAGCCGGGTTTGCAGTCGCCTACCCTATCCGCTCATGTGCGCACGGCTCCAAACCTCTGACTGCGCGTATCCTCAACTCTGCCCTCCACCGCTCCTCTGAGTCACAGTGTCCTATCTTTACTTTTATTTGTGGAATTTCTACTCAGCCAGCTTTCTAGTGATTCTGGATGATGTTCATTCTGTCGTTAAGTTTTAGTTTTGAAATTGTTGTGTGGGGCAGCAAGATAGGTGTTTACCTATGCCGCCATCTTGGTTCCTCACCAAAGCCATAGATTTCTGAGTGTTAATTTTATATCCTTCTACATGCTGAATTTATCCATTAAGCCTAGCAGTTTTTTGATGGAGTCTTTAGGGTTTTCTATGTTACAATATCATGTCATCTGCAAACAATGACAGTTTTACTTCTCTCAATTTCAGTACCCTTTATTTCTTCTTCTTGTCTGATTTCTATGGCTAGTACTTCCAGTACCAAATCAAACAGGACTGATGAAAGTGGACATCCCTGTCTTGTTCCTGTTCTTAGGTGAATTGATTTTAGTTTTTTCCATTGAGTATGATATTGGCTGTAGGTTTGTCAGATAAGGCTTTTATTATGTTGAGGCATGATCCCTCTATTCCCACTTTGCTGAAAGTTTTTATCAAGAAAGGGTGTTGGATTTGGTCAAATGCTTTTTCTGCATTGATTGATATGATTATGTGATTTTTGTCTTTCAGCTTGTTTATGTGATGTATCACATTTTTTTATTTGCAGATATTGTACCATCTTTGCATTCCCAGAATAAATCCCACTTGGTCATGATGTATGATCTTTCTAGTTTATTGCTGAATCTGATTTGCTAGAATTTTGTTGAGGATTTTAACATCTATGTTCATCAGGGATATTGGCTTGTAGTTCTATTTCTTTATAGTCTGTTTATCTGGTTTTAGAATCAGGCTGATGTTCTTCATAGAAAGAGCTTGGAAGTGTGCCTTTCTCTTGAATATTTTGGAATAGTCTGAGAAGGACATGTTTTAGTTCTTTGAATGTTTGGTAGAACTACCCTGTAAAGCCATCTGGACCAGGGCTTTTGTTTGCTGGAAGATTTTAATTACTGCTTCAATTTCTCTGTAGTTATTTGCCTATTCAGGTATTTTTATTCTTCCTGACTGATTTTTGGAAAACTGTATTTTTCTAAGACTGTGTCTATTTCATTTAGGTTGTCCAGTTTGTTGGCGTAGAGTTGTTCTTTTTTTTTTTTTACAATCCTTTGTATTTATGTGGGGTTTATTGTTACTCCATCTCTTTTATTTCTGATTTTGTTTATTTGGCTCCTCTCTCTTTGCTTCTTGGTGAGCTGGCTAGAGATTCATCAATCTTGTTTATCCTTTCAAAGAACCAGCTCTTGGTTTTATTGATCTTTTGTATTTTTTTTGTCTCCGTGTTGTTTATTTCTGCTCTGATCTTTATTAATGCCTTCCTTCTGCTTACTCTGGGCTTTTCTTATTGCTCTTATACCCTCCTCTAATAGTTGAGCCTTGGCTGCTGTTGGTGTGTCAATGGAAGAGATTTACCCCCAAGACAATCAGCTGCAAGAACTGGCTGTAACAGCCAACAACCAACCTCCAACCCTTTTGGAAGATCAGCCATGCAGGGGCCCACCCTACAAAGCAGGACTTACTTCAGCAGGGCTCTGGTGCCTGCTAAGTCTGACCCTTGAGTGTGTCATTTGGGAAGTGGTTGGGTGGTAGTGCTTTAATGTGGTCTAAAGCTGTCCACTGAGTGTTCTGGCTCTGGGGCCTACTAGTACACTTGTGCTCAGCCCTGGACCACGTGGCATGAGCTACAAAGTGATCTGCAGATGGCTACTACTTGTGCTGGACTTGGAGGTTCCCTGGCAAGGCCAATCTGTGAACCAAAGCCAGCTGCTGCTAGTACCAAGCCTGGAGCCATTCAGCGGGAGGTACAGGGCTCACTGAGGCTAGATGCTGCTTGTTTGAATCTGAAGCATGAGCAAAAACAGGCCATTCCTATGAAAAAGGCACTGGAAACAGTTTGGGTGGAATGTGGTCTCAAGGAATCAGCAGGGCTGAACAGTATGAGCAGGTTGATGGAGATACAGATGTGGTGCCTGCCTATCTGCCCTGTTGGGGGAGGGCACTGTTTCATAAAGAAACAACGGCCTCTGCAACACTTTTGTTTGGCAGAAAACTACCCCTCTCCCCCCAACCGCCAACACCATAGTTCTTGTCCTGATAAGTCCATTTCTTCCCATATGTGTCTGGTGCCTTTTCCGCTGCTGCCCCAGCACTGGAGCTCAGAGGGGGTGAGTCTGGGTAAATCCATGCACGAGCCCTTTTATAACTGCCTGGGGCTACAGAGGCTCGCTGTCTTCCGCACAACTCCTACTGGTTCTTACAGCTAGAAGTTACGGGGACTTCTCTTTTTGGCACAAGAACCTTAGGCTGTGTGGACTGGTGTGGGGCTGGGACCCCTTGCTCTTTAGGGGAAACCTCTGCAGCTGACATATCCCTCCTCATTTTTATCTATCACAAGCGCATGTGGAACTGTTCTGCATCTCCACCTTTCCTACCATCAGTCTCAGTGTGGCTTCTTCAATTCCTTAGCTGTCGCAATTCCAAGCAGCTCAATTTCAAGCAGTTCTGAATGATGATTTTTCTGTTGTTTAGTTGTAAATTTTATGTGGTTTAGGGAGGAGGAGAGGAGTGTATTTACCTATGCTGTCATCTTGACCAGAAGTCTGGTGTTTGCTTTTCTAATCTAAGACTTACACATCTGCCAACATTGACATTCACTTTAAATGCAATGCAGTATTACTCTAAATCTTGAAATGTTAAATTTCTATAGATGAGTATCCTTTTAACTATGATGTGCATATTCTACTAAAGATTTAAAAAGTTAAGTTTTAAATTAAAAAGAGAGAGAGAGAGACCTAACATCGCAGATCAACACAGCTGTTGAACTGAGGTTCCAAAGAGTTAATATGGTTTTCCAAAAGCTCAAGTCTTTTCATTAGTGGAAGAATTCAGATGAGAATTGATTCCCTCAACCCAGGGTTTTTCCATGACACGATGCTGCAATGTTTTGGATGAGAATCACTGAAACCACAATAAAAATAGCACTTTAAGAAATGTACAACAAAACGGCAAATGGACAAACTTTGCATGTAGCATCATAGTGAACTATTAAAACATTAAGTTCACTCTCAAAATGCCATTGGCCTTTCTGAAGGTACTCTTTAGAGAAATGATTAGGTTGGACCTAGAAGGATACTTGTTTTTATTTTAGTAGTAACACAATTGAAAGCTTAAATGAAAACATCTGTTTTCACGTTCTTCACTGATTATGATAGCTAATGATTCTGAGACTTCAAGCATGACTGTCATTTATTTGATACGCAAATATATTTCTTGGGTTGAGTGTAAGTTTCATACTCTTGATTGTGTCCCTTCTAGCTAATTGTTTTTTATATTCCCTCCTGGGTCAACAAAAGCTTAAGGTAGAGTTAGTCATTAAGAAATATATTCTTAAAATGGAGTCAAGACAGTCTCTTCAAATAAATGGTGTTGGGAAAACTGGACAGATACAAGCAAAAAAATGAAACTAGACCACCAACTTACACCATACACAAAAATAAACTCAAAATGGATACAGGACTTAAACGTAAGATGGGAAACCATAAAAATATTAGAGGAATCTACAGGAAGAAAAATCTCAGACATATGCCAAAAGAATTTCTTTGATGATACTGCTCCTAGGGCAATGGAAGCTAAAGAGAAAATAAACAAATAGGACTACATCAAAATCAAAAGCTTTTGCACAGCTAAAGAAACCATCAACATAACAACAAGAAAACCCACTGTATGGGAGAACATATTTGCAAATGTTATCAGTGATAAAGGTTTAATCTCAAGCATCTACAGGCAACTCACCCAACTCAATAAAAGGAGGACAAATGATCCAATAAAAAAAATGGGCAACAGACCTAAATAGAACCTTTTAGAAAGAAGACAAAAGAAGCCGCAGAGACATATGAAAACTTGCTCAAAGTCACTAATTATCCAAGAGATGCAAATCAAAACGACTATGCGGTACCATCTCACACCTGTCAGAATGGCTTACATCAACAAATCAACAAACGCCAAGTGCTGGCGAGGATGCAGAGAAAAAGGAACTCTCCTGCACTGCTGGTGGGATTGTAGACTAGTGCAGCCACTGTGGAGAACAGTATGGAGTTTCCTCAAAAAATTAAAAATGGAGCTCCCATTCGACCCAGTGATCCCACTTCTGGGAATATACCCCAAGAAACTAGAAACGCGAATTAGAAAGGATATATGTACCCCTATGTTCATAGCAGCACAATTTACCATAGCTAAGATTTGGAAACAGCCGAAGTGCCCATCAGCAGATGAGTGGATTAAAAAACTATGGTACATTTACACAATGGAATACTACACTGCGGTAAAAAAGAAGGAGCTCCTACCATTTGTAACAACATGGATGGATTTGGAGAGCATTATGCTAAGTGAAATTAGCCAGGCAGAGAAAGACAAATATCACATGATCTCACTCATTTGAGGAATACAATGAATGACATAGACTAATGAACAAGAATGGATCCAGAGACTGAGAAAAGTCCATCAGAATGTCAAACCTCAGGGTAAGTGGCAGGTGGTGGGAGTAAGGGGAAAAGTCAATATATTTGAACTCTTGAACTAAGGTAAGTGATTTGTGTTTTTACATCCCTGACAAAGTTTATATAAAGTTATTAAAAAAAATGGCAGCTAGTTTGAGATTGAATTGACATGGCCTAGAGCTTGTCATATCCTATGGACACCAGTCCTTAGGCTAGGCCCTCCTTAACCTCCCGTGACACCATAATACCCTTACATGATATTATTCTACAATGTCATTATAATATTTGATATTTGACAACAGCATATTATACAATTATCCCAAATAAACTTACAAACTAATTCTTTGAATGTTGGGCAGCAACTTAAAAAAGGATAGGAAAGAAATTAATCCCTTTCAGAAGGAATTAAGGCACTGGGAAGGCATCCGAGCATTCTATATTGGCCCTTCTTGCCCTTTCTGCCAAGAGGGACCTTCTTCTTACTATCCAAATACACACAGCTGATGCCTGAGTTTTCAGTTCAAGCTGTGGCTGAGCCTCTGGGCAGCTGGCACCATGGATCTGTATCTCGACCAATGGAGTGAGCTGGGCCCTCTCTGGAGAAGAAACCTGGGTCCCCCGAGATAGGTGATCAGTACCTGGACCCCGCCAGCAGGCGAGGGGACCCCAAGGCAGGTACTGGACGTGGAGGCCATGGGGGCATAGACTACAAAGGAGACAGAACTGAACCTCACATCACCCTGCTTGGTCCCAGAGGATGGCTGGTTAGCCAGAGACGGGTAAGATTCCTCAGGGAAGGAACAACCTAAGACAGGCACAGTCGCAGAGGGGCCAACAGGAGAGAGGTAAAAAGTCAACAGAGGTGGGGCACAGAACCTCACCCACAAACCTTGCAGGGGCTTGAATTCTCACCCCTCCTGAGGGAGGTCTCCTACCCCCACGGCTGCTTCGCCTCCCACGCACAACTCATACCGGGACCCAGGTGGCAGACAGAGACTCGGCCAGCAATAGCTGCTCTATATCTAAATTCAATCTATTACCAGGAATGCTCAGGACCTACTCAAAATTGCAAATATTCCTTTCCACTAGTATTTACAAGGTAAACTAAGATTTCTGCTTGAGTATTAAAATTGACAGGAAAATAGTAATCAAGTTTTCAGATTAATTTAAATTGGCCAAGTGAAATAAGTGAATACTCAAGAAAATTTTAGTGTACTGGACAAAAAGCTTTTCCTAAAACATTAACTAAAAAAATCTATTAGTAGTTCATCTCACTGTAAAATTGCCTAACATCCAAAGAACCTAAAGCAGTCATATTTGTGCGCAAAAATTAAAATTTAAAATTACCAACACTGCAATATAAAATTTCTAAAAGCCCCCATTAATCAAAAAAGGGGAGGGGGCAGTGCAGTGATATCATGTAAGGAAAAAAATATCGAGTAAGTAAAATACATGTAGAAAATTCTTACTCCAGTAAAGTAAATTCCATTTGTAAAACCAACTGCAGGACACCCATGAAAAAAACACACATGGTGTCAAAACAAGCCAAAGGAAAATCATTTGGGCAAAAATTAAAAAGAATCCCAAGTCTATTTTGCAGAGAGGATCCCTTTGTTAACTTTTGGTCGAGAATGTGTTTGTGTGTTTTCAGAGAACAACTCCTAGACCATGTGGGTTTCTGCGACAGTGAGGAACTGACGGGTCTGTTCTAGCCACGAGGATGGTCCAGAGATGGGGGACACTGACGACACCTTGCCATGCTAGCAGTCGGCAGCTGTGCATGTCTGCAGGCAGCCCAGGACCAAACCAGAGAGGATGGATCTTGCATTGCCACGATGTGTCCACCATCTGAATACCATTGCTGACATGTACACATAAAGAATTATTTGACACTGAAACTGGGACTCAGAACAGTTGGACATTGAAACTGAGACTGAAACCTTTTTTGTTCTTATACATTTATTTCTAGTATGCAGAGGCAAGATATTTTTGAAGAAAAGAAACAGGGGAGAGTGATTGATATAGAGGCAGGGTGGCCTTGAACAGGCTGTCAAGCTACAGGGGGAAGGTTTGGGTGGATGGGAGGTGGATGCTGGGGGAGATCAACTGAAGGACTTGTATGCATGCATATGAGCGTAACCAATGAATAAAAGACACTGGGGCGGGGAGGAGGAGGGTAGGGATATGTGCTGGGGGGAGGGAAGCTGGGGGGAGGATAAGGGGGAGGGGGAAAGGAAAACATGTACTACTATTAATTATAAGTTATACTGCAAAAAAATCAATAAAAATATATTTTTTTAAAAAAAGAAATATATTCTTGCCGAAACCGGTTTGGCTCAGTGGATAGAGCGTAGGACTGCGGACTGAAGGGTCCCGGGTTCAATCCCGGTCAAGGGCATGTGCCTTGGCTGCGGGCACATCCCCAGTAGGGGGCGTGCAAGAGGCAGCTGATTGTGTTTCCCTCTCATCGATGTTTCTGACTTTCTATCCCTCTCCCTTCTGCTCTGTAAAAAATCAATAAAATATATTTTAAAAAAGAAAAAGAAATACATTCTTCCCATAAAATGAATACAGGCACAATTCCCCCAAAAAAGTGGACTTAATGAATTAGAATCCACATCACTGGGATAATTGTCAATTCTGCTTTTTTACACCCTTGCCCAAAGTTCTTACCCAAATTCAAGGATGAAAGGCCAAATAGGTGGAAAGGGGGACCAGGAAGAAAGCAACCACATGGTGGAGGGATCAATTTCTATAGCAGTTATAAAACAAATCCATTCATTAAGGGCCAGGTACTGTGCTAAGTGATACTCACAGTTTACCAGAGTCAGATGATAAAGTTGGAGTTGTTTTCAATGGGATCAGACCCCCAGAACAGTTCTCACACTACCTGGATCACTAAAGACCATCTACACATACACACACATAGACACACATACATAGACACACACACACACACACACACACACATAGACACACACACATAGACACACACACACACACATAGACACACACACACACACACACACACACACACACACACACACCAAAACGTCCATAGCTCTGAACCCTCTCAAATAAGTTTGATATAAAAGAGTATTAGGCACTTTCACTTTTACTAATGCTTTAATTTTGTGTGCCTCAAAGCCAAACAGATAATTCTGGATCTCAAAAATGAACTATTTCTGGGACTTGTTGCAACACATCCTCATACTTAAAGGGGCTTAGGCCTATCTTTTCCTCCTGGGTATCATACTCTTCTAGTAGGGATTTGTGCATATATTCACTGACATGTGCTGGATATCGAAGTGTGACTATGTATTCATGTCAGGCAACAGAACATTTCAGAACATGGGGAACTAAAAGGCCCCTCTTTCTCAGTTTTTATTTCACCAGGCCTAGATATAAGGCTGATAATTCCATCTGAACCAGAAAGAGGCATTGATGAGAAAACCCAGTTATTGAGGTACAAATATATACCTTTCCGCAGTCAAGTATCATAATGTCATTTCATAATATTCCTAAATTTGAGATGGAGAAGATCAAATTCAGAATACTCCTTCATTTATTTAAGTAAACAGATTAAATCATTAGGAAAAAGGAAGTAACCCACAAATGACAATAAATTACTGTTTCACTTTTTTTAAAACAGCAGCCAGTTCATATAGCTCTCAAATTTTTAAAAATATGTTCTGCAATATACTTTTATGAAATGATGGCAAACAACATGCATTCATACTTGCAGCAGGGTATTCAAATAGGCAACTGCCAGGTTATAACATTAAATTTGTATCTATTAAGCCCAGTCCCCACACTTTCATGTCCAATAGTGACAATTATTTATAACCTATTGAAATTCACAGTACTCGCTGTAATATCCTGAAATGCCTACTAATAAATCAACTAGACTAAATTATATTTAGTATAGTCATACTAATTAATATATCTCATATCTTTTCTCATGCTTTAATTTATTTTAAACTGGCAAGCCACATATGATAATAGAGTCCAGTTAGTCCAAAATAGTCCAATCCTGAACATTTAAAACCACACCTATCTTACTTACTACAGATATGGTAAGTAAAACAGAAAAAGAGACAGAAGGAAGCTATAAATGCTGCACTGTCTCATTATTTGATATTATGAAATATCTAAGTATGTCCAAGTTTTTACATCAGTCCAGATCTCAAATTATCCCTAACTAGACATAAACTATTTTCCAAGTGCAGAAATCAAGCTGTTTTTTCTCATCTTAGCTTCTTGAATATTCTGCCACTGCCCTTCACCACACATACATGTTCAGCATTTGGGATATTGCAGGGGAAGGAGAGAAAGGAGAAAAAATTTTCATGACTTCTGAAATTGGAAAGAGGAATTAAGTTCTGAGAATGAATATTGAGTAAATATTGTTGCTTAATTATTCTTTAAAAGATACACTGGGTTTTAGTAGCCATTTATTTCTTTATTTAATTTATTTTAAAAATGAAAATATAATGTAATGAAGCTTGTTCAACATGCAAAAAGCTTTTGCCTCTCACACCTGATCCCCTCCACCCCTGGCCCTGCTTCCAGAAAATCTATGCTTGAGTGATAGGGGTCTTACCCTTGTCCTTAAATACCAAGTGACCTAAATGCTAAAATAAGTAGCCTGACATAGCTGAACTGGGAAAAACACAAAGTGGAAATTTATTCCCCTAGGAAAAATAAGTAAAATATATGTTAAGGAAATGGGTAATTCAGAGAACCAGAATATTTAAATAAATTACCAAATGTTTGTGCTTCTAAGGAAACAGCTTTTCATTACTTCATGAACCCTCCCTCACTATGAAGGTGACCTCAAAACCTCAAACATCCGAAAGAGGAGCCTGTTTTCAGAATTGTCAGGTCTCCGAGTCTCGGGTACCATGAATGTTCTATGGACCCACAGAAAAATCTCTGGCCTGGAAACATGTCTGATTTTAACCTCCTAACCCTTAAGTCTGTGTTTATATAATTTATGATTAAGATGGACTTATAAAGCTCAGATAAAATCATATTTCACATTTCTCCAATCAGTATTTCAGCAGCCCATATTAACATTAAGAGCACATATAGGATGGGCATAAATCCCCACATCTGCCCCTGGACATCACACACCTTTACTGGAAAGCTCTACCTCTGTCAGTGCCAGTGAATGTGGTTAAAAAAAAAAAATCAAGCTAAAAACGTCCCAGTGTGCACACTCAGCTTCATGATTTTCACTGTCTAGAGTCAATTTGGCTTGCCATTCTTGCCTGTAAATTACAATACTGCCAAGTTACAAATTAAAGATCCTGCCAGTTTTTCAGTCTTGTAAGCAAAGAAAAGAAGGTCAGCATACTTTCCCTAAATGGGTAAAGTGTGTGTGTGTGTGTGTGTGTGTGTGTGTGTGTGTGTGTGTGTGTGTGTTGAGTTCATTCTTGGCTATAGCAATGTATTATAACAACATATGGAACGCTTGTTCAAAATTTCCAAAATAAAACACACACACGCGCGCGCACGCACACACACACACACACACACACACACACACACTTTGTATACAGATCATTTAAAAAAAGTCAAACCCAGATTGAACTGAGAGGGACTAGGAAAGAAAGTGTTAGCTACAAATACTAATATACATAGTCATTATTGCTGTAATTTAGGCAGAATAATTTACAGCCCTTCTAGACCTTTATTCTAATGTGACTCATTTCACAAATGTGATCAAGTGACTAATTTCAGCCTCCAATAAAATAAATTTGACATCTAGAAAAGTTCCCAAAGCAAATGACAGCCCAAGATAGACTCAATTCAGAAGTTGTGGTGGTCATGGTGGCAGAGGTTCCTCTAGGGCAGTGATGGGCAACCTTTTGAGCTTGGTGTGTCAAAATTCGTCAAAAAAACCAAGCATAACTCGGGGGGCATGTCACTTCGAGAAAAACACACACATAATTTCGTAATATTTATAGTTCAAATAACAAAAATGTATAATTGTAATAGATAACTGTATTCAATAAACCAAAAACTAATTATTTAACTTATCTGCTTAGTGACTTCTTTGTTCATCTGTCACTCGGTTTCTTTTGTTCTCTTAATATTATTTAACTTGTGTGGGGTGCCGTGAACTAAGAAAAGTGAGGGAGAGGGGGAATTCTTTAACTAACCTGCCCACTAATGACTTTTTTTGTTGCTAAATTTCATTGGCTAAACCTTCAATTGAAGGTTGGTATTTTGTACACTTCAAGCCCAAACAAGTGCTACTAACTTCATCTGTCAATCTGTTGCTTTTGTTGGTTTGGATATTATTTAACGCTGAGAATAAGGTCTCACAAAAGTACATAGAGGGAAAAATTGTTATATTTTTCAGGGAGCTAAAAGTGTCTGGTAATCAGTTCCAGGCACTCCAAATTTCCTGTTCGTAGTGGCACTCCTCTTGATTCTCCAAGTGGCACCTTTCCAGATTCTCAAGCTTTGACCTCAAGTCAACAAACACCCAAGCCCAGATGCTGTCTTGAAATCTGCAAGTTGCATCTCCAAATCATCAATTTGCATCCATTGGAAACCATTTAATTCCAAACTACTGTAGACTACTACATCAGGATACTTAATTATTTTTATGATCTGTTCTAGATTTCTAAATAGATTAAGTTTATCACTGAACTGGTCAAGTAACGAGTCTAAAACATGCTGGTACTTTATATGCAAGGGTTCCATTTCATTTTGTACAGCTGCACTGGCCTTCTCAAAATACTTTGTTACTCGAGGAAAATAATAAGTTTTAGTTTCTACATCTCGCTTGAAAATTTTAAATTTACTTTCAAAAGCTTTTATGTATCCAAACATAATGTCAACATTTTTGCCAAAACCTTGTAACTTTAAGTTCAGTTCATTAATATGAACAGAGAGATCTGTAAAAAATATCAGGGTGTTGACCCACTTATCATTATTGAGCTGAGAAAAGTTTCCCAGATCCTTATCCTCAAGAAATACCTTAATTTCTTCAAACCACTCCACAAAGCGCTCAAGAACTTTGCCTCGGCTCAGCCATCTTACATTATTGTACATCAGCAGTCCACTGTAGGTGGAATCAACCTGCAGTAAAAGTGCAGAAAATCCTCACTTGTGAAGGGGGCGAGCAGCTATTAAATTAACTATTTTTGTAACAACTGACATTAAGTCATTTTTAAGTCAGTGAATCCTGCCTTGGCACATAAAACCTCCGGATGGATAATACAATGAAAAGGCACAATTGGATGTCCAATAGCTTCCGTAAATAATTTGACAAATCCGACTTCTTTCCCCACCATGTTTGGTGCCCCATCTGTCGTCACTGACACAACTTTAGAGATATCAATGCTTAGGTCACGGAATGTTTGTATAACAATCTTACATATTTCGCTTCCTGGTGTACTTGTTGGCACTGACACTAACTTTATCAACTCTTCTCTCATTGTGAGACCATCAGAATATCGACCAATAATGGCTAACTGAGCATCAGTAGTTTCATCAAGAGAGATCAAAAAATATTTACAATTACTTATGTCTCTCTTTAATTGATGTAGTATGTTTGTGTTCAGTCTCATTATTCGGTCTTTTATGATATTTCTGCTGAGTGGTAACTCAGATATTCTTTTAATAATTGCATCTTTATTCTGCATATCGTGAAATAGAACTAGTGCACATCTTAGGAGAGTTTCTTTAATAATTTCTCCCTCACTGAGTGCTTTTCCATGCTGAGTGAATTGATAGGTGGATGAACAGGATAAACCGGTGAATATAACAGAAACATGGACACAGAGAGGAAATGGACTGACAATTCTTGGGGAGAAAAGGGTTGTGGGAAGTACAGCAAGAGACTGGACAGAAATCTTGCAACAATGGGAGAGAACAGTGGAGAGGGGGAGGTGAGGGTGGAGGGTGGGATAGGTACAGGGTGGAGGGGAGCTATAGGGGGATAAAAAAAGGGGAAACAATGTAATTAATAAACTGAACAATAAAGATAAAAAATAAATAAAATAAAATAAAATTATAATATTATTATAGTCCCTCCCCAGATGGTCTACACACTAATGACAAGTCATCTTCAGTCAAAACCCAAGGAAAGTGACCTAAAGACTACATTAGAAAATCAAACATTTACATTTACATGTAAGACTATCCACTCATGTTTCTCTGTATAATAAAACAAAACTAACATCTCTTTATTCTGAAAATGTTCTAGCAAGCAAAGGAATGAGAAATTAATCAAAATGTGCGAATTCAATTTGAATAAAACATTCTTGGTGTTTTTACTGTGATCTCTTAATTTTTGTACTGGCAACCATAAAGTATAATTTATAGAGATACTATAAATTCACACAATTTCACTTTTCTACCAGGATTTAAAGTCCTGGAATGTCAATTCCCTTAATATGAGTATCTTTTGAGGATCATTAACCTCTGGATTGGGAAGAGAGGCCATGAGAAGAGTGAAGAGAACACAGACTTGGAAACAGACAGTTCTTCCACTTACTTGCCAAGTGACCTTCCTAAACTCACTGAGCCTGAGTTCCCTGATCTAAAATATGGAATTCACAACACCTGCTTTGTGGAGTTGTGAGCCTTAGGAAAGGTAGCATGTGTGGAGCGCCTGTGAAACATAGCAGGCACTCAGTGAACTGTTCCTTCCTGCCCTACTGACAATGCTACAAGGGGTTCAGTGGCCCCAATTAGTTTAAATTTTTAAAAAGCACCCCATTTAAGTATTTTTATTATTAACAATTGTGATGTCAAAGTAACACTTCTTTTAAGTAACACGTTCACCAGGGGTATGTCCGTGTGCCTGTTTCATGACCAGTTTTTTAAGTAACACTCTCACCAGGGGTATGTCCGTGTGCCTGTTTCATGACCAGTTTTTTAAGTAACACGTTCACCAGGGGTATGTCCGTGTGCCTGTTTCATGACCAGTTTTTTAAGTAACACTCTCACCAGGGGTATGTCCGTGTGCCTGTTTCATAACCAGTTTTTTAAGTAACACTCTCACCAGGGGTATGTCCGTGTGCCTGTTTCATGACCAGTTTTTTAAGTAACACTCTCACCAGGGGTATGTCCGTGTGCCTGTTTCATGACATGTTTTCCTCTAGAGGGAACATGGGACTGTGAGTTCTGTGAGGACAGGAGCTGTCTTGTCCACAATCCCATTCCTGTGCCTGGCATGCAGGGGGCTCTCATGAAATATCTGTTAACTGAATGACTTCTTTGGGTAAGATTTTCAGAAAACACTGACAACCAAATAGAAAACAAATGGGAAAGAACCTTAAAATCAAGAATTTCAGACAGGAAAATACAGATTTCCAATCCTAGCTTAGTCTCTGGGATCTCAGGCCTTGTCTCATCCACCTTTGGACTGGCCATATCCACACTGTCTTTTTAATCAAGGCAGCACAACTACCCAGCCCTCTTTTTCACAGAGAGAACTATCCCAACCACCCCCAGTCCTCCACACAAGCTCTGAGTCCTGCCTCCTGGTCCCTTACATGGCTCCCTGGCGTCTCTCTCAAGTCTTCCAGGTTGGCCTCTCACCTTCCCTCCCCCCTCACCTCAGTGCAGTGCAGCACCTCCCCTGGCAAGCCCAGGAGTGTGAGCAATATGCAAGTTCCAAGATGGAGAAACATACCTGACCAATGGTTAAATCCTTCCCAGGCCTGCAACCCACCTTGGGTCAGTGTGACCAGCCCACTTGAGGGAAGAAGACAGTCCCAAATTCACTTCTACAGCAAAAATACTGATAAGATCCCAAGAAAGCAGTCAGCTCCTGAGTTCACTGAATTCATACTGGAGAGACTTGTGTAATTCTTTTTTGGTGGAAGAAGAAACCTGACTCTGAGTTAACTAACCGCTGGCCAGAAGCTACTGAGGCCTGGAAACACCTTTGTGGTTCTGTGTGTGCAGGTCGGGAGCCATCTGGCCAGAGGGCGAGGCCGTCTCCGCCGGAGGACCCGTGGCCAGCTGTGTCCCGTCCCGGCGGCGGAGGCCGTGGCTGGGTCGCTCAGGTCAGGCCCAGCTTGTTGCTGGAAGCTCTCAGGCGCCTGCGCCACCGGCTCAGACCCACAGGATCCACGAGGAGAACGCAGGCTTTCCAACCCTTCTTCCTTCCCCGCCCGGCTTGCCTGCACCTCGGAGCTGGAGAAGCAATTAGCCTCCGCGCCTCTCGCTCTGAGCCCAGCCCAGAGGCACCTCCGACTTCTGCGGCACCGGAACCGGCGCGGCTGCCCTTCCCGCGGCTCCCCGGGCCCCGGGCTCGACGCCGTCCTCGCCTCCCGCTGCTTGTGCCCCTGCATGCGAGGCCCCGCGGGACACGAGGCGCCCAGCGAGCCCCGACCAGCCCTGGAGTAACTGCCGGGCGGCGGGGTGGGGTGGAAAACGGGGGCTCCCTCCGAGTGTCAGTTTGCAAAAACAATGTTCCTGGCACGCTGATGCCAGCCCCCCACAAAAGGCAAGCGCCGGATTCCGCGGGGCCTGCGGGCACGGTGTCCAGTTGCGCAGAGTAGACAATCCCTGACTGCCGCGCTGCGGGGAGGATTTTGAGGGGACCGTGGGCCGAGCCCCTGGCTGGAGCCCCTAGTAAGATTCCTTTTCCTCTCAGTTCAGACTGGGCTGCAGGCTCTGCACTTACTCTGACCCCTGCGCCCCGCCTCGGGCTCTGCGTGCGCAGGAACCCTTGCGGGACTCGGGGTCCCACTCCCACGGGCTGGCAGCCCCCTGGAGTGGAGGGCGAGCAGATACTCATCTATGTTCCTGAACGGGGTATGTTTCTAGAAGGTGCTGAAAAGATCTCAAAAGAGATAAGCTCTAGCCGAGGCCGGTTTGGCTCAGGGGATAGAGTGTCGGCCTGCGGACTGAAAGGTCCCAGGTTCGATTCCGGTCAAGGGCATGTACCGTGGCTGCGGGCACATCCCCAGCGGGGGGTGTGCAAGAGGCAGCTGATCGATGTTTCTCTCTCATTGATGTTTCTGACTTTCGATCCCTCTCTCTTCCCTCTGTAAAAAATCAATAAAATATATTTTTTTAAAAAAAGAGCTAAGTTCTAGCCCCGCAGCCACCCCGCAGCCACAACCGCGCGCCTCTGGCTTTCGTATTCCCAGGGGGGCCGGTCTGGGGAGAAAGAAGGTGTCGGCGCCCCGGGGTCCTCCCGCCCAGCAGGGCTTTCGGGACGCGGCGCCCGCTCGCGCTGGTCCCGGCCCATTCCACCGGGCAGCGGGCTTCGGGAGCCCGACACCTGCCTGGGTTGCGGGCTTCACCCCTCATGACCAGCCTCATTTTTTTGTAGGCGAAAGAGCAAAAAAAGTTGCGCTGAACAGTTTTTAAATTCTTAACAATTTGAGGCTGGAAAGCCTGTAAGCCGAGGCGACCGTGCGGGGATTCTCCGTTTAAAAAGCAGTACAGAATTGCCAGGAACCTCACAAAAAAGGTCTTTTCTCCCGCAGAATGGGCCCCCCAAAAGGGCGCCAGGTGACCTGGCAGGGATCGGAAAGCCGCGCCGCGCCGCTTCCCCAGCGGCTCAGCGCCGGGCGGACAGGTGGGTCTGCGCCGCCGGGAGTGCTCCGGCCTCCTACGCAACTTTCTCCTTTTTTAAAAGAAAAAAAAAAAAAAAACGAGCACAAGTCTCAAACGTGGGTAGCTGAACAACGTCCAGATAAAATTTGCGTTATGAAAATGTCAGGTGGAGAGAGAGAGATTTGTGGGTGAATGCAGCTCTAACAGAAGTGCGGAAAGTGAGCAGGAGCCCACAATTTTCGTTTTTACTGTAGAAATCGGTAAACGAAATCAAATGGTAATAGTTGCCTCTCACAGCCACTGAAAAGTTTGAAATAATTTAATGTGTTTTGGATTTATATGTATGTAACCACCGTACTTTTAATTTTGTCTAGCTATTTCCACTGAGTTGTAATATGCTCTTAAAGTTCCCTGGATACATTTTGTGAGGGGATTTTTTCTTTTCAAGTGAGTGGAGATTACATGAACCAGAAGTGAAGTTTGAGCACAATTTCCTTAGCCACTGGGAAGCCTGTATCTCCTGCCAAAATTTTCAAGGATGGGGAGAAGAAATGGAGAGAAAGAGACTAAATATTTATTGAGTACTTACTATGTGCAGGCACCGTGATAGGGTTAGCTTTTCAGATTTTATTTCATATTAATAATTGCTTATCAATAAGAAATCTTTTTTAAAAAGACGGAAACTTCCTTATTCTACATATGTACCCCCGATAGCTAGCTTCCATAACTTTGTTTCCTTCTCAAAGATTTCGTTTTTACTTCCTTCTTCAAAGTGACATAATTGCCAAGGTTAATGGAGAGATCAATGTCTAATGATATTAAAATCTGTTTTGTGTAACTGATTACATTGATTAGTGTTAATTCTGCGGGAGGGGGGGTGCGGGGGAGTGATGTCTTCTAAAGAGTTAGAAGCAAAAATCAAGAAATCCCGCGTTTGGGAGGAGAGGGAACTTGGTACTGGGAGGAGGGCACCATTGCTGAACGCCAAGTGAAAAAAAGAACATACAAAGCAAAACTTTCCCATTGCCGCGGTTTACAGGAACCGAAAATTGGGCCGGTTTGGTGAGGGCTGTGCAAACACTGGGGCTTGTAGCGACTATTGATAAAGGCTGAGTTAGATTGGCAGCTACATGTGGCACAACGGATACCTGGAATTGAGTGCCCGGAACTTCAAGGAAAAAAAACCAAAAATGAATTGATAATCAGATGAAATGGGAAAGAAGGAGAATACACTCAGGAGCTCCAGCAAGCAGGTAAATCGTCAAAATTCAGTTCCTGCAGCTAATGAGAGAGAAAAGAAAAACAATCTCGCTGTGTGATCCAGGGGAGACTGTTCTCTGGGGCAAGCCTGGCGGCAGGTCTCTTTTTTCTTTACATCTATCCCAAAAAGCTATTTCAGAGACCCAGCCAAATGTTTTGACTGGGAGACAGGAAACAACAGCACAACACAAAACAAAACCACATAAATAACTAACGGGACAAAGCGTTTCCGGCTGCGGCGCTCAGGCCAAAACGGGACCCGGAGCCCGGAGCCCCGGCCGCCCCGGGAGGAGTGGGC